>CM033796.1:19096702-19313197 GCA_019656835.1 Rhododendron ovatum
CTACCGCGGAGTCTACGCATGAAAACGTGACACGGAAATCGAGAAAGTTAGAAACATGACACCTAGGGTGTGGTTAACGAAAAAGCGTGTTTTGAAATGGTGAAATATTTTGGAAACCGCAATGTGGCCGGACATGGTAGCCCATTGTGTGGTGTGTGTTTTGTGTGCCAATGGGAACCCGGTGCTGCGGAACCATTGTGAGGATACTCGGGAACCCGAAACGGCGGAACCGAGGTTGGGTGTGTGGCTTGGTTATCTGCGGAGAGGAGCCAATGCAAATGTGTGCCAATGGAAACCCGGTGCGGCGGAACCACTGTGAGGATACTCGGGAACCCGGAACCCGGAACGGCGGAACCGAGGTTGGGTGTGTTAAAAAAAAAACGGATTTTTAAAATGTTGATTTGGTTGTGAAAAGTGAAAATGGAGACACGGTCTGCGATGAGTCGCGTAGGAGAAACATAGAAAAATATGGACACCAACGATACTTGAATGGTGAATATGGATGTGCTATCGTTAATCGTTTTTGTTAAACTTGCTTGTAATCTGTTGATTTTATGATATATTGTTGTAAGTTAAGGGTTAGTGGGTTTGGATATTCTATTGAGCTTTTGTAAGCTCACGGTGTTACCTTGGGTGACCCTGACATATTATATTGGTGGCGACGCCGGTATAATGTGTCAGACCTCATAGACGAACAGGGTGAGCATTACGCCTTGGAAGCCTTTGGAGCCGAGGAGCTGGCCAGAATGGAAGAAGAGGCGGAGCAGTAGATAGGAACCCTAGTCTACCCTCCTTTGGTTTAATAAAGTACTCTTGGGAGAATTATGTTGTAATATTGAGCTAGACTCTACTTAGTTTATCAATGAAATTTTCCTTTTAACGTTCCAAATATTCGGGGCGTTACATTTTCCCCCACCTAATACTGAAATTATACACCTAATTTCTTTATTTTTAAGTTAAAAAAGTGACGGAACTTTTCTTACTGCATCACCATGCACAAAGACAATATTTTATTTCTTCAGAACTAAAGCTGCTTATTTTACACATTTAGATAAGCATTTCCTGATCAACCTAAGTTTTTGCGTCAATGTATGATCAAACTAAATTTTTTCAGGCACATATATCTATTTATGAATTCTAAAATATGAATGATATCCAATCATTATTGTCAACTCAAGGTCAATCCGCAACAATTCAAAAATGAACCATAATAAAGTATAAGAAACTAGACTACTAGGCATCGGTTTGCACTCCCAATTGTCGCTTGTACATGCACCTTATTGATGAATGACTAGACTGACCTAATGCTTTACCAATAGCTTGACCACTACAAGAGCAATCCTCACTGCTACTAAGATCCATACATGCTATTCAGTTCATACTCATGTTCAGAGTTTTAGCGCAAATAATCTCTCATTAAATGTAAACTATCTACAGGCTCAAATTCAATGTGGAGATAGCAGATCAAACTGGATCCATCCCTGCCACGGTATTTGCAGAGAAGGCAGAACAGCTTTACAACATCACTGCAGCGGAAATGGTCAATAATACAGCCAATGTACGTTATATAACAACTCCTCCTCACTACATTAACTTGTCTACATTCAACACAACACAATCAACTCACATAAAAAACTGCGCAGGGTAATCTATCAATTGAAATGATTCAGAAACTATCTCCACTCCTAAAGAATGGGTCCTCATCCTAAAGGCATCCATGTACACATATGGAGCAATTAGCCAATGTGTCTTCAATGTCCACACTGTCTACGACACAATTCCTGATCAGCAAACACCTGAACAAGCATCAAGCCAGAATCTAGGCCCAGACACCCCGAAGAAGCGTGGAACGAATGCACTCTCAACAGTAGAGTCACCAACAAATGAGGATCCCATGGAACAAGATACCCCCATGGAGCCTTTTAAGAACAAGCAGAAAAAGGAATAGACCCATGAAAGAAACCTTTTGTTCTACATCTTAAAATAGTAGACATTGCAGCAAATCTTTTGGTGTCCATAATTTGCAGCCATGTCTACTATTTTAGCTAGAACCCTTTCTAAAAACTCAACACAAATCTTTTGGTTCATGTTGTTTATCAGAAAGATGTATCAAACTTCCTTTTGGATAATTGGCTTTGCCATAACTTCAAAGTATTACATATCAAGTTAATCAGCTAGAACCTTTATCAATTTCTTCAAAGCCCTTGCATATGAGCATGTGAATTTCATTTTTTCTCATCCATTCCATATTCAAGTACTTACATCTAGAACTAAAATTTTGAATATCAGATAAAATTCTATTCTATGAATATTATACACAAATCACTAAATATTTACTTACTCCTATTTATTCAGGCATGAGATACCTCCTACCAATAACAGGCATGAGACACCTCGTGCTAGCACGAGCCGCTCGCCTAGTGTGTGTATATATATATATATATATATATATAGGGATATTTTTGTAATTACATGTTTTCGGTTCGGTTTGGTTCGGTTCGGTTCGGTTCAGGTATCGGTTCGGGTATCAGCTAAACCATAACCGAAACGATACCCGTTCGGTTATCCATTGCCTTAACCATAACCATACCCACGGGAAAAATTTTGGTTATGGTTCGGGGAAAATCTTCGGTTACGGTTCGAATACCCATCGGTTCGGTTCAAATTACCATTCATACCCCCATTAGCCTATGAGTGGATCCGTCTCTACTTGAAGAGAAGAAGTTCAAGTAGTTCCCTAAAAACACGTGAAAGACGATTGCGACTAATAATTCTAGTCAAACTAAAATCATTCTTAAGCTGATGTACACTAGTATATTTTTTTTTCCCATAAACCAATCAGCAAATTCTAATTTCCATCCAATTCCACTCCTTGTGGTGTAAACCCGAGTGCAAATCAAAAGTTATCATTCATATAGCGTAATTACTTTTTTTTTTTTACTGCTAAAATCCCCGAAGGTCCCAGCAGGCCTAAGTACATTTTTTCCAAACTCATATAAATAATTCATTATCAAATGGGACCCATCGACGGCGACCTCATCTCAACTTTACATTTTAAACTAAGTTCGACCTGATTATCCCCCTTCGGAAATACATAAGCAGTTGTTGATCAGGCTCGGTCTCTTCTTTTCTTTTCCTTGGTGAATACTTGATTGTTACAATTGAATTTGGCAAGGGAGATGGAGACATCCCAACTCAAGCTTGATGAAACTTGGTGGAAGAATTTATTTTGGCAAGGGAGTGGGAGACATCTCAACTTATTTTAAACCATTACAAATTAACTTCTTCTTTTTTTTGAACTGCAATACAAATTAACTTCTTCTTCTTCTTTTTTTTGATCCGCACAATACAAATTAACTTGTATCCTATTTTTGGGTAAGCCAACCAAATTCATCTACCCACTCATTCATCTAAGCCGAAAACCAACCAAGTCCAAATGGATTAAGCCCAACTTCAATGACCCAATTCTAGTAGCGGAGAAAATAATATAGGCCCAACTCCAATCAAGCTTAGCCCAAGACCCAAACCCACCAAATTTTGTTTCCTCTAACAATGTAGCACCGAAATCTCCCACACCTTTCGACTCAACCCCCATTTGAATGTCAGTTTCTCGTTCAAATTTTAATGGTTTAAGCAAAACCATTTTCAACAGATCACAAACAAAAAAAATATTATTTATTGTTCGTTATTAGCTTCATCACGTGGTGCTCAACTCCTTTACAATAATATATTCATGTGATCGTATACATTCTACTAATTAACTACTCACATCAAACACACAAAAAAAAAAAAAAGAATATTCCTTGGGCTTTCACTGCATCCTTATAATATTTTAAAATTTTTATCACTATATTTTTTACTTCCATTACTAAAGTCTCTTAAAAATGACCTTCAGAATATGAAGCATCGCACCAAAAGAAGTGAACAATATTTCAAATGACATAAGTGACAAAACAACATCCCATATTATTCCACATTGATCACCCATCTGTAAATAAGAAAAACAAAAAAAAAAAGGAAAAGGAAAAAGCAAAAGGAAGAATGAAGCGTCTGCTGCCAATTTCTTTTCAGTATATATTTTGGCCTCTTCTACACATCTCCACAGAGGATTACCGGGTACAAAATATGGAGTATATTTACTGTGAAAGGGAAGGCATGGATTACAATATTTTATTTGGAAACTTCTAACCCTTTCCCCCGTGGTCCTTTGTGATAGTGTTGTCTCTTTTTAAAAATCTTATTGTGTAAACCTCTTTATAATACCAAGGTTTCCTTGAAGAGAAAAAGTCCTAGTAGTTATAGTGGGTGTTTCGGATGCGCAGTAAAAAGAATTTTTAGAAAAAGAAGGTTTTTCAAGTTCAAATATAATAAAAATGAAAAATTATTTTTTTACACCATTTAAAAGATCTCAATGAGATCTATCAAACAAAATCTATATTAGTAAAAAAATTATTTGCGTAAACACATGATTTTTGAGCTTGAAAAACCTTCTTTTTCAAAAAAGAACTTTAAAAAAGAAAGTGGAACACCCTCAGTTCCCTCAAAACACGTGGAAGATAACCGCGACTAAGACCCCATTCTGCTAAGGTTCTAATTTTGTACAGTAACTATTTATTTTCCGCTTTACGAGGCAGGTCAATCCAGACAAGTGGAATCTACTGAGAGAAAAATTATGAATAAAATCTTAACAAAAGTTCACTAAAGATAAAAATAATCCAAAATATACAGACTTTTTGAATTTTATTTGCTATAATTCAAAAAAATTAATTTGGTTCCTACTCTCTTATTTATCGAATTCTTCTCGTCAAGACGAATCAATAATCTGTAAAAAAAAAAATTAAAAATTGGCACAAAATTAAGAACCATAACAAATGAATAAAACATTAAAAAAAAAAAAAAAACGATCCTGAATTTCATCTCTAATTATTTTATTATAAGCTTAAATAAACAACCTTGAGTGGGAAGTGTATCTGAGAGAATATTGATCTCTCGTGTTGAACACGGACAAAATCACACTTCATTCATTAATTTGGTTTGCAAAAGCAACGTGTTCATTAATTAATACTGTAATAACACTTCCAAGTTCCAACCGTAAATCACATTGACCTGTCTCACTCTCAATCCGCTACCTCGTGCATCAAAAAATTGCCAGGAAAATTTTGACATGGGTCAGTTGCCGTGGCCCTTTATTGAGTTGCTAAAGTTTGGTGGAGGTTAGGCCAAAGACTGGTGTCAGCTCTGAATTAAACGCCACACTGTTGAGCTGTGACACCCACCAATAAGTCTCCCTTTCTTCTTCTTCACCATTTCTGTAAAACCCCCAAACCCTAATAACAATCACATATAAACTCCCTCCTCTCTCTCTTTTCCCTCACCACAGGGATTGCAGCATTTTGGATGAAATAGTGAGGGCCCACTTCGAGTTATCCCCATCTTTCATCAATCCTCTGTTCCAATTTCGTTTTCTTGCTTCTTTTTTCTTTGGTTCTTTACCGTTATTTAGGATGTGAACGAGCCGAGTCGAGCTTTGTTGGGTTTTCAAATAATTGGTCCCTTTTCTTGTGTTCTCGACAAAGAGAATAGTTGTGACAGTGATATTCTTTCCTTGTCTTTGATTTGGACAAAGATATTGGTTTGTGGATTCTCAGATATGGCCTACGGGTCTATGTATTGGCACCCATGCATTTGATGGGTACAGGTCAGTTTCTTTTCTTTTCTTTTTTTTAACCGAGTAATTTTCACTCAATTATTACTTGTTTGGTTTATGTCCTAATTCTCTTTTCCTCTTCTTTACCCAGTACCCACATTGGTTTCTCAGATAATTTCCCTTTTTCTTGTGCTCTTGACAAGAATCGTGATAGTGATAGTATCTCTTTTTCAGTCTTTGTTTTCCACAAAGATATTGATTCGTCATACCAAAAGTTGGCAGGTAAATGTTCCAAAATTAGTTGAGGGTGTGTGAAAACTGGCTCGAACATCCTGTTAAAAAAAAGTTTGACAGATTCTGCTTTGTATTTCCACTCATTTTGTTTGAGGAGGGAATATCAGTTTATTTAATCTGGTGAAAATTGTTTGATATTAACCCGTTCCTTTGTAACCCTCCAATCTCTAACTGACACCTGCCCCCACTTTGTGTGGCCTTGTGATTCCCGTTTCTTCAAGGTGGGTGGCAAATTCACTGTATTTGGATGCCAAAAGCATTTAACAAGAAGCACCAAATGTGTTTTTGATCTTTGTTCTGTCAGCCTCTTTTTACTACAAACAATCAAAGCTTGTCGGCTGCAGTGTCTACACATGTCCCTCTCATGAAAGTCACTAACCATTAAAAGGACCACTTGTAATTTCCGTGAATTTCTGATGTCCATGAAACTCTTGCTTTCACTATAAGAGATCAACAGAAAAGACAGAAAATCATTTCAGTTTCATCTTCGCATCTTTATATATACTCCGTATATAGCTGCAACCAATATTTCCTTATTTGTTTGCAGTCACACCTCTTTTCTTTTCAGTCCTAAACCAAGAACCCGTTTCTGGGTTTATCCTAATCCAATGATTTTCATCATGATATACTGTTTTTCTTTCATCCTACTTTCCAAGTCCTCTCTCAAGACACTCCCAGTCTTGAATAGAGGGGTGAAGAAATTGTCATCAATTCCATGGCTTTGTAGAGAATTGCCTCATTTCCTCAGAAAGAGTATGATTGCAATCACTTCTTTTCAAGTTTCCTCAATTATACCTTTCCTGGAGCCCATCAGTTCAAAACAAGAAAATGTGCAACAAATTGAGGAGATTTCTCTGTTGGATTTGCCTGAATTGGCCTTGGAATGCATTCTTGAGCGGCTTTCGCCGGCCGAGTTATGCAACTTATCAGGTGCTTGTGTTGCTCTGAGAGAAAAGTGTACAAGTGATCATCTATGGGAGAGACACATAAAACAGAAATGGGGTAGGCTAATTGGTGATGCTGCTTATAGAGAATGGCAATGGCACATTGCATCAAGAAAGAGGCCCACCCTTTTGAATGGCACAAAGCAGAAAGAAGTCTTTGGGTATGTTTTAAACCTGTGGCCACTTACGTGGAAAAGATCAGAAAATCTGGGAATCGGTAGTGGGAGAAGGAGTTGTTTGCCGATGGATTCGATCATGGGTTGGTATCTTGCTATGGAGACTGGCAAATTCTGGTTCCCAGCTCAGGTCTATAACAGAGAGGTACTTGGTTCTGACTACATATTGTGTTTTGGACCATTAGCATTTTTCAAAATCAATTGTAAAAATTACATAACAAACTTGTTTGGTTGACAATTTTTCAAAAAGAAATTTTTGGAAAAGATAATGAATTTTGTGAAATCTTTTGAACATTTTCTTTAGTTTCTCGAAATTTTAACTGTTAAGAGATGAAACCATATGAAAATGATGAGTCAAAGAACGATTCTTGAAACCAAATTCTAAGCTTATGACAGTTTTGTTGTTCAAATACAACAACAACATTACCCCTGTAATCCCTAAACAATGGGAGTATGGGAGCCACAATTTTACTGATAAAACTTTCTAGGATGAGCCACTTTGTGCATATATTGTTGTGAAACCATGCCCCGAAATTAAAGCGGAAGGGCATCAGAGAAGGCCTAGTGACCAGATTCAATTTATGTACTAATTATCTTGCTTCTTTCAATTTTTTCTGTTCAAATAAAAAAAATAAGCTAAATTTCTTTTATTCTTTTGAGATGCAGAATGGGAATGTGGGGTTTATGCTTTCTTGTTATGATGCTGAACTTAGCTACGACTCCAGTGCAGACACCTTCAAGGCAAGGTATGGGGACCCATCAAACATTAATAGGGTTGAACTTTCTTCCATCCAGGCTTGTGTGAGACCATATGATTGCTTGCACTTATGGTTGAGAAAATAAATTTCCTCAACTGCCTCCTATTTTAGTAGCTGGCATTCATCTAATTTCTAATCTTTGGAATTTTGCAAGGGTTGTTATGTTAGAATTATTATTTTTTTGATTAGTGTTGTTACGTTAGAATTATAAGTTTATAACCAATTTGTAGTTTTTATTATGAGAACGTTTAGTGTTCCAATGGAATTTTGAAGAGTGGCAATTTTCAATTTTTACCTAGGAGATGTCCACCCAATTTCAGAAGCCTAACATGCTTGTTTGAGGTTAACTACTAGTGCGATAAGCAACAATATATAGGATAATGGGAGAATTATAGTTTCATATACAATATATGATTACTTGTACTATGTTTGGTAATGGCTGGGATAAAGAATGGGCTACGGGGAGAGGATTATTTTTGTCCTTCTATGGTGTGGGACTAACTATTCCCAATTCCCATATGCGGGTTGTCCCCTTTAACAACCTATATGTGGATCCTACATGGTTTTCTTTTTTGGTTAATTCTGATCCCTTCCTTTATCCATTTACCAAACATGGACTTAGAGTTTTGATTTAATTTCAATGAGATACTGTGCAACTTTTTACCTGACATTTTAAATGGTGATAACAGAAGTTAAGTCTTAAAACTTGTTTATTGCCCTTTATTGAACTTCAAGTGGATTGTGGCATTGTAGCTACTCACCGCGCGGAAGACGGACAATTGAGGACAATATAGAGTGGGATAGACTAAGAGGACCCCCTGTTGATACTCCTGCACATGTTCTTCATGTATCCAATTGTTTAGACGATTTGAAACCCAGCGATCATATCGAGATTCAATGGAGAAGAAATGCGGAATTTCCTTACGGTGTGTTTTCTGGACCATTTTGTCATGCACTATGCAGTCTCTACTTTAAATTCCTACTTCTGAAAAGCAAGACTATTTTTCTGTCTGGGTAATCACACCTGTGAATTATTTGCTTGGTCTAAAACTCATTTCCCTGCCACTAAGAAATCCGTTTTTTTGTTTTGTAAGAACAAGTAGAGCTTATATAGAATTTTCACGGGACATAGTAACCATTCGTTTGAACTACTAATCTGTGCTCATTGTGTTGCAGGTTGGTGGTATGGAGTAGTTGGTCATTTGGATTCATGCACGGGGAACAAATCCCATTGCCAATGTTACAATAGTGGTGAGTAGATCATCTGATTTTCAATGTTGTCGCTTTCCCTTTGATGTTTTTGTTTGGTTTGGGACATAGATTCAACTTCTAATTCTTAAGTACAAGAAAAAGGAAAATGTCTTGGTAGAGATAGGCCAGAGAAAGCAAAGAATGCCCCAAAAATGGTGCTACCATGGTATGATAAGCAAGTTCACTGAACCAAACTAAGCCTTATGGCCTGATCAAATGAAATCGGTTACTTGAATTCTTTTTCATCATTCTGCTCTATACAAGGCTGTATGCTGATATGCAAACTTGAACCACTTGAAACAGGCCTTTTAATGTCGTTTTCAATCTGTGTAGTGATTTTGTAATGTGCTTTCCTTGAAAATGCTTAACAGGTCAACAAAGCACTAGGCACCTCTGATGAATTTTTTTTTTTCTTGAAAACTTATTCGATCACCTTTGCTTGTAGGCCGAGCTAAAGTAAAGTACACCCTTGTTTGTGTGTTGTCATTTTGTTTAGACATTTTAGATTCTTTGTTATTACTTTATTGGCTAATTTTACCTGGACTTAATACTGGTTGGTGCACAATGTGCTTTCACCATAGTGGCTACTGGCTAGTATAACTTTGAGTGCAGAATCTAGGCAAATCTCTCTCTCTCTCTCTCTCTCTCTCTCTCTCTCTCTCTCTCTCCTATGCAAGTGTGTACATCTACCAACCGGCACAATTAAGACACAGGGTACATGGTGGTGTTATTTTCTCATGTACATGGCCATGTCTCCAACTCGAGATTTGATCTTGTGAAGTATTGCCTTATGCAACATCTTGTGTCACTCCACACAAGCCACTTAATTAAACATCTTATCTTGGTATCAGCCTTTTCTTTCAGTTAATTGTGTTTTAGCCCAGATTTGGGCATTGTCAGCTCAGCCTACATGTAGTTGTGCGTTGCCACACGCTTATGATTCCCAGACTAAGTTAAGTACTCTTATGATTCCCAAATGTTGACTTTTTATGGCTTTGTTTGGATCTTAGATTTACATGGGATATCTGGAGGGCAAAGAAAATGAAAGAGATTTCTGAAGCTGTTTTTTCCTCTTCTCTTTTCCGTTTGCTTTCCCCGTTTAGACCATTGCTTACACTCGTAGATTATGAATTCAACATTCAGGTATTCCTACAGATGTCCCTAGAAGAAAATTAGAAACCCAGAAGAAACATGGTTTTGTGATCCACAGTGCAGTCTATGTTGTCTCCAGATTTGCTTAGTTCTTGAAATACGGAAGCTTTTATTGCAAGTGATGTGAATAATTGGCGGTAAAATGATCTCTTCACTGTGTTCTATGTTTGTATCAGGAGGTTGGGAAACCAAATGGAAATAGGATCGGTTTATCGTGCTTTAAAGTTAACCATGTCTTCATGCTAATACGAATCTTTGCTTCCCTGTGAAACAATTTTGCATTTTTAATGAGCATTAGTTAGATTTTTTCTTAGATCTAAAGCTCAAAATATACTCATGCTTACAGATACCGTAGTACTAGAGTTCAAGCAGTACACCCCAGGATCAAGATGGAGACAGACAACAATAAATAGAAAGGACCATAGAGAAATAGGCAATGCAGCAGATGGATTTTATGGAGGAATCAGGAAGCTTTACCGCGAGGAGGAGATCTCAGTTTGGAAGCGCCTGTGGCCAAGCCGAGTCGTGGAATAGCACCATGACAAACTTCATCACTCAAGAATCCTCTATAAATCAGCCCCTTCCTCTTCTCAAGGTTTTTTTGCCACTTTGGTCTGTACGAATAGAAATCTTGATCATACAAATGTTGTACGATGGTAAGTTTTGTAGGGTATATATCTCATCTGAATCATACAAGCGTCGTCTTGGACATACTTTGACCTCAGTTTGTTAGATGCAGAGGCCTTGAATGGTGCATATAGTGTAACACTTGCCCTTTACACATATCTCGTTTTGTGAGTATTGCAAAGGATTCAGTTACCCTGTGGAGTAAAATCATCTTGTTTATTCCCCATTTATCTGCCAAGTTCAATGGACATACATTTTCTTCTTCTTCTTCTTTATCTTCTTTCATGGAGGTATAGATACAGTTGATCAAATATTTTTCCTCCAAAAATTGGGTACACAAATGATGATTTATTTGATGAGATTTGGGTTTAATAATCAAATATGCATCACTGAAGAATGAAAAGATGTATTTTGAGGTTAAACTTAACTTGAAAAATGCAAACCCGGATGAAGTAGGTGGTTATGTACTCCCATTACCAGCATTGTGGCAGGCACAAGTTTGAGAATGGGAATCAAGTTTAAGAAAATGTGGGATAAGGTTGTGTACTGAATGCCTTAATTACTCGGACGCCACCATAAACGGAAAGCCTTGTGTGCTTTGGGCTTCCTGCCTTGTCTTCAAAACTAATCCATATTAGTATATGTTTCTTTCAATTCATCTCATTGAGACGCATTGCAAAGGTTGAAACTGGAGTCGGAATTGAAAAAGTTGAGAAGGGAAAGAAAATAACCCAAAGTGAGGTTAAAGTTGACTTAGGGTTTACCCCGAATTGGTAAAAAAAAAAAGTTCAAAATTGACCTATCCTCTATTTTGTTTTCGTTGTCAAGCAGTAGGATGTTAACTCTCTCTTTTTGATAACTCAGGCGTCCCGGATCAGCTTACACACACCTTGACTAATTTTGAAAGACCAATGTTAACTCCTTAATACAAACAAACAAGTAGAGTTCAACCCTCAAATCTCTCCTCAAAAATGGCATCTTTATAATCTGTAGAAACTCTCCAGTTGATGGGAGAAATCCTCCTTTAGAACTTGATAGACTGCAGGTGCACACAAAAAGAAAATTGTTACTATTTACTTTTACTTTTTAGTGAATTTTACAAAATTACTTTATTTTGTATTTTTAGTTTACCAAATCATCTCATCAAGATGCATTGAAAAAGTTTAAATTCTTACAAAGTTAGTTCAAAAAAAATGTTAAAAACATGCCAAAATAAGTTTAAAGAATTAAGTCAAAATATGATAGGTTTGACTTAATCTTATCTATAGTAAAATGTTTCCAAATTAAGTTATATTTTGCTTATTCTCCTGTTTGGTCTCATGCAAATTGTAAAAGTGATTTTTCTTGTTTTAGTATTTCTACCATTTTCAAAGATTTGTTTTTAAAAATATTAACTTTTTTAAAGTTATGTATTCTAATTTTGAATATTCTTTGAAAGTATTTTTTTATAAGTTCTATGTAATTCTATATTTATGAGAGAAAATTAGAGAAAAATTATCTTTGGAAAAGTTTTTTTTAATTCATAAGTATAAAGCTTTTACCATTTGGACTAATTTTTTTTTATAGCTTTTGCTCTCTCTTTTTTTGGCGATTAGGGAAAGTTAGCATTATTAATACTTAGATTAACACATTGGAAGAAGAATTGAACTCTTAACCTCCTTTTTTCATGCGACTCTGTTCGCCTTTTTTTTACTTTTGTGAAATCTACGTTCTATTTTTTTGGATTAATCATGGTCTCGGTAGAAGAGGTCTTAAAAAGTAAAAAAACTCTCGGTAGAAGAGGTCTTAAAAAGTAAAAAAACTAAGAGCAAAGTAAAAAACACACAACACTCCAATAAGACAAAAAGATTTTAAATAGTTGTTTTTATTATCTTTAGTATCGTCTTATCTAAACTTTTTCCATTTTGATCCATATTTTTATATTGCGTAAAAAATTTATAACGAAAAGCCTAAACACAAGATGTAAATAATACCGATTATTTTTAAGCCCTTGTTCCGCTAAGATTCTTGTATTTTTTAAGTACTAACTTTTTGCTTTGCGAGACAGGTTATTTTCTCACAATACATCACCTTTAATTTAAAAAATAAGTAATTAGTGGAGCATCCTAAAACAAATTAATTTAGGAAATTGATTTTGCCACTCCCCTTTTTGTTAATGTCACTTCCCTTCTCTCACAAAACAAATAAAGACACAAAAAGGGGTAACATTAACAAAAATGGAGTGGCAAAATCAAACCCCCTTAATTTAGGGCAAAATCACCCCCCTTAATATAGAGCAAAATAGGAGAAAAAACTGAAATGGTCCATATAGTTAAATATTTGTGTCAACTTGGTCCCTTCAGTTATAATTGGCTCGATTTACACTTTGTACTTTCCATTTTGTTCCAACTTGATCCAATTGCTAACTGTCGTTAGCCTTTTTAATGCCAAAATCGAATGGGCCCATTTTCTGGGGTTAAAATAGTAATTCTCTCATTATCCTGTTGCCCTAATTTGTTTCCCGCTCGATTTGGTCCTCTCATTTTGAAGCAGACGATTTTGGAGGCAGAAGAACATCCAACACCTTGGCTAACTTCAAGAGATGGAAGAACTAGATATGGCTTGGTGCAGATTCAACGGAAACATGCCTTCCTCATGCTTGATCATGAAAATGCTGAACTGGAGGGCAATTTTTTGCAAAAAAACTATAACCAAATTTTGCTCATTACCAAAATCCAAAATTAATACTAGTGGTAGACATTAGGTAAAACATACAATACATGCAACATCATTACAAACTACATTAGCATCCCAACATCTACTAACAAACTACATTTTCCCACACTGCCATTTTTTTTCCCTTCTGCATTTCCATTTGCTTGGAGGTTGCATCTCCCTTTCCTTCACTTGTGAAAGCCCACCATGCAAAGAACAACCATGAAGCAGCCAATGCCAACACCAACTTCGTCTCCCTCCAGTTCTTGACTCCGAGCTCATTCTCCAGCATTACATTTGTCCTCATCAACTCAGGAATCACAGATGGGGGATCAAGCCAAATAAAAAACTTGCACAAAATTGTTTGTGCCTGCAAACATTAGATGGATTCAATAACTACGCATTCACCTATCCAAAGTAACAGGATTATGAGAGAAATTGGGCCTTACACCGTATTTAGGGCATGCAATGTACCTCCTCCCAGGATTCACTTCACTGTTGGATGTTCTTACATGCGCATTCAACCCACAGTGGATTCATGGCTTTGGTCTTCTTCGATTTTCTTCTCAAGTGCCTCATTATCAATGGAGAATGAAAAATAAGCTGTGTTTTGATTCAAATGTATATTAGGACGAGAGGAGAATGAGAGAATTACTGTTTTAATCCAAAAAAAGTGGCCCATTCGATTTTGGTGTTAAAAAGGCCATGACAATTAATAATTGGACCAAGTTGAAATAAAATAAAAAATACAGAAGATAAATCAAGCCAATTACAGTTACAAATATCAAGTTAATACAAACACTTAATTAATTAGATGGACCGTTTCGGTTTTCTTCCCCGCAAAATAAGTGCAGTACTTGGGATTAAAAAGAACGGCTCAGGAGGAGATGAACCCGAAGGGGTTTTATTTGCCACGGCGGGTAATTGCACCCCTGGCGACTTCCCTTCACCCGACGACTCTCGCCGCTCACAGCTCGCCGCTTGTCTGGTTCTCTCTCTCTCTCTGAACTGTTTACGATTTCCCTTCACACCACTCTACTTGCAACCTAGAAGCCCATACTACAAAGGTGTTCAGGATACCACCTATTGATTGGTGAGTTTCTTAAATTTCTCGATATCAACTTATTTTTTGATCCCAACTTATTTTTACTTAACCAATCGGAGTTAGCTCAGTTAGCCATGACTTTTGCATCTGTTAAAAGTCTGAATCTTTCCACGTGAGTGTTCTTTCCTTAGATGGGCTTTTCCTTTATTTCTTCTCTGTGATGACTTATTTTTTGTATTAGTTGAACTATTGTGCTTGGTTATCTTGTTGACTTTCACAATGGATATAGTATCCGGGTTTGTACTTCGTAATTTGTACATGATGTAAATGATCTCTCCTGTAGATTAAAAAAAAACTTATTCGTACTTAATCTGGAACCAATTTTGACTGTCTTCCATGGTTTTGGTCTGAATACAATAGCGCTGGTTTTTGGGACCTATTGTAATTAAAAACTGAATTCCCGTGTTATTAGTGGCAGGATTTATGCTAATCTACATTGTTTTGACTCATTCAATTGCAGAATAAATTTCTTGCAAGGGCCATGGCCAAGGAAGATCTTCTGCGTGATTGCCCGATTGAAGATGTTCGCTGGCTTTGTTCCCTATCTGAATCCGAGATTGTAAGAATAAAACTTTCCTTTATCTGAATTCTTCAATTATTTTCAATGTACTTCCTTTTAGAGAATAGAAGGACTTACTTGGGTAATGAAATGGGAAAACATCTCTGCACTCACTGCCAGTTGGTTTTGGGTATGTAAAGTTTTCACATCATGCATCGTTCCAATTGTCAGGACTTGTTGATTAGCTTAAAAGAGATGGTGGTTCGACGGGCGAAAATAATTGGTCATGATTCTCTAGCAAAGAAATTTGATTTGAAGATGCTTCGAGCACTTGGTATGTATATTCAACTGTGCTCATACACCATTCTTTTGTGGAAGGACAGGAGTGTATAGTCTCCCATGTTCCTAAAGCTGGTAGATATTTGTATACTTTTCATACTATATATTGATCAAGTCTATAGTTTCTGATGTTCTTTACCCATTACGCCTTTCTTCACTAATTATATTTTCTGAAATAATCTTCATAGGTAGGGCATTATGCCACAGTTATGAAAATTGCCGTTCTAACTTGTTTATTGAAGCTTTTTTTGTTTTATCGTGTTCTATGTTATGATTCATGAGCATGAATTATCTATGAGCATGAATTATCTGACCATGCTTGTTTGTCTCTGGAAGTGGTGTGAAGTTTTGTATGGCTCAGTTAGTACTAAAGTTCTTTTTCATTTTGATTTTTAACTTTTTAATCCCACCTCCCCTGCGGTTAGTTGTTGCCTGTTGATATGTATTGACAAAGATACTGTTTCACATTAACTACGTTGATTTCTTGAAGTTATTTCATAAACTGTTAGTATTTCATAAACTGGTATTCTGTGGTTCAGAATATTTGCAACAATTAGGAATTTAGAGCTCTCGCCATCATGGGCGACTGACGCGCCCTGCTCCGGCATAAAGTATAATTTCTCTTTTATGAACTCTCATGTTATGTCTCTACCCACTTAGATTTCACTTCAAAAATGTCCTGGGAATCCTATGAAATGATTTTAGTAATGTGTGATGCTTAGCTGCTAGGTACTCCTATTGGGGTAACGACTTTACCCCGGAACCTTGCTCATGCGCTCCCAAGTCAATATGTCCTTAGGATCTCGCTCCCAAGTCAGGATATCCTAGGAAGAAAGATGCACAACTGGATTAGTTGTCTACACGGCCATGCATTTCCAAGCTGTATACGGAAACTGTATGGAATTTAATGTGCCACTGTATTGTTTGTTCTAGATAACATATGGGCTTAAAAAAGCACCTCTTTAAGTCATACAACTGTTACCGCATGATGATGAATGGAGATTGCTGTAAGTGAACAATAGGAACAAATTAGGGTCTTAAAGTTGCTCTAGTCGTACTTTAGGCATGAAACCAGATGACATTGAAGTTAGAAGAGCTGATAAGCAAAAGAGGTTAGCGCTAGTTGATCACCCAAAAATATGAATAAGCTGCAGTGCTCTTGGCAAGTTCCCTCTGTCCATGATGTGCTTCTGTCGACAAATTCATAAGTAAATGAGCAAGGAATTTCTTAGTGATGGTTTTGTTGACCCTGCGCTTCTTACTTGGACAGCTTTAGGTAGTAATTGGCATTTGCTTCTGCCAAATATGAAGAGATTAGGATTCGAATTCTCCTGTAGCTTTTATGGCCATCTACTTATTATTGTCTGCTACACTTATGACTCATTCAAACTTATTTTGCATTTTATTGTTTAAAATCTTACCTATGGCAGGTTTCATTCTGATGGAGCATCTAAAAGGACAACTTAAGGACGTCTCAGTCATTCCAGGCTTGGCTGAATCTTCCAGTTTTTTAGATGGATGCAATTTCCTAAATTCTAAACTCTCTGACACTTTCAGCACTATGGACATTGAAGAGTTGAGGGCTTATGTTGGCACAGATCAAAGAAAGAGACTAGCAGAAATGTAAGTTACTATAAAATTTGACGGGTTAGAACTAAAGTACTGGCAAGGTTTGACATGTGTTTGGTGTAACAGTCTTACTGAGTTTTCTGAAAAGCTTTTTGGATTTAGTAGATGAGTTTGTTACAAAAGTAGCAACATACGTGAGAGCACCTTCCATAAAGAAAAGGATCGTACATGTGAGGGAGGAAGCACATCTGCTTCTAGCGGGTCTGCGTATGTGTGTGGACATTAGCAAGCCGAATTGTAATTCCCAATATATATCTCTGATGCTTTTGTTTTCATGAGATGAACTAGCTAACATCGTTGCACCACACATTAGACCACTTTTCATCAAAAAAGAGAAAAGTTATGAGTTAGGAAGCATATATGCTCCTTGCGGGTTTGTGTATCCATGTCCGTATCATCATGGACACAAGAGGACACCTATCTGGTGCATCTACTTGTGCATCCCATATTTTCAAGACTGTTAAAGAATTTCTCACATGGAACAGTTTACCTGCGGCTCATTAGCATTTGTATTGAGAATATGGGGAATGTTGTGTCATCACTGTTCAATTTCTGATTTCGTTGGGAAACCACGTTTTCCTTGACTGAGTGGTGGAAAAAAGTCGCAATGTGTACGTTGCTGGTAAAACCAGCAAGGCTGTTGCTTTGAACTTAGTTCCTCTATGGCCTTTTTTCTGTCCCACTACCCCGTCTTGGGAACTCTTGATTGTCTATTTTGAGAATACACGGAACTTGGTCTTATGCTTTCGGTATATTACCCTTTTCAAGGTGTTCGGTTACCGAGGTCTGAACACTTTGATGTTTGTGCGTTTTAAAATAATCAGATTTCCTTTTCAAAAAGCATTAGTCATTTCCCATATGGTTAAAAGAAAATGGGGAGTTGGAATTAGGGAGTATAATTGGTTCTTTGTTGAGTTTCTTGTTATTGCTATTTTCTGTCATTTGAGAAATGCCAGGTTGTACGTTTTCCATAGTGTCTATTTTCCCTCGTACTTCTGTCATTTGAGACAAAATTCAGAAATGCATATTTAGAGAGGTTTCTATATACTTTGCTTAAATTGGATATTGAGATATTATTGATTGGCAAACAGTTGTTTGTGAGTAAGCAAATTTGGACTCTTTTTTTTTTTTTTTTTTTTAAAGTACGATTTTTTTTTTTTGGGACTTTTGTTCTAAAGTTAGCTATAACTAGTTCCATAATTTGCTGTTCTTCATCATGGTAAGAATAAGTACTGATTTGAGGTTTATTTACTTATTTTTTGTTAGATTTGGCGAGGATGGAGCTCATGATCAGAAGAAGAAATCTTATGTTTAAAGATCATTATGAGGTCTGCATCTCTTTGGGCTTATATTTGCACTTAGGCGGAGCTGAAGCTGCTACTGTCTTCAATTTTTTTTTGGAGAGATGGTCTGTTGCCGCATTCTGATGATTTTTATTTTCATGCCTTCTCTATTTATTTCCATCTCTGCTATTGTCTTATAAAATTTTGTACATTTTCATAAAAATGAAATGGACTCTTCATCGTAAACTTCTCCTAGTTTTCAATTACAAAGGAGATCGGGCCTGATTCTGCACTCGGATCACCCATCCATATTTTGTCAAAAAACCTTACTTTGGATCACAATTGTTTGCAAAAAGTTTGAATTATGCACAATGTGTTACAGGGTTTGGAACTGTTGTCAGATGTTGATGAATGCTTTCATTTCTTCTCAGGATTCATTAAACTGTACTCCGTACTATTTAGGAATTTCTACTGCAGCTACTGCCACTTGGGTTTGCCTTTCGATTTTTTAGTATCCAACGAGATAACCCTGGCCCCGGTGAAACATTTAGCAGCTCTTCCCTTGTCTATGCCACTGCCTTAGAAGTATGTTAGGATGTTGTAACAACGGAAATGAAGGGAAGGATTGAGAGGTTGCTGATACAACTAAATGATTCAATCAATTCTTCTGTGCGATACAGCTTCACAAAATAGGCTTTATTTGAAGAGGTTTTTCCTCATATTACATACTAGTAGTTTTTTCATTCAACCAAAAGAGGTTTTTTCATATTACACACTTGTACTTCATAAATGCAAGAGATGGATACGAACTTAGCATATTTTGGAGCAAAATCCTACTGTTTTTTTCCCCTGCGTATCCATTTGCTAGTGTGACTGTGCAATGTGATATCAGATATCACGGGTGGAAGGTGATATGACATCGCTGTTGAATAGAATTTTTTTTTGGTAGCGACAAACATATTGACATTATTACTTATCAAAAAAAAGAAAAAAACATATTCACATCACATAGGTTTGTTGCTCCAAGAATTGATTACCATACATGGATTTGCCTCTGTAGAAGTAAAATCTTGCATCCATCCATGGGGCGGAGGTTGGGAATAATTTTTCGTAAGTGTTTTTTTTTTTAAAGTTTCCTGTAAACAATTGTATTTTATTAAACAATGAAGTTTTTGGATATACTTTTTGGAAAGTGTTCTCAGATGAGGACTATTCATCAAGAATTTTCACATGGCCAATTTTTATGGCAAAAATGATACGCACACAATAATCCAAACACAACATCAAGCACAACCTTTCATATGCATATAGGCTCCACACACATTACTATGTGTGGATCCCACATGTATGTAAAAGGTTGAGTAAGCTGTTGTGTTTGAATTGTTGTGTGAATAGCATTATTATTTTTATAGGGATCTAAACAATGTCGCTTCCAAAATAATGGTCGTTTCTTGATTTCCACTTTGTCATTTCTTGGATTTTGTTTTTAGTTCATTTTCTCATTTTCACTGCTACAATCTATACTATATATTAAACAAAAGTGTCTATTAGTGAGAAGGCTCGCGACAAGTGACGACATTTGATTGGGTGCAAAGATAATAAATGTTACATAAATAATTTCTATTAGGTTAGTGTAAATAAATTCTCCAACAAAAAGAAAAAGAAAAAAGGTAATGCGAGAAAAATCCTAAATTGGCCCATTCCAAATTTGAATTTGATCAAAAATTCCGTGATCAATGTTCATGGAAACGATTTCCAATTTTTCCATATCCATTTTTGTAGAGCTTTACTGATTTTAGTAGGAATAATAGTATGGAAAATTCTAAAATTAGCCTAACGGGATGACAATAGTGAGTGTATGAATGTGTATTAAAGGGTATAAAAACAACACAGAAATATGTGTTTTCCTTATTTTCTAGTGTGCTTATCGTCAGTCCAATGGGCTGACAATAGCAAGACCGTATTATTTTTCTAATCATTTTATTCTAAATGGTTATAATTAATGTTTTGGCTTTAGGGCTTTCATATAAGGGCCCTAAGAGAGTTTGTATAACTAAATGAAGAATATGTACTTAAATATGAGAGCTCTACGGTCAAAAATTAATTATGACTTTTTAGGATAAAATAATCAAAAAATAAGACCTTTATGCTAGATTTCTGATCATGCATGTAGCTTTATGCTAGATTTCTGATCAAAAACGATTTTAAATTGATTACGTTATTCAAATCATGTGTAGATATTATTTTTAAATTTTCAATACATTTGAATTGGTGTGAAGATATTATTTTTCTAATCATTTTATTCTAAATAGTTATAATTAATTTTTTGGCTTTAGGTCTTTCATATGATAGCCCTAAGAGAGTTTGTATAACTAAATGAAGAATATGTACTTAAATATGAGAGCTCTATAATCAAAAATTAATTATGACTTTTTAGGATAAAATAATCAAAAAATAAGACCTTTTCAAACGGATCGCATGTTTTCAAACGGATTAAAAAATTTAGCACTTAATATTTGTAGACTCTTATTTTTATGATCATTTTATTTTATAGGGTCAAAATTAATATTTGTCTCTAGACTCTTATATATATATATATTCTACATTTGGTTCTACGACTATCTTAGGGTCCTCACATGAGAGACCTATGGTCAAAAATTAATTATGATCTTTTAAGATAAAATGATCAAAAAAATAAAATATGCATACCGGTTCAAACTAATTGAGAGTTGGAGTATTTAATTTTTAAACCATATACTTTTATTTTTGGGGGGCCATTACGGGTATCGGATTGAGTTAATTTTTTTATGAATCCTCAAAAAAATATTATAAGAATAATTAGCAATTTGCGTCATTTATGGGGACCCCAAATGAGCCCCACAAAAATCATCAATACACCACTTCATTTATTGGCCATAAAACATCCCCAAGGATTGTCCCTCTCGCTCCCTTACATCAAAGGAGCGGAAGTTTTGTCGGTCATAGTATCTTTTTTGGCAAAAATAATGAACTTATCAAAATCAAAAAAGATGCAATATATGAATCTATAGATATCGATAATATCTTTTGAATGATTCAAAAAAATATTTTCGTAATACATTATTTTTAAACTTCAAAATTGAAAATAAGTTCTTGTTTTTTAGTATTTTGTTAAGAAAGGAAAGTGGCTTTTCAAAAAAAAAATGTAAAGTATAACGGGCCCGGATAAACGGCTCTTAAATATCAGCCGTTGGATTAATGGATGGTCAAGGAGCTGAAAACTTGAACTATGCGCGGGATCAACATCCAAGGAAGGCCAGAGGCGCTCCGCTCCGCTCCTCTCTCTCTTCTCTCTCTCCGGTCTGCATGGCTCCAGTTCCGTACCCTTCATCTTCCCCCAACCCTCCACGCCCTCGAAGCCGACCACGACGACGGCTGCCTCTCCGCCCAGAACCCCACCGACGTCTCCTCCCTCCGCCCAGAACCCCACCGACGTCTCCTCCCTCCGCCCCTCCCAACTCGAAGACTTCGTCAAAGGTACACTACTACTCCCTCCACTCCCCCAATTTCCCCTTAATTCACAAAAAAAAAACCCTAATTCCCTCTTTTTTTTCCCCTCTTTCACTCAAAAAATACAGGCGTCTCGTTCCGCCTTTAGGACAAAGAGCTCTTCCACATCGAAGAGCAAGATGTGTTCGACCACACCTACTAGGAGGACGAAATTTGGAATCGCGAGGTTCGGCTCTTCTCTCTCTCTGTTTTTTATTTTATTTTATTTGGCTTCTCTCTCTTTCACTTACTGTTTACAGAGGATAGGTAGTTTTCGGTTCAAATTCGGTAAAGGTTTCAGCGGAATCGAGAGATTTGGTGGAGTCTTTGTTTGAATCGAAATTTGGGGTGAAATTAGGGTTTTATGTGTTTCGGTTTCAGTCGATGAAATTAGGGTTGTGATAGTTGGTTTCCGTCGCTGATTAGATGACTTATACTCACAAGGACGAAATTCGGAATGTTGAGCCTTGAACGGCGCAACAAGGCAGCGGGGAAGGGTATTGATTTCTCAGAAGGAGAGGAATGATGGGTATTACAACGTACCCATAAAGAGCTTTGATCAGATACACGGCGGCGTAGGCAACTTCGGCCTCGTGGGTTCTTGTCACGACGGAGTGTCGTATTTCGACTGTGAAGAAAGCGCAAGAAAGTCCTGTTGACAAACCCATCTCTCTCTCTCTCTCTCTCTCTCTATATATATATATATATATATATATATATATATATATAATGTGTGTGTGTGTGTTGGTTGAGTTTATGGAACTGATTTCTAGGACTTTTTAGATTTGATTTATGCATTATTTTTTTATGTGTAGTGTACTACAACAAAAAACACCAATGGTGACAATGTGTTGACACGGAATATACTCAATGGTGACAAACAATTTGACGACATGTCACTGAAAACCTTTGGGTAACCAGGTCCTGGGGCGCCAAATAATGAGGGGATTTGGTGACAGAAATTTTGTCACTAAAGACAAGTTTCGGTGACAAGCGTAAAGTTGTCACTGAAAGGTCTAAAAATTTGTCACCGAAGACAAGTTTCAGTGACAAGCGTAAGGTTGTCACTGAAAGATCCAAATTTCCTGGTAAGAACTTGGCGCGCTTATAAAAAGTTAAATAAATTTTTTTTTCATTCAAAACGACTCAATTTTTCTTATCACCAAAAACAAGCAACCATGCTACTTGTACAGATATTTTTCATATATTAGGCGCATATATTTTTGTGGGGCCCATATCGGGGTCACACAAAATGATCTGAACCGCTAATCTTTTTGAAAATATTTTTAGGAGGGTTTGTATAAGAAATCAGCTTCAACAGATATCGGTGAGGGTTTTTTCAGAAATCGTAGGACGAATTATTCTGATTTGCCCTATGATTTATGAGAAAGTCCTTACCGATATTTTTTGGAGTTGATTTTTTACAAGAACCTTCCAAAAAATATTTTAAAAAAAATGAAAGGTTCGGATTATTTTGTGGGAGGCCAATATGGGCCCTACAAAAATATATGTGCATGATATGTACAAAAACACTTGTGTGGAATCATTATTGAAAAACTAGCCCTAATTTTACTCCAACTTTACTCTCTCCACTTACTCTGCGTCTCTCCACAACCAGCATTATTTAAAAAAATGCCGTTTTTAATCTGATTATGCACGTCAATAATTTCAGAAACACCTGCGAAATTTCAACCCTCCTAAAACGACGTCGCCTCTCTGTGTACCCAAAATCTTCTCCTTATCTCCCTCCTATTTTTTCCCTTTCTTTTGAACTAAGCTCATAATTTTTTCAGAGAGTCTGCTTGCACAGCAGAGGCTGCACAGCAGCCGTGCACAGACGCGTTTTGCGTCCGTCTCGGGTCTCGCAAAGATGATCGGCGCCGCTCATTTTGTACAAAATACTTCGTTTATGGTCCCTGTAAAAAATCAGCTCAATCCGATATCGGGAAGGGTGTTTACGAATCATCTAACTTTGCTTTAAAATTTAGAGAAATTTTAAAGCAAAGTTAGATGATTCGTAAACACCCTTCCCGATATCGGATTGAGCTGATTTTTTACAGGGACCATAAACGAAGTATTTTGAACAAAATGAGCGGCGCCGATCATCTTTGCGAGACCCGAGACGGACGCAAAACGCATCTGTGCACGGCTGCTGTGCAGCCTCTGCTGTGCAAGTAGCAGCGTTCTAATTTTTTAACCTCAGTCCCCAAACGAAAACTTCTCAAACAAAAAGCCCCAAGTCCTGATTTCTTTCTGATCGTCATTGATCTCTCACTGACATCTTCACTGATCATCGATCTCTCTCTCCGGCGTCGCAGGTACACACGATTTCTTCCTGATCGACCTTTCTGTTTGGTTGTCACACGATTGGATCACACACAGGCACAGAGTTCGGTTTAGATCAAGTTTTGGGTTTCGATCTCTCTGAACCTTAAATCCCCTCTCTCTATTTAAGGGTTTCGACATTTCACTGGGAAGATTTCGATTATTCTGGATTCGGCTTCGTAGGTATATTCGTCCGTGTATACAATATAGAAGCAAGCTATGCTCTAGGGTTTTCAATTGGGCAGATCGGGGTTTCAAATATTTGGGGAAGGTTTCTTAAGCTTCGATTTAATGGCACACCAATTGCTTTGCCTATAAGTGATTTCGATTCTCTGATTTCTATGTAAGGTTTTTAATTTTTCGTTAACTTTATTGTATTGGGGTCTTATATTTTGTTGCGTTTTTATATGAGTATGCAAACTGATTCGAGTGATTGAGAGAATTTGATTTACAGAATTGGTAACTATGATTTTACCTTCTTTAGTGTATTACTCTCTTTTGTTTCAGCTTGATTTCTCTAAATTTCTCAGTTCCCTCATAGACCTAGCGCTGACCCACAGTGGCAGAGTTGAAGATTTGATAGGCTTGATTTCATTTTGGAGTCTTCTCAAGAACCCTTGGGTTAGCAAATTCAGAATCATAATTGGGTATTCTCTCTCATATCTCTTTGGGGAATAAATTTGTTTTTTTTTTTTTGAAATGGCAGGAGTATCAATTTGTTATGAAGAACTAAAATTTGAATCTGCACACATTGGAACCACACTTTTATGTGTTTGTGTTTTGTCTACTGCTTACATTATATTTGGTACTTAGAATATGGACTTATACTGTTCTTGCATTGCTTATTTAGTTGTTCAAATATCTACACATCCTTATCTATAGTATTAAGTGCAGAGTTTTAAAGAAATGGCAATATGTTCTCTATGTGCAGGTCAAATTTGGCTCTTCTATCATTAGGATAGGATCATCAAACTCTCAAGGATGTCTTGCCCAAGGTAAGTACCCACTTCTAAAAGTTTCGAAATTTTACCAGTTCAGTCATATATGGCAAGTTTATGTTAAGCATTGTTTGTGATCTTAAAATGTTCAGGATTCCAAGTCATTGTTGTGGGACAAAGTTTTGATTTATTATTAGATAGATAAAGAACTTTAGGAGATAAGAATTTATGCATATACTACATCAACCATTGGATTCTCTTGCAAGGTCCTAAATGGTACAAGTACAATATAGTATATACCCATTAATGTCATGTGAACTGTACCAATGGTTTTATGCATTGTGAAATGAACTCTTCCATTCCTCCAAATACCTGTCTATAGGATTGGATAAGGCCATGGATATGTGATATTGTCTAACTCCGAAACCAAATTAGACACTTGGAGTTGGAACATCCACTTTTAATGATTGCCCAGGTACAAGAAGCTCACAATTGATAGTAAAGAATATATTATGACCTCATGTAGATGGGAGGTTGTAATCCCAATAATTTATAGACTTCTGGAAAAAAGTAGTTCTAATACTGAAAGTTGAATGCTTCATGCTTTGGCTGTAACACGAATGTGTTCTGTCTTGTGTGTTGTTGGGTGCTTGGGACACTTTGGAGACCTATAGATGGAGATACCTATTGGTCCCAATGGATTCGCTCTTTTCTGCCCTTCCATGAAACCAAAATTAGCAAGTTTGCTGCTAATAAAAAAATTGAAACTTAGAGCCGTATTGCCAGAACTAGAGCTATTTTAAGCTATATTCCTTACAGTAATTGTAATTTCAGTTTCTGTACAATAATTGTAGTTTTTGTTTTTGTACTACTGGTTTGTTTCACTTTGGCTACCAATTTACCAAGCTCTTACATTTGGTCTTTGGCTGTTTTTGTCGTTGGGTACACAACATGTGGTCTATGTGCTTTCAAATTTAGTATCATAGCGTTCCTTCATGACAATTGCCACCGTTTTGGCATTTTTCATAGATTAAAGCTCCAAGGATGTTGCAGTCTATATTCGCTGCAGTTGGTTATCTTTACCTGTACAAGCTCTCTCATGTACTCATTGGTGGCCATGCCGCGCAATGTGCAGTAGTATCCTTCTAGTTTTGTGTTTTGCCACTGCCCACTGCTAAGGTTAGGGAACTTGTGGCACTTCTATGGTTCGAGAGGATATCATTGAGGTTGACGTGGCAAAAACTAGCTGCTATTTTCTAATTTGACTGTATGACTTCTTGTGTTATGGCTCGTTAAGCCATATTGATCACCTCTCATACCTCCTCCTTGCCTTGTGATGTTTTTAATTACTTTGGGAAAAAGAAATACGTAAATAGAACATAGCATTCGTGCATGAAAAGAAGTGATTTATGTGGTTTAATTGAATTTGTTTTTTACGTACAATCTAATTATCGTGTTTTTCAGGCTTTAAAGTGTGATAAAACTTGAATTAATGTTGTTCATGTGTCGGACACGTGTCTCAAGTGTGTCCGGAGCGTGTCCATGTGTCGGACATTGTTACATATATAATTACTTCTTCTTTCTTTTTTTTTCCAATTTTGCACAGGTAAATAAGGAGATGCAGTTGCTTTTTGGAAGCTAACCAAGATGGAGTTGAAGACTTTTTGTAGTTATTTTTGGAAGCTAACTAAGATGGAGTAAATGGAACACTTGTTTTGAGTTCTTTTTGGATATGGATGTTTTGTAGTTTCGGTAATGTTAAGTTTGAAGTGGTTATTGTTAGAGGATGAATTTTTTGAAGCGTTTTGAAGTTGGATGATGAATGTTGACTTAATGGATATTTGATATGAATTATATTTGGCTTCTTCACAATTTAAGTATTGCTAAGTTGAATTATAAGATACAAAAAAATCTGAAATTTAATTTGTAAGCAGGTGAAAACAATATATAGAATAAATTGTATTGCTACTAAAGTCCTCTTTTTGGTGACAAAAAAGATTGTAACGCCCCTGAATTTTGGTCAGTAAAAATTTCGTTAAATATTTAGATTTTATTTGTTTTACTTATTTTCTTTTGAGTGACTATATGATTTTTTGTTAATTCTCGTCGAAGTTAGATTTTGGTCTCGATTAGAAACCCTACTTGACCAATTTAGTTAGTTTCCAACTGACTACTTGGAGGAACCGAGCAACCAATTTACCTAGTTACTAGATGAACCTTTTGAACCTTTTGAAACTTTTGAACCTTTTACCTTTATCCTTTGGTCCATAATGGTTAGGATAATCTTTGTCCATTGGACAATAGGCCCCCCATTTAAATATTTTGGTAAAGTACAAGATATAGTATTTTAATAGTGTATGTTCACATGTGCAAAGTACATTTATTCTTTGTTTATTGGGGATTCTCCCACCCTTACATTATTCATTGGTTAATAACCATAAGGGTAATTTTTATCCATTGGATAATAAACTTTTTATTATAAAAGTACATGTAGTCTTTCAAAATCTTATTTTAAAATAAAAGGTATTTGTACTCTTTTTATCCATTGGTTATTAACCGCAAGTGGAATTACTATCCATTGGGTAATAACCGTTAGGAAAGCTAGTGACCCTTGGATAATAGAGTCTTTTGACCAAATAAAGTACCGATGTGACTAGGAAACCTTCCAATAAAGTTGATTTGACTAGTCAACCTTTTCAACCCTAGAAATCACTTATTTATTTCCTTTTATTAATTTGGTTTTATTCTTTATCCTTTGGACAATAAAAGTTAGGGAAACTATTATCCATTGGATAATAAAAATCCAATTCTTTATATTAAAAGGGTTTAATGAAAGATTTGTTCAAAGTACTATTAAAGACTTTTATAAAATTACTTTAAGATACTTTTTGATTATTTTACTATAAAAGTTTCCTAGTAGCTATTGTCTATTGGATAATAAAAGTTAGGAAATTTATTATTCATTGGGTAAAAGAGTTATTCTTTCAACTAGTCTTTTCTTAAAAACCCATGTGATAAAGTACATATTTTTTTTTATTATAAAAGTACTTATTAGCCTTAGTAGCCTTTAAGGCTCAAGATTCTAAAAAGTACTCCTATATTATTTTATATTGGGGTTTTGTACCCAATTGAATTTATTTATTGGGGAGTTGATCTTCCTAGAGTACCTTGTACACTAGTTTATTTATTTAAATCAACATGTGCCTTATTGGATTTCTTTAATAGGATTTTGGATTTGTAAAATCTTGTACTTGGTACTTTTTATTTATTCTTTCTAATATATATATATATGTGTGTGTGTGTGTGTGTGTGTGTTGTGTGTGTGTGTACGAGAGAGAGAGAGAGAGAGAGAGAGCGAGAGAGTGGGCCGGAGAGAGAGAGAGAGAGAGAGAGAGAGAGAGAGAGAGAGAGGAAGGAAGAAAGGAGGAAGATGGGTTGTATCTTGACTTGACCTTCCTATATCTTTCAAATCCATGGGTGAATCTTTCTCCTAATCAAACATAACTCCCCATTTGTACTTCTATATTTGTTTTAGACAAAATCTTGTACCATTGTCTCCAAATCTTTCAACAAATCTTCCATAATCCATCCAAGGTACACCATTTAGCCATGCAAGCCTAGGGTTAGCGTTTGACCTTCCATGAGTGCTTGACAAGTGTCAAAAATTGAGGAATGAGAAAGAGGGGGGGCCGGCCATGAAAAGAGGAGAGAGATCCAAGGTTTTTCTATAAATAGGACCCCATTCCAAGCATTGAACTCATACCTTCACCTAGCAACTTCTCTCTCTAGAAAAATCTTGTTCTTTCTTTGTTCTTTCTTAGTTCTTCCTTGTTCTTGAGTTGTTCTTGAGTTCTTTAAGAAACTCAACCTAAGCCGCCACTAAACCGCCACTCGACCACTCTTCGATCCATAAAGTAGAGTAGTGTTAGTTAAGTAGAAGTTTCGAAAGAACCCTTTCTCTTTCGAAGCTACCGGAGACCACCGTAGGAAGTTACTCCGTCCGATCACCGATTACCGTCCGTAAGCCGTTACTACCGCCTAGAAGAATGGTAAGGAAATCCTTATTTATTTCCTATTTACTTACTTACTAAAGTATAACGTTGTTGTTTTGAATTGTTAAGAAAGAACGGTAGGATCTCCTTATCTTCCACCCCAAGTATAAAGTAAGGAAATCCTTACTTACTTACTATTTACTTACTTACTCAAGTATAACGTTGTTATTTTGATTTGCTAAGAAAGAACGGTAGTTATCCTTATCGTCCACCCCAAGTATAAAGTAGGTTATTCCTATTTACTTTCTCATCTCGAAGTAATTCTATTTTTGATATTTAAGATGGTTTGAGTATGCATATATGAATTGCTTGTATTACTTGTGGTGTGATAAAGTATAAGTGATTTCACTCCAAAGACGTCCGTACATGTGGCGTTGTGCTTTGAATAAAGTATAAGTGATACACTCCAAGGGCGTCTGTACATGTGGCGTTATGCTATAAAGTGATGATTTAGCATGATAAGTAGTATAGAATTGGATGATCTTGTTAGTAGGTTTCATGCTGATCGCGGAGTCTATGCATGATAACGAGACACGAGAACCAAAAAAGTAGAAACATAGCACTTAGGGTGTGGTTAATGAAAGGAAATATTTTCGAGAAAGAAAATATTTTTGAAACTATATAATGACCGATTTTGGGTGACATAATTGAGTTGTGTGTTGCGTGTGTAAAAGAAACATTTGAAAAGGGTGAAAAGATTTGAAATCCGCAATGTGGCCGGACTTGCCCATTGTGTGAGGTGTGTGTGTGTTCCAATGGGATCCAGGAAAAACGGAATCATTGTGAGGTTGTGTGTGTGCCAATGGGAACCCGGCGCGACGGAACCATTGTGAGGATACTCGGGAACCCGGCGCGACGGAACCGAGGTTGGGTGTGTAGCTTAGTTATCCGCGGTACGGAGCCAATGCAAATGATTTTGAAAGGTTAGGTGTGTTAAAAACGAGTTTTTGAAAAGGTGATACATTTATGAAATGTGAAAATGTTGACACGGTCTACGATGAGTCGCGTAGGAGAAACAAAGAGAATCTTGGACACCAACGATAGTTGATTAACGAATGTGGATGTGTCATTGTTAACTGTGTATATACGTATCATGTGGAAATTGATGTTTTATTATAGCCTTATTTGTAAGTTAAAGTTGGTGGGTAAGGATTTTCCTATTGAGCGTTGTAGTTCACGGTGTTACCTTTTGGTGACCCTGACATATTATATTGGTGGTGACGCCGGTATAATGTGTCAGACCTTGTAGTTGTTCAAGATGAACAGTTCACAGTGGAAGCCTTGGAGCGGAAGAGCTGGCTAGGATGGAGGAGCAGGCGAAGCTGTAGTTAGGAACCCTAATTTCCCTCCCTTTGTAATTAAAGTACTCTTATGGAGATTACGATGCAATAAAGAGTCAGACTCTATTTTAAGGTTTTCAATGAAATTGTCTTTTTAACGTATCCAAAATTCGGGGCGTTACAAAGATTGTCACTGTTATGTGTCTACTACAACAAAAGGTTATTGGTGACACACAATCGGCTGTCATGGTCGGTACTTTTAGTGACAATTTTTTGTCACAGAATAATCTCTCTTCCGTGACAACATGGTGTTGTCATTGTTACTATCTGTGACATAATCACTTTTGTCACAGAAAATTTGTCTTTCGTGACACCATATTGTTGTCACTGTTAATTTTGGTGACAACTGTGTCACGGAAAATTTGTCTTCGATGACACCAAATTTTTGTCACTATTGACAACATTCCGTGACACCTACACAATTTTGTCACCCTTGACTTTCAGTGTCATGGATACAATGACACATCGTCTTGTGTCACCAAAGATAATAGGTGACAAAATTTGGACATTTAGTAACATTTTTACATGTCACCGAATGTGTTTTTTGTTGTAGTTAATTCTCTGTACAATTTTGAAGACTGTGGGTGTCATAATGCTTGCTACACCACATGTGTAACTAGGCCCCGGCGTTTGTAGCGTAAAGTTCTTGGGGATTCTCTCTTCTCCTTTTTTGATTATGTAGGAGACCCTATGGGCCTCTAGTCTTGGTTAGATATAGGTTGTGCCCCCTCTAGTGCTTTTTGTTCTTCATGTTTAGGTATCAAAGATTGTGACTGCAATATAGCTAACGTAAGATTGTGTAACAAGCTAACAGCACAAGTTGAACTGTTGAAGATCTTTTTCTTAGGGTGTTCCTTTCTACTTATTTCTTTATATTTTGTCCTTGTGCGCATAGATAATTAATTTACTTGAATATAGGTTCACCATTCATTGGAATAGGAAAGGCAAGAAGCAGATAACTTGAATGAATACCAGTTGGTTACCAACATTACCAACCTAAGATTTGATGTTTTTTTTGATTTGTCATCTTAGCGTATGAGATTGGAAAGTGATTGTAACTTGTAAAGGTCTTGATTCTTGAACTTGTTGCAAATGCGATCACTATAATGCCACATAGGCAAATATGTTGAATATTTTTTTTTTGAAAGGCAAAAATTTCTTAATCTTTGAAATTGTTATAAATATTAAAGGAACAAGGACTTGAATGTCACAATATTCATAAACTAAGAAGTAAGAACAATCTTGTGCCCAAAAGTCCGAGACCCAAATCCGAGATTGGCAAGAAGCCAGTCGGAAATACCCATTGGGACAAGCCCACTCCTATAGGGTCAAGCCCAGAACCAAAAAGAAAAACCATGACCCTACAGACAGCAACCCATCCGCTAATCCTTCCAATCAACCACAGCCACTACACCCTACACCACCACTGCACCGGAAACTCCTCCAACAAGATATTGGATATTGTTTTATTGTATTTTATAGCACATTCCTAGATGGGAGTCGTTTCTAATGAGAGTTTGATCGACTTTCTGATACTTTCAGGGAGAAGGCATGACCAGCATTGAGCCAACAGTTGGAGCGATAAATGATATTTTGTGGTAGTGGGTTGGTACTGTTGGCTCTGAACTGCAGGAAGATACCATCTTATTTCATACCAGCCCTTGGACCTGCGCCGAAATGGTGCTCTTACCTTGAAAACTTGACATTTTATATGGTATCCTTTAAGTGGTATGTCTTAGGACCATTCCCGTTGTATTATTATTACACTTGTAGTTTTATATTTGTGTTAGTTTTCCCCCCTGCAGGAAGAGATGGAGGATGGTGCTCAAACAACTATTTATGATGATTTCAAATTCTTAATCAAAGAAGATCTCGAGAGGTTGAATTTGACAAATTTAATTGGCACCAATCTTCTAAGAGCTTATATGCATGGGTTCTTCATTAATTACCAGTTGTATAAGAAGGCGATAACTCTGATTATTTGTGTAATTTTATTTTGTGATTTAATGCTGCATCTTATGAGAAATATCAAGCTTGTTGTGGCTTCTCCATGGAAAAACACATATGTTTCATGTTGATGATAAAGCTTTTCCGTTTGAAATTTGTAGTTTATTGTTGGAAAAATAAAAAAGAGGGTCAGATGACTTAGAACAGTTCGGTGATCGGGAAAATAGGGAGAAAAACGGATATATTTGTTAGTCTTACAGATATACAATTACTAGATTTTAATTGGCATTTTCTTGTTACAATTGTTGAACTAACTTTCTAACCTCTCTCTCTATGTGAAAAGGGGTTATTGAGCCATCTCCATGTTCTTCCAAATAGAAAGCAGCCATTAACAATCCTCAATGATGTTAGTGGTAACATCAAGCCTGGCAGGTGAGAGAGAATGAAAATTCACTTCTTAAGCGCGAAAGACTTGCCGGACCAAGCGCTCATCCATTATTCTTACCCTCCAATCTGGTTCAGTTTGGATTTTTATGGCCCTCTATTAGACTCACAAGATAATGATCGCTATCATTCATTTTGTAGAATTTTGCAGGGCAGTATATATAAGCGAAAAAACAATTTGATTGAACAATGAACAAATTTTATTCATGTGAGGAATAATGATATGAGAAAATATGATTTGAAGCTTATACCCCTCATTTTTTTTTGCAGAAATCTAAGGGAATTGATATTCACACTTTTTTTTTTAATTTTATATCCACTCTTTTTTTTTTTTGGTCTTTTTGCAAAAAAAAAATACACATACTTTTAACACTAAAAAATAAAATAGGAAGTGTGGATATCAAAATAGGAAGTGTGAATATCAATTCTCAAATCTAAATATATTTTATTTTTTATAGCTATTGATGTTCGATCAAAACTATTTTTTCATACATATATTCTACTCGATAGGCTCTGCAAAATAGTCGATCTCAATGATTATTGTGAGCCAAGTAAGAGTCCAACAAACAGATGGGAGTTGGCTCGGGAGAGGCCCTCTCCATATTCTATTTGGAACATTTGGAAGTGAAGCGAAAAAAGGGAAAATAATTACTAAGAGAGAAAGTAGAGGAAAATTTGGAGGGAAAATAGGAAAAAAAGTATTGTATTCATTTTCCTTCTCTTTTCATAGGGATCCTTGTATTCATTTTCCTTCTCTTTTCATAGGGATCCGAACAAGGGAGGAGGAAAATAATTTTCCCTTCCAAATAAACAAAGCATATATCCCTCTCACCCTTTCTTCCAACCTGCCCTTTCTTTAGAACTGCTCTTCATTTATCCAACCAAGCCCCATTTCGCAAAAATCTGGAACCTCTCTCTCTCTCTCTCCGATATTGGAAGCTAGACCTTGAACGGGACGCAAATTGCAAACGATCTCGTTTCACTGGTCAGCCACCACTCCTTCTCCTTCTTTTTATGATGGATTCTTTCGATATATTTTGGGTTTCAAATTTGAGGCTTTCGTGAGGGGTTATGTATTTTCTCACTCTCAAATATCACTGCAATCCACTTATTTGTGCCAAAAAGCTGAATTTTTTAAGCAATAAGTAAAGAACCCGCTCCAATTTAACCGCAAGACAGTGACATTGCATAAACTATAAACTCGTCAAACTGCAGATATGTACGTGTATGCGATTATGTGCAAACCCAGTGTTTGATGTTATCGCTGCATTCTTAAAACTGAGTGTGATTGTGAGAATAAGTAGGTTCGGAGACGTTGTGCAGACCCACTACTGATTTTGTTCAGTCTTGATTGAGGTGAATATGGAGGTGGTTGTGGTGGCTTAGGGTTCTTTGGCCACAGACTAAAATGATAAGCCAGCCGGTAGACAGGGTTAGGGTTTGTTTTTTTGGTATAAAAAAGAAGATGCAAGGATAATAGATAGAACTCTAGAAGGGTAAAATGTTCAACTCATACTTTGCATCAAGAGTCGTTACCCGATAGTTTTCACGAGGGAGGGTGGTGTAACTTCTGCGCGCACACATGTATTTTGATTTTGATTATCCTCTCGTATAGTACTTCCATTATTCACGAAGTAATGCCTATTTGAGGCTGTGGTGAGTTGTTCATTTACTTTATTTTCTTTTCAGTGCAGTCGGTTCAATGCTGGCAGCTAAAACTTCACATAAACTGTCAAGTTTAAGGTCTTTCTTGCCCCATACAGTTGTTCCGATATCATCAAGTTCAGAGGCATTGGTTTCTGCTCCGTTGTTGAGAACCGGTGATGATATACCTTGGACGCCTACCTTTGGTGCATTTTTAGGCAAAGCAAATGAAATAGAAACTGAAAATGTAGTGCCTGAACGGGAGAGCCATTGCCCATTTCACCGAATGGGGTAAGTAATGAACTTTGGCTCTTTGATAAAGCTTGCCCAACTGTTTTCTGGGCACTTTTGTGGGAATTCAAATGTTTTAGTGTTTTCTTCTTCCAGCTTTAGTACCATCAGATATGTTTCTGAGATAATTGCGGACATGCCAAGCTTTCTTCCTTCCGTAGCTCGTAGATATGGATTCTTGTTATTGCATCAGAACATAATCTCTACTTAACACAAAGGATGGGTTGTCCATCCTACCAAATGTGTGACTTATGTTTCGTTTTTCAGTCATTCTTTGGTTATCCGTTTCTTATAATCGTACGCATCAGATGATCCCAGTGTGAATGCTAATGTAGAATTTACAAAATGACTACTGACTTTCTTTTTGCAGTTAGTTCATGATGGCCACTTGTTTTTCTGTTTGATTTCTTAAATAGAGAAGGAACAATTACTTCTTATTTTGCAGTGATAAGAATTCAAGACAGGCATCAGTATGGGAAGGACAAATAAGGAGTCTTCCCAGGGAACATTTCTCAAATCAAGCACTTGGAATGGTTGGAACTTGCCCTTATCCTTCATTTACTACAAATCCCCATTTCAACTCTCAATATTATGACCATCATACGACAGGGGTAACAAATAAGGTTTGTATACCTGAGGAATGACTTTTCTTCTACTACAGTTTAACCCTTGCATAGATAAGGCTCTCTAGCAAGTCAATTTCTAGCAGAATATGCTTTTACATGTTTTATTTTTATTTTTTTGATACGTAAATAATTATATTAGCAAAAAGGCATAAAGGGAATGCCGCCCGTATACAAAAAGAGGCCACAAACAAAAAGGCCCTATGCATTTTAGAGTGAAAAAGCTCACAACAATCTTTAGATTGGTCAAGAGAAAGATTACATTCTCTCTTGTCCCAACCATACAAGCTATTCATCAAAAAACTTTTGATCCTAAACAAAGGCTTTTTGATTCCTTCAAAAACTCTCGATTTTCTTTCGTGCCAAATTACCCACATCAAACAAAGAGGAATCATAGCCCAAATTCGCTTTCTTCTCTTTCTCACTCTTGCACCTCTCCTAAGCAATTAAGAATTCCATAACATTCCTAGACATGACCCACTGAATTCCAAACCACGAGGAAACCAAACTCCATAGCTCCCACGCCACCGAGCAGTGAATAAGGAGGTGATCTACCATCTTCGTGTCTCTTTTGCACATACGACACCAATTCACGATGATTCTCTGCCTTCTAAGGCTTTTACATGTTTTATACGACATGTCTCAAATTAGACTCCTCAGGAAAAGAGGAAAAAAATAATCTTATTGGTACAAATGTGAATGGGACACCGACATTCTATCCTTCCCATTCACAAACCCTTCAATTATATCTACTTCTGTTCCCCTGTCCATCTATCTTTCCCTTCCCTGGACATTAACCACCAGTGTAAATCAAAAGGGATACAATAAGTAACCAAACTAATGGGCCCGTTGTCAAATAACTTGGCGACGCTAAACAAACCATCCTCGACAATTCCCAACACCATTAATGGCGACAATGGTTAAAATTTGTGGCCTCTTGACTTATCTCCATCATTAAAAGATGCCTTCCTAACTTCTATATCCTCAAAAGTCTTTCCAACCATTGAGACCACTTTCTCCGAACCCTTTAACCCAGTTTGGCATCCGATGTGTGTAGGGTGCTTGATCCGAACACGCTATTTTCGTGTATATATGTATATATCCCTAAAGGATGACATTGAAAAAAATTGGAAAGTCGAAGTGTTTTTATGCCGAAATTGAAAGGTGAAGTACCAAAATGAATTTTTGGTCAAAGTTGAGGGGATATAAAAGAAATTTTCTCTAAAAACATATTTCGTTAACCATTTGGTCCTCTCTATCTACTTTCCTCTCACAACCAATCTCAAGTTTTTGTAGGAACTATATTTTCCTAGCAACCTTGTGGAACAACTAAAAATATGACCTCCCACCTTCAATTACCTTATTAGTTTCGCCTTCTAGCTCTGAGAAGTTCCTTCCCTAAAGACAGCCTTCTCCAATTTCATCTGTACTCCCAACCGCCCCTAACAGAGAGAATAATTGAGCTATTTGAGCTCACCATCACCTCAATATTATGCGGTTCTTCAATTCTTTTTGGCAATTCCTTCTTCACCTCTTCTAAGTACCCAAACGCCTTTGCTACAAATTATTTTCTATTTTGTTTCTTGGTAACGAGACTTCCATTGAAAGAGCAAACCTTTAGAGAATTAAGGGGAGCCATACCTTCCAGATACAAACTTTACAATGAACAGACAGTACAGGAAAAAAGACAATCTAAGAGATACAGTGAACTAGGAAACCAAAGTTATTTGCTTCAACCATTATAAGTTTCTTAATGAATTTGAAAGCCCCCCAACCCTTAGTTCCATTACGTTTTAACAAAATTGTCAAAATACACAATGATCAAGCCACATATTATCATATCTTCCAAGGGGTAGGAGTCAGGACTTATCAAATATGACAAGTCGCTAAAAACCTCAGGGTGATGACCAAAATCTATTCTAGGCAGTATTTCACACGTAAAGCTGGATATCAAAAGGACCACGTTCTTTGAAGGTGGACGATAAAATGAATTGTTATTTATTTTTGTATGATACATAGTTATATTCAACGAGCTGATCTAATCTCAAATATGATTTGCAGTTTCTGAGTTCCATACCAAGATATGTGAAGATAGTGGAAGTTGGTCCAAGGGATGGATTGCAAAACGAGAAGGAGATTGTACCTACTGCAGTAAAGGTTAAGTTGATAGAGATGCTAGTCTCTTCGGGGTTGCCTGTTGTTGAGGCTACTAGTTTCGTCTCTCCAAAATGGGTACCACAGGTAAATTGTGCTCAGTTGCATCAGATGATTGATATGCTAGTGGTAGTATATGTGCTTAACCATGGGTTTCTACCTTGATTTTGTGGTTCCCATTTAGCCTTCTAAAATGTATCGATTTACAAGCAGACCAAAATAATACCACCAAAACGAGTTTTGATTCTCGCTGACTCCTTAATATTAATTACCATTATAGATGCATATTATTGGGCTCTTTCATTAAAGGTTTCTCTTGTTAGCATAGAATAATAGATACAAAGGATATGTTTTTGTTATAAGCTATATTGAAACTGTGAGAGACATATGGTTCCCTCTATTGATCTAAAATTAGACAAGTGCAATGAAACACAAGGCACTGCCTGCAAAGGTTTTTAATTGAAAGAGTGAAAAAGATTAAACTGAGATTCGTAGATTGAAAAATGTGGTCATGTTTAGATGAATTGGTGTTGACTTTATCAATTGTGAGTTGTGATTATGAGAATAAAATATAAGTGGGGATAGTCAACCAGCGAGATAATCTGATGTGTTTCGACCTCTTGGCAAGAACTCATTTTATTTTATTTTATAATTTTTATCATGCTGGGGCATCTGTGTTGATTGTCAAAGAGAAAATTTGACTAGATCAAAATGAGAAATGTTTTCTTCCAAGTTTCACTGAACTTATATGTAGCTGCTTCTTTGTACAGTTTTAAGACTTCTTACTTTGTACTTTGAGATAAAAAAGACAAAACAAAAAAAATTGTACTTTCCTTCCAAGAAGTATGTAGATACTGTTGATATGGCACTCCAGCATGGCAACTTTTATAAAATTAGAATGTGAACATGATGATAATTTGGAAAAATACATTCATTTATATGGGAATAAGAAAAATTAGTGTTTTACTATTATGTAGTTGCTGATGTTGAAAAGAAGTGAGTACGAAAATTCCAATTTTCTCTTTTTTAAAATTCTCAAGTACTGACAGACAGTTTTTTTGTTGCAAAAAGTTTAGAGTTTCAAAAACTATACACCCAATGGATATGCAATTCATTGTTTTTGAGAAATACAATACAAACTTACCCTTCGTTTGAAACCGGACTATAAAGGTGGGATTAGGGCTCTAGGAACATCTTTAGCAAGGCCACTTAGCCGTAGGCGCAGAGGTCTCTAGACTGGTTGGGCCAAGCTATTGTTCTGGAGAAGCCATATGAGACAAGTCCATATTGATATGGCCCGTAGCCTTGTTCCATACGAGATGATAAAGAGATAAATGTCAGGAAGGGACTTAGGGTAACATTATTACACGCTCTTAGGTAGAATTCAACTCCAAAAAGCTAGCTGTTGAAATGAGGGTGCCCTCTGTGTTACATAGTTCGCATTACTTAGGCAAACAATGATTAAAGAAACCGATTTGTAAAATTTTGCGTTCATGTTGGATATTATACTAATTAGCATTCTCAACGACTTTCATAATTTTAGTCTAGCAAATAACTACACTTTAAAGACATTGAGCTTATAACATAGCTAGAGGATTTATTTTTAATACTGGAGAAAAATGAGAAAATATGGTTTTTAACAAGCTGCAAAAAAGAATAAGTATTCTAATCATCAAAACATGAACAAATTTTGCATTGGTATACAGTTTCTCCTAACTTAACACTATAAAGTTATGTTCTTGTTTCCCCAAAAAAAAGGTGAAGGTAAAACTTAAAAGGATTTTCATATTCGTTGAACACAACAATTGTTGTACCTATCGAATTGTGAATCGTATTGTTCATCACCAACTCTGTTTAAATCCTGATTCACCTATAGATTCGTATTGTTTTTGCATGAATCGTGCATTGAATTTTGAATCGTGCGATACTTAGCTCTGATACCACCTTAACGGGTTCAATCCCAAAAGTTAGCTATTGAGGTCAGAGTGCCCTCGCAATTGTATACTTCACTCAGTGTGCCTGTGGGATGGGAGTGATTCTTTTCATAGCTAATAAACTTATATAGATTTATTTATTTGATACGTAGTGATGCTTCAATGTTACACTCAAGGAAGTAAAATTGGAAAAGATTTAAGGAACTCATCATATAACAAAATGCCTGATACCGCCTAAATATTTACAGATGATCACCCTAAATTACCATGATTTGGACATAAAATCAAACGTCTTGGGGACTTCAAAGTAAGATTGGTAATTATTTTTTGATTGACTTCTAAATTCAATTATTTAGCTAGACACTTCAAAAAAAAATTATTTATCTTGAAGAGGGAGAAATGGGTGGATTTTAGCTTATTCTTTTCGAAAGCTAATTTGGAGTTTAGGTGCTTTTGAGTTTTGATATTCACTCAAATCTGCACCCCTTCTCAGGTTAAAATCATACATACTTCTTTCGAGTTTCTAACTTTTTTACAATTCATTATCCGTATGTTATTACTTTGCTCATATAATCATAGGCAAAGGTTTAGAAGTCATGTATTTCATTAAGGGAGATTTTCCAAAGGAAAAATACCCAAATTTTCAACTATCATGCTTTCAGAATATTGCCTCCTTGACTTATTCTAGCTTTTTTCCTTGGATTGTGATTTTGGCACTCCAAAAATTGATGGAGGGGCTCCAAAACTGAATTGTGTTGATACACAAAACGACGTCGTTTTGGAGCCCCTTCATCAATTTTTGGAGTGCTAAAATCATTTTCCTTTTTCCTTTTTTAAATTGCTAAATGGGTCTATATCTTTTTTTTTTCTTTTTTCTACCTTTCCTATTTCTAGAAAACGGAAGGGAGAGGAGAAGAGAAGGAATTGTAAGGGAATTCCAAGTGGAGTTTTAGGATTTTTAAAAGGAAAAAAAAAGGGAGAAAAATTGCTCCTATGTAGAGATTACGTTCGTACCTAGGTGATGTAGAACTTCGTTTCACAAACACTTGGCCTGCGAGGTCAACCCAACGCTTGGGTATGATACCATGTCAGAATTTTGGAGACATCCAACCTAAAACCTATTGAGCATGGATGCATAGAATTTTTCACTTTTCAAAATGTCAAAACCATCAACATCAATGGGATGACCACAGAGTCATTCACTAAGGGTAACCTCATAAGACATGAAGCCTAGATTTTCTCTAAAGCATGTTTGCCTCAGTTACAACGCAATTGCATTTTCTGTTAGTTTGCAGTCTATATCCTTTTTTGCCTAGTTTGTCTGGTAGTGCCCTGTGCTCCTATCGCTTGGTTAGTTCCTTGACGAAAAGGCTTCATTGGATTAGTGTTTTGTCAATGAATGCAACCTCCGATATTCTTTTTGCTATACTTTAGTGCAGTCTATGGGTGTGTTTCCCTAGGTTATATCGGTGCTTTATTCTTGATAGGAAAATGAAGTTTGATAAAAGTTGAAGGCTCAACACCTATGATGCACCGACACCGACACCGGGACACGGGAATTCTAAAAAAACAGGGCACGTCACGTGTATATTTATTTATTTAAATAATTATAGTTTGACACCCAGAAATTTTTAAAAAAATTACAATTTGGCCCCAAAATTTTTTTAAAAAAATTACAATTTGACCCCCAAATTTTAAAAAAATTACAGTTTGGCTCCTCAAAAATTACAGTTTGGCCCCTACTGTGTCCCCATCAGTGTCTCCAGCCGTGCCCCCCTAAAAAATTTATATTAAATTATGGGACACGCCACGTACGTGTCCCTATGTCTGACACTGCGATACTTTGACCTCTAGAGGTGTCGGTGCTTCATAGCTCAACACACTTAAGAAATTTCGTCATCAAAATTGCAGCTAGCAGATGCAAAGGATGTTATTGAAGCAATTCAGGGTCTTGAGGGAGCTAGGTTTCCTGTTCTAACTCCTAATCTTAAAGTGAGTTGCTTTTCATGTGAATCCTCTTGCAGAGAAATATGATATTTTTTGGAAGGCATATTTGTTTTAGTGTTATTTTATTCAGGGTTTTGAGGCAGCTGTTGCAGCTGGAGTTAAGGAAGTGGCCATCTTTGCTGCAGCCTCAGAGTCCTTTTCAAAGTCAAACATAAACTGTAGCATTGAAGATAGTCTTGCTCGATATCATGATGTTACTCTTTCTGCTAAAAACCTCTCAATACCTGTCCGTGGGTATGTCTTGTGACTCGTTGTTAGCTTCTCACCTTTCCTTGGGATTTATAAAACATGATTTAAGTTTGCAATTTTCTGTTCTAGTGATGTTTTATTCTAAAGTTTTGCAGTAGGACTTGAAAAGACATCATTACTCAAGAGAATTAGGCACTGAAATTCCAATGAGGTCCCCCCCAAGTTTGATGCTGCATTTTCCAAATATTTGGCATAAGTAAAAGAAAAGCTTCAAAATCCTTAAACCACGAGTCCTAATTGGTGCAATTGTTCTCATTCGAATGTAGAAATCTTATATTTCCTGCATGTCTGCCTTTTGTTTATCTCACTGCCTGCCTTTTGTTTGCTATATAAGTTGCTAAAACTGTAGATTTGCCTCTGTTGTACGGTGATATCCATTTTGTTAAATGTTAAGTAAAGAGTATTGATCTGTAATGAATTAATTTCTTATTTGATATTGATTGATATTTGGGACTAGTATTGGGACTAGAAAATAAGGAAATTTCTTATTTGATATTGGTCACCATGTTTCTTCATGACACACAAACACATTCACACCTTGTCTTTCAGTTTCGAAGCAAAATGGTGTGTGATATTCTCTTTTATATACTATGTCCAAATAGTGTTAGCCTGATTTTATCTCCAAAACATGTATATGAAATTGATATCTGATTTTTTAGGTATATATCATGTGTTGTTGGGTGCCCAGTTGAAGGAGCAGTAGCCCCATCAAAAGTAGCATATGTAGCTAAAGAGCTCTTTGAAATGGGCTGCTATGAAATTTCTCTCGGTGATACGATAGGGGTTGGTACTCCAGGTAATACTAAAGGAGCTTTAAATTTCAAGGTTTTTCATTAATTTTCTACTTTTCGGAGATGCTGAAAATCTCTGAGGACATGCATCTGAATTAGAGATTGTTAGTTGCCGACAACATTGGATTCTAGCTCTGGTTCAACCAGTTGACCTGTGAATCAATCACTGAAATTGGTAAATGTCTGGTCCATGCGTGCAATTGCTTCCTGATCACTCAACTTTGTCTTGCATGATGCGACGATTTGATTAAAGTAGATTTGAAACAAATTGCGTTTATGTGTATTTTCTTTTTCACCCTCGGGTTGAGTGAGACCATTGGGTTAACTTTATCGTGCATATAAACAGATATGTCCTTTTCATGTGATATTTCATACTCTTTCGTCAATTACTTTGTCTTTCCATCTCTCATTATACAGCTCAAAGCTCAATGTACTAGAGTAGTAGTAGATTAAAAACCATGGGTGTAGGAATGAGAAAGTTCTTGATCTTTCACGGACCTGAAATCGTATGCACATGGGGGAAATGGAGGAGTGTAATTCAACTTTTTTTTTTTCCCTGGAAGAAGCAATCTGAAAAAACACTAGTTGCTAGGGTCCGAAAGATGAGGGAAAGAGCAGTAAAGACTTATTTTGTTCATAAAGGAAAATTATTCACATTGCTCACTCCAATTGATTGGCAACCGGTACTCTTGTAGTGTTGTTTAGCATGGTAGAGAGTTATTGGATTATGAACAGGCACATTCAATGCAGAAGATCTATAATTGATTCCATTACCAAAAAAATAATCTATAATTGATTCAAGGGAAATTCAAAACAGCATGGACACAAATACAGATACACATATTCTCAATTGATGGTGAGTCGGTGACACAGATATGGCGGGGAATATGGCCAAAAAAAGCTACCTCCGTCCCAAATTTCTTGTCCATTTTTCGGTATGCTTGTCATTTGTAAATTGCTTCTATTTTCAATCTATAATGATTTTTAAGATTTTGAGAACGTTGTTTAATAGAAATAAGTAAGATTTATCAAATAAGATCCACATTGCATGTAATAATATATTACATGTTTAAAAATATAAACAACTTTTTGAGATGCCCAGAATTGTGAAAAAGTGGACAAGAAATTTGGGAAAGACGGAGTATATATTGTTGTATATTTTAAAATAGTGATCAGAATTCTATTCTAGATTTGCAAACCACCGAACTATTGGAAACCAACACTCACTGAGCACAAAAATGAATGTTTGCACTACTTCCACATAATTAGAGGTGATCCTTTAAAAACACAAACCACGAGCTTAACTGACAAGTTTGTGATAAATTTTAACCCTTGATGTCCCAGGCATGTCCTATATTATATATTACTGTAATTTGTAAATAATTGGAACTTGGCATGTCCGATATGTATCCCCATGTGTCCCCAACGTGTCCACTGTGGATATGGCATCCACTTAAGTGTGCCGCTGCTTCATAAGAGGGAATTGATAAAAAATTCAAGATCGGTTTTAATGAGGACGGACACAACATTTTCTTGAACTGGGTAGTGAATTGGATACAACTCTTCATGTTTGTTCTTGCATTTCAATAATCTTAATCCCCAAATCGTATATATCCTGTCATGAATTGCATGCAAATAGACACCAAAACAAGAATTAGGAAATTGGATCCCTAGGCACCAATGAGATACAGTCTAGCTCAATCTAACCATCTTTTGAAATCTGACCCTCCAAAATCACAACTCATGGAGCAATCCAAGAAATGTGGTTTTTTTTTTTAAGTAAGAATTTACCTTGGAGGTGATGCTAGGAGCAGGACTGGCCCAAGGTATTTGGATGCCCAAGGCTTGTTCTAAGAATGGTGCCCTACACACTTATTTTAATAAGGACCACCTCATTTTAATAAAATGCAAACCTCCCTTTTCCAATCGAATTTTGATGATCCGAACCGCTCAATGTGTTCAGAACCTGATTTTAAGGGTACCCGATATAAATCAGCAAAAAAAAAGATCGGGACGGGCTTCATCCGAACAGTTTTTGTTTGTTTTTTATCGAACGGTTCAAATAAAAACTGCTCAAATCAAGCCCTTCCTGGTTATTTTTTTTGCCAATTTCTCACGGGTACCCTTAAAATCACGTTTTGAACACATTGAGCGGCTCGGATCATTGAAATTCGACTGGGAAATAGAAAAAATGAGGAGGTCCGCATTTTAACTAAAATGACCCCCTCATGGGAGACTGACTGTATGTATGTGTGTGTGTGTGTGTGTGTGTGTGTGTGTATTTCAAAATTTGAAATTTCTCTTCAAAACAATTTTAATTTTAATTTCGATACTTGCTGCCCACGTGTTGCTTTCACGTGCAACCACTCTGTAAGCAAGTGGAACAAGTAGGGTAGAGGGCTTTATAGATGAGCACTTTGCCAATTGAGCCTTTGCTCTGTTGATGTGGAACAAACAAGTTGCAAAATAAAACCTACCACCTATAGTCCCACATCGCTAGTTGAAGGAAACAATGAAGGCAAAGAATCTTTTATAAGTAGAAAATCCTACTGCCTCTGTGCCAATGCTCAAGAGACTGGACCTTGCTTCTGAAAATTGGATTGGGTCTTTCCTAAAAAGAGTCCCACCCAACCCAAATACTAAAAAACATTGGGGTGCCCCAAAAATTGGGCATCCTGGGACTCGCCTCAAGACAAGGTACAACAAAAATGCCTTTGGGTGTTGATTTTTGGGCGAAGAACCACAAAAGTGTCCGCCCAACTCCCCAACTGTTGGAGGCATACAGAGGCGTATATTTTTCATGCCTTTTTTTCCCAGATGACAGGCGAACGCCCGAGAAGAGTCGGTTCTTTTCTTTTTGTAAGTAAAGTGTCTATTCATTTAAAGTTGTCGGACAAAGACGCCGGGTTTTCACGTAAAAAATTTCTCTTTGCTGAATAGTTTAGTTTGACTTCAAAGAATAGTAAATATTGGTTTTTCTTTTTCAATGTAACTTATTTCTAGTTTTATTTCCTGCCCCTAACCCTTCTTTTCGCTCAGGTACTGTCATTCCGATGATTAAATCTGTTATTGACGTTGTACCTGTAGAGAAGCTCGCTGTTCATTTCCATGACACATATGGGCAAGCTCTTTCTAATATTCTTGCATCACTCCAAGTAAGCCATCTCTTCATGTTAATTAATACATATCATTTGAAATCGGCTGTCAGATTAGTAACTCTACTGTCCTAGTGGTTCAGCACCAAAGTTACTGTTTATAACGCTTGTCCATCCACACATGTTGTGAAAACAATTGAATCTCATCTTTCAACAAATTTGCTATTGGTTCTCTGGTCAGGATAATTTTAATCTACTCTAGTGACAACCAATAGAAATTGAAACCCAATATTGATATAGTAATTTCCTTCAGCATTCATCAATTAGTCTGGCTTCCCGTGGTGGTTTTCTCACCCAATCTAGACGTCTTTAGCAAAATTATTAAAGAGGGTGGTAAGTTTTTCTATGTTTTTCATTTGCCATGTTTAGATCAGTGGGAAGTCAAATACATGATATCAGAAAATAAGGTAAGTGGTTATAAATATGACTATATGAGAGAAAAAAAACGTCCAAGAGGCAAAAGCAGTGATAATGTTATATCTTATCTGATATAGCTGCTAGACTAACTTTGGCCCTTGAACAATGGACTGTTATGAAGAAACTCCTAATTGGCCATCAAACATATATTTGTTACAAGTAAAAACAGAATGCATCAATAAAATAGTAGCAAACAAAAAGTTAGAGGCAGCCAATCTCTGGAGTAGTTGCATCTTTTTGGGAGAGACCCAAGTTTTTCCATGTAACCTTTTCTTATCTCAAAGTATGGGGAGGTGTCTTTGTCAGTGAATCGCTGGAACTAGTCTTCTTTGTTCAAAGGGATCTTCAATCATCATTTAACTACCACCATTAGCTCTTACAAACTGGCTGGGCTTGACACGAGTAGAAAGTGGTTTTATTATTGGGCCACCAGATAAGAAAAATAACCTATCAACAGTTTCTCCTACTGTGGTGCTAATCCAGTCCTATTCGTGAAGTCATTTTAGCATTTTGTTGATCCTCTTTTAGAACTTGGCAGAGCTCACTGTCTAGTGGAAGATAGTGCCCCTAAATTGCACTAAATTTGTTTCTTTTGTGTGTTATTGAGGAACATTAACTGATACATAAAACCGATGTTACATGGACTTTTGTAAGTGGTTGAAGTACCAGTTATCAGACATTTGACACTCAAGTAATGTTATGAGATTAATGTCTACCATGTTTAGTTGGACTAACCTGGACTAAGCTAGCAAGCACCATGAGCTATGCATAGAGCTCCAGTATTATGCATAAAATGCCTTGAGACACTTCGTAAAAACTGTTCACACTATCAAGTAAAAGAAACATGTTAAGGTATATGAATATTTTGGCATGTTCTGATATCTTTATTAAGGAAATTAAATGAATCCAGACACTTGGACATATACCTGCATCCAACACCTGTACCAGGGTCCAGGACGATGTCACTTTAGATAAAAGTTGATTGAAAAGAATATGATTGCACTTGTTCTTTTCAAATTAAATAGCAGTTCATCATCTGGGTTTCTGATTTCGTTTATACTGAGCTAGCTAAAAGATGATGCAAGTTAGACACTTCATTGATTGACATGTTTTGCTTTACTATATTCACTTGTTTGGAGGCAATATCCCACTTTCTACCATGTTTATCTCATATCAGGTGGAGGGACATTGTAGTTTATAAAACACTATTCATTATTCTTCTAGAGCAAAATAGCTCTCCTTTACTTATTGCAAATGCTAAAAGTTTCATGGTACATTCAGAATAGGGAAAATGACGCCCAGGACGTGTTTTGATGATTAATACCTGTCAAGGACATGCTGAAAACATTTGCTAATGCTGAAAATGTTCTTGGCAGGTATTAATTATCAAAATACGTCATTGGCCATCATTTTCCCTTCAGAACATTACAGTTTGGTTTGTATTTCGCTACATTACTTCTGCTCAAACTTTCAAACACATTTCGTTTTCTCAATCCTCGAGCCTTATGTGCATCTTTTTTTTTCCAAACACTTTTAACGGATTTTTCCCCAGATGGGGATCAGCACTGTGGATTCATCTGTCTCTGGTCTTGGAGGTTGCCCGTATGCAAAAGGTGCTTCTGGGAATGTTGCCACAGAGGATGTTGTATACATGCTAAACGGACTCGGAGTTGAGACCAATGTGGATCTCCAAAAGGTAATTTTGGCAGGGGATTTCATCTGCAAACATTTAGGCCGGTCCTCCGGTTCGAAGACTGCTGTTGCCTTTTGCAGAACCACAGCTCATGTTTCCAAGTTATAATGAGCTAAACAGGAGACAAATTCAGTCACGGCTGGATTGTTGCATTGCTTATTGCCTTAGAAATAAGCTTGTTTGGTAGTTGCTTAATTGCTTATTGAAGAACTCCAACCACCAGAATAAACACAGACTGGTGGCCAAACAATAAAGTTGAGAGTTGAGCTAGTAGTATATCATTATCTGGAACTAAACAATAAAGTTTATAGAGAGGGACAAAACAATGTACTGCATGCTCAGAGGTGCTTAGTGGATGAAAACTAGTGAAGTTTTATTGTTATCAATGACAATGAAGTGTAAAATCCTATCTCTCATCTTTAAAAATCAAGTACTGTCTTAATTTACTTGGTAAACTGCAATTAAACAAATCAACTTTAGAGAAAGAGTGATTATTCAGTGCCCCTGGGGCATGGTAGGTGGGTGCCCCGACTCTCTCCTCACTCTTTGTGGTGGACTTCTGTCAAATGTATGGTAAGAATGGAGTTTGGGACATTCACCTATTATATCGCAGGGGCATCAAATAATGTTTTGTTAAAGTGGGATGAGAACCAAGCATTTAGTGGGACCTGTCATAATCAGTCATTATGCCCAAGATAGAATATTTGGGAGGGGAGGTTTTCTCCAAACAATCAATCGGACGGAAAATTATTCAATGCCTTGAAAGGATGTCGTTACCTGGTGTTTCGATTTCTCACTTCATATATTTACTTGATTATCTTTTAAGTTCCCAATGGCATACATGTAAATAAGAGAGACGAGATCATATACGTGCACCTTTGAAGCTCCAGAACTCTGGCGAAGCTCAACATATCGAATTACCAGTGAAGCTCAACATATCGAATTACCAGATCGAACAAAGCTCCCGCAATTCCACCGGCCGTTCAACATCCACCGTCGTCTGTTTTTGTGGCCGGGTATCTTGCTCCACGGGTTGTTCAATGGCACATTTGTAATTAATGAAAAAATAAAAAGAAGGAATTAAAAATGAGTTTGGGTCTTTCTAAATTTTAGGTATGATTTTTATCGGACATGAAGGGGAAAACAATAAACCCAAAAAGTTTTTTGCCTTTATTGATTTTTGGCCGAAAGACAGAGCTGTCTATCTGCGAGACATTTACTTGCTGGGCCCCAATATTTGAATGTCGCAGAAGGTCACACTGACCACAAGAAAAAGAAAAAAAGGGAACTGGTTCTAGGTACCCCTGTTCAGATTAAAAAAAGAAGGAAAATTTAAAAATGATCCCTTAAATTTGCGTGAATTCTCATTTTTATCTCTATAGAACTAATTGTGTCAATCTTAACTCTATAATTTATATTTTGTCTTAATTTTGTACGTCTTGTTGACGGTGTCAATCAAACAAGCGGAATTAAGGGGCAAAATTATCATTTTTTCTCAAAGAGATGAAATTGAGATTTTATGTAAACTAAAGGGAATGTTCCTAAAATTTTACATTTTGTTTTTGTTTTTGCAAGTAAAACTAAAAAAACCATATGTACTATATTTGGCACCTGAAATATTTTTTATTGGGTAATCAAAATAAATTGAGAAAAATTAAACTTATACTATTTTATTACATATTACAAATATAATACTCCCTCCGTCCCTTTTAAGGGTTTCGCTCCGTAACCCTAACTTATTAAGAAAATATCATTATTACACCTTTCACGTCAACTTTTACCTTCATTTTCCCTACTTACCCTCGATGGAGACATCATCATTACATTTTTCCTCAATAACTTTTTAAAATGGAATATATTTTTAGGGGCAAAATGAAAAATGTACCAACTTTTGCCTACTAACTTTACAAAATGGACACTTATTAAGGGACAGCCCAAAATAGAATACTGGACTATAAAAAAGGGACGGAGGGAGTATAAATTTTGAAAAGCAACCCTATCGTTAAATGTCATGTTATCGTATTTTGAAAAATGAACTAGAAAATACAAACTTTAAAAATCACCCTTGTAAACACTTGTTGGATTGTGACTATATTTTCACTCACAAAATACTTTTGCTAAATCTATTCTGCACATATAATCAAAACATCCCATTATAATCCAAAATTCCAAAATCTATAATCCACTATTTGCAATTTAAAACATACTTGGCCCCCAATCACCCCTACAAAAATAGTGTAGGAGTACAAGTATATGTGGAGGGATTCATTTGAACATTGCACAAATGCTAAATGGGGGCGCCCTTTTGGTGAGCAAGCATGACATTGACACCAACTATTCTTAGAGAGTACAATAAACTTGTCACATGCGAACCCTGTGTGTCTTTTCTTTCTTTTCTTTTCTGAAAAGTTCGAACACCATTTTAAAGGGCATGTTTGCTAAGCAAGACCCGTTCGAACAGGAGTAGTACACCGTGCTAATCTGTCTCGGATGATCCACGTCTTAGGGTCAAGCGTTGAACACGTTGAATATTCGCAAATAGAAAAATAGTGTGTTATATAATGATCAGTGACTTTTCTCTCTAAAGTTTCAACTGTATCAATTTCGTCTTAATAGTGCAGGAGCTTTGTTTAGATGGCCCAAGTATAGAAAAATGGCAAAATGTAATTGTAGATCGACTTTCTACCATTGGAAATAGGAAGCTTCCTTATCAAAACTGGAGTTATTTTCACAAACTCGAGCATCAATATTTCTACTGGCAAAGTCTTTTTTTTGTTTGAATGTAATTGGTAAAATGAATAATACATTCCTACCAAGAGTTTCACTACCACTTTGGTCCTCGATCGATGGCTCAAAAGGTTTGGGTGATTCAAGAAAATTGCATGAAATGAAATGTAAGGATCATTTAAGTAGCGGCCAATCCGGTGCCTATCAATTTTCAGCCTTCTGATACTGAAAAATTCACATGTGTATAGACTGACTCACGATATATAATGCTACGTATCCAATTTTTCACTCACTTCATGGCTACTACGAGTCTATGACCATTTTTAGTAGTTTGACACCAAAGATGATTTTAAAACAAGGTGACGATGGCTATATCCTATTCCTCCCAGTAACAAAGCACTTTGTCTATGGGCGTTCTAGTAAAGACCTAATCATTCTTTCGAACCGCTTCAGTAAAATGAACCAAGAGGGAGCATATCGTTTGATACTTGTTACACTTTTGCTACCACTATTTAAAACCAATAAGATAATGGAGTATGTAGCATAGATAATGGATCTCAATACAGGAATACATATATATATGGTACTACTCATACAAGTTGTCATCTTATGTGTGGTCAATGAATCATAACTCGATCGAGAGTAATTATTCAGTACACCAACCAACAAAGAACATAAAGCAGCCAGAAAAACATTCATTACACCACCAGTCACATTAACTCCAGTAATTGATGTTCATTGCAATATATTCAAAAATAATGTACTCTTTCTTCCCATTTATAATTAAATAGAAATTTTAGACAAATAAAACTATTTTCTCATCAAAATCTCAAAAAATAAAAATAAAAATAGAAGAAACTTTTTCCATATACAATTTAATCTGATATCATCAAAGCACTTGAAAAAATTCTATGAACGGTCCAGCGAAGTCTCAAGCACATTAATAAGTACAAAAAAAAATTGGGAAGGAAAAAAAGCAAGAAAAGATTTCATTGCTTGAAAGAGAAATTCAAGTTGCCAAAAACATTAAAAAAAAAAAATTGAAATTCAAAGCGTATATAGTTTGTAAATTTCTCCCTAGCTAGCTACTACTTATCTGTTGTGAAGAGGATTTGGACCAGTGGAGACTTTCCTCTTCTCAGCACCAAAAACATCACCACCATTCGTACCTCCATTCAATTCTTTGAAATCTTGATGGGTTTTCAGAGAATTCATATGATGAGATCTTGCTTTGAATCTGCTGAATTTGTTAAACCCATTACTACTGTCTGCAAAACATGGAGCAGTAATCTCCAACTCTATTAGCATCATCATCACAAGAAGAAGAGATAAGCAAGCCAACTCTGATCTCCTCATACCCACGTCGTCGTCTTCTTCTTCTTCGTCTTTCTGTATATTCTCTCTCTTTCTAGGTAAGAAAATTGAAATGAGAGGTGGCTCTGTGAGGTGGGGTTTTAGTGGAAAAGGCTGAGGAGGTTTTAATGTCTGAAGAGACTTTTTTGTTTGGTACTTGTTTTAGATGCCTTCGAATTAAAAAATGGGAGAAGTCAATAAGAAAGAGGGTGGAACTCGTAGGGTTTGCTGCATCTTCAAAACTTATTAAGGAAATGTTTGAGCCACGAGCGGATCGGTGGGTTCTTATACCAGAGTTGTTTTTTCTCTAAGACTTTTTTTTGTATTTTGTTTTTCGTTTCTTTTCTTGTCAGAATAAATTTGACAAGAGAATACTGTTTGGAGCATAAATCGGAAGAAAAGACAATAATGTGTTTTTTTACCGTGTTGTCCTTTCCTAGAAATTATGAACAAGCTAGCTTGTATGGATTAAAGGGTTAACTTTTAATCTTTGATTTGAAGTTGGTTAAAAAATGCTAAATGAGAATCCAAAAAGCTAATCTTAGGCTATCTTTTGGATTGTGGATGTACTATGAAGCAAAATGCAAATAGTCAAAAAAAAAAAAAAAGTGAAACAGTAAAATTCCAAATTCAACAGTCTCCCAAATACACCATAAATTTTGGGTGGTGGGTTTTATCTTAAGTTCTTTTATAATGTCTGAGACAACGTAAGCGGTTGTTGTTGTTTTTATAATGAGTAGCGATTCTCACACTTTATTTTATTTCCTAAATTCACTCTCTTTTTGTATTTGATTAATTTGAATTCGCAACACTACCCTCTTATTGGTCCAATTTTTTATCTATACCAACCATGATTATTAGCTCATTTGACCTCCCTTCCCTTATACACTTTCTTTGAAAAACAAATATTGATTATATGTGTGTTCTTTGTTTAATTATTTGTTCCCTTACTGAGACTATCAATTGGCCTTAATGTGTGGACTTACGTTAATTTCAGTTTGATGTAATTGAGATATTTGTATTATCTTACTGCTTGTAATAAATAAAAATTCACGGATCAAAGCGTATCAAGAACTATAAAAGAGGAATGCAAAAGTTAATGCCCTTTTGAATTTCTGGTACTGATTTCAGAGCCTAAAGTTCTTCTTTTTAATTTTGTGGGGTAAATCACAGCCTAAGTTTTGCTGTTGTTAATTGGAGAGAGAGAGAGAGAGAGAAAGAGAGAGAGAGAGAGAGAGAGAGAGAGAGTTAACTTATGTGCAAACTAAAGAGCAATGTGTGACCATATAACCATCAATCATTTTTCTTTTCTTTTTTCTTTCTATCTTAGATTACTTGATGGAGGGTTTCTTGCTTTAGTAGGGGCGGGTGTATCCTACTTTTAGAGTGACAAGGTCTCACTTTATTTTGCACAGAATTTATATACATTCTACGGAAAATTAACCAAAAGGAGGTACCCTTTTTATGATCTTAAAGTAGTTGTCTAGATATAAGTGTAGAGAAACATATTTATGAGGGACTGGTTTAGTAGTGCAAACTCGAGACTTGGATAGATAAGGCATATGTTAAAGTAGCCATAGCTTAATATTGGGGCTAAATATATTCTAACTAACACATCGGGGGATTTTAGCTTTGGTCTCGATATAGGTGTGATGCGATGTGATCCCACACAGAAAGTCAGTGTAACGTCCCAAGCAAACCGCTGGCTCAGTACCTTGATTTTGATCCACAGGCCACACCACATGGCCCAAAAGCTTAAGCACAAGGTACTAGTAGTAGCCCACAAGGTTTGTTATATGCCCAAGATCATCCATATAGACTTCCAATGTGGGATGGAGTGTTACAATCTCCTCAACTTTATAGCCTCGCGCCCTCGCGAGGGGTGGAGCTAGCATTACAATCACCAATACAAATCAAACCAACAACCAAATCAAACCAAACTCCACGGCCCACATGGTCGTGCATATGGATGGCTTTGATACCACCTGTAACACCCCAAGCAAACCGCTAGCCCAGTACCTTGATTTTGATCCACAGGCCATATCATATGGCCCAAAAGCTTAAGCACAAGGTACTAGTAGTAGCCCACAAGATTTGTTATATACCCAAGATCATCCATATAGACTTCCAATGTGGGATGGGGTGTTATAGTCAGGGCCGGCTTATAAAGTAAGCCAGAAAAGCTTGAGCTTTGGACCCCCAAAAAAGACTAAAAATGAGGAGCCCCAAAATTGTATGACTTATATGTATATATGTATATAGGCCCAATTGGAATTTAGGGACCACAAAATAGGCTCATTTAGATAGAAACAGTGGAATTAGAATTACATCCCATTATAGCATTCTGTTCAAGGTTGACAACAGATAACTTAAGAAAAAAGCTTTTCAAAGTTAAAATTGATAAAAAAATTATCTTCGGTCAACTATGTCTCAAGAAAGATTAAATGATTGGCTATATTGTCTATTGAAAATGAGTTGGTGAAGAAACTTGATTATAGAGACTTAATTAGTACGTTTGCAGTAAAGTGCGAGAAATCTAATATTCAAATGATGGATTTTAAGATATTGTAATGTTGTATTTTTTTGAGATAACTATATGCTTATGATTTGAAATGGTATTGTGAAACTCTTTATAGACCAACTTTTTGTATGAAAAATATAGAGAGATCTCATTCAAACGGTTCATTTCCGGCCCCTAAAACTTATGAGCCGACATTGCAGATAGTGGTGAATTGTGACGGGGCAAAATTTCCTAGCGACGGTACAGTACTTCCATGTATGTATTGGGCCACAAAGAGAGACATTGCCAGCAAAGGAGGTGGTTGGGTTTATAGCACTAAATTAAATGCCTGACAGAGTTTTGTGTAAGGTTTTAGTACTACTGTATTTTTTAAGACGAGGAACGATTTCAAGGTCAAGTTACCTGTACTTGTAGGTTAAACCTTGGATGCGTGCAACACTGCTGCAAGTCCTGCTAGTAGGTCATAGATATTGATTAATATCTTAGCAATTCAAACGCTGGCAGCGGGAGTCGAACACAAGGAGGTTAACCTTAAAACGATATTTTAAGGTCATTTTCAGAATAGTAGTCGATCGGAATCATTGCTATTTGACTCGGACATGAAACTGATTAAAACAATTAGACCAATTAATTAAATTGAAGATGAAGATCATTAGCATAGAATTGTATCCAAGTAAAAGAGTTTTCTATAATGTTTTCCTCATGATTTCTTTCCTAGCTCCCTCACCCCACCCTAATATTTAGTATGATATAAAAGTAAAGAGATTAATGATGTCTTTGCCTTTTATTTTGTGTTTACGCTTTCCCTTGCGAAATCGATCCATGAACTAAATGATACTCCCTCTGTCCCTAAATAAGTGTCTGGCGCGCAAAACTAGGCTTTATAAAATATGCATATTTTTTATTAAAAAATTTAATTTTTTTTCACAATCTAATAAAACTCATTGTTATGCATTTGTTTTGTTAAAAAAATTAATTTTTTAAACAAAACAAATGCATATTTTTGAAGGCCTAGTTTTGCACTCCGGACACTTATTTAGGGACTGAGAGAGTACTATCTAGAGTACAATAATTGAACTGGTAAAACTTCAAATGGAAAAGAAAGAAGTAAATGCTCATGTCTCCATTAGAGTACGTACAACTATTTGCAAAGCTAGCTACATGCACAAAACCATGATGTATAAAAGAGCACATGATGTATAAAAGAGCACATTAGCTACATATATATATATATATATATATATATATATATATATATATATATATGCGAAAATGGGGTGCTTGGATCGAGCACCCAACTCGCATCGGATGCCGTCGATTCTCGCTGGGGCTCCCTCATTTTTTTTTATAGAATTTTTGGACGGCTCGGATTGGCCGTCCGGTGGCCTGAGTGGGCCCGCCAAGACCGTCGATACGATTTCGATCCGGTTTCCGTCGGTACCAATACCTTTACCGTAAAAGAAATGGTACCCATGAGAACTATAATGGAGAGCTCACTTCATTATATTTAAATATTAGACCATGTAACAACTTCTTCTTCTTTGTATGTTTATAACATGTGATCATGAGAAGGTTGTTGAATTTTTACATTTTTACACCACTAAATTAACATAACTTATTCTAATTTTTTGTTACAAAAAAACATAGCTAGAGCCCAACTTATTGCACGAGGCTTCGGTCATTGTAGGCCTTGAAAGGGTTAGAACTCTCGAACTTGTATCAGACATGAAAAGGGATCGGAACAAGTGTTAAGATAGTGCATGTGGACCTCACGATATAGTTTGGGCTCGTAGGTTCACTATGAGCCTATTTCATATATGGTCGATTCACGGGCCTTCTTGTGTAGACAACTCCCAAAAATCGTCGTTCTGATGCAATACTTCCAGCCACATGATTTCATCACATTCGTCCGGCAAATGAGATAAGTATCTTTTTATTTTTCAATTTATATTCTTCATCCGATTTTTCTTTTTATTTGTTGACAATAATAGATTAATTAAGCAAAACCATTTGGCTGTGGTGCCAGATCAAGCTTATAGTACTATATGGAGTTTCATACTACACCAGAACGTACAAAATGAACATTTAAACGGGATTATCAAGCAAAACTGTAAAGCAACGTGAAATGGATTGACTGGGAATTCATTTCCCAAAGAGAGAGAGAGAGAGAGAGAGAGAGAGCCTGAAATGGAACCAGCTAGCCAAGAGCTCACCTCCTAAACTAGTTGGAATTGAAGTGGGTCATGATATTAATAGTCTAATATTAGTGGGACTTGTGTATGGGTCAGAAATATAAATATGGAGTGGTTACTTTCTGATAGGAAATGATGGTGTCGATCTCTTGTTAACTTTTTAATCCCAAAACAAATAACAGGACATCAAAGTCATGGAGAGTTCATGATTTCTGCACCCAAATGGGGACCTCAGTATTCCCAACACTTTGCTACCTATCTCGATCTCGCCAAATAATTTTCACACTCTCTTTTTATTATTGGCGCTCTCCTTGTTGTCTTTTGATGTGAATTTACTGAATAGTAGTCCATGCAATTGGTAAAAAGTTTATTGCATTGAGGGGTAGTTAAGAAAATTTACACACTAAAAAGCAAAAAAGGGGAGTGTCAGTGGTTAAAAAACAGAAGTGTAAAAATCATTCCTTTAGAGAAAATCATGTTTTAGTTAATACACTCCACATATGTTCTCCCATTGAAAAATACCCACATCGATCAGTTGTAAATGGCATGCACCTATGATCCCAAAACAATACGCTCTTTATCGCTTTGGTCCTTGAAGTTTCACTTTTGTCAATTGTGGCACTAAGTTTCTAAACTTTAGTCCACAGTTTTCAAATTCCTTATTCCGTAAAGTCAAGCATTAGGACAGGAAAACCAAAACATAGGAGAGATACTACAATTTCTAATGGGCTGTGCTACCATCAAAATAAAATCCTTTATTTTTTCAGTGTTTGATCAATTAGAAAGGGAGGGGGCGATTTGCAATAGCAACCTAAGCGTTGCCATAGGAACTCGATCGAAATCTATTGCCGGTCCTGTTTGGGACCAATCACTCATAAGTTTCTACTATCTCGGTAGGACTAATGGTTCAGAGTCGGACCAGAATATATGGTTGCATGCATGCACACTTCTAAACCCACAACTTTGCGAATCCAAATTTTAATGTTCTTTTATGAGTAGTAATTTTGCCCCTTTTGTTTACTTATTTATTTTATGTGTGCGAGTTTTTCATATGTCTAAATCGTTTTAAAGTGGTGGCAACAGCATATTTATAAGATCAAATCCTTTAGATTGACAATGCCGGTATGAGTGCATGCTTCATCATTAGGGCAAAGAAAATGTGATGAATACGTTACTCTGCAAGCAATAAGGGTTGTTTTCTCTTTATTCTCATGTCTTCCCCTATAGCTTTCTTTTTTCCTTTTTCCAATTCCTTTTATCATTTGGTCAAAGGGACAGTATTAGCATCATTAGGACATGAAACAACTCCAAATAGAGAAAATTTCTCATGATTATGGGTTTCGTATGGCTATCTCATTAATGTTCGATCATTATCGAAGAGCCCCATTTTGACTGCCTTTTCTCTTGGAATGTATTTATTTTTCAATAAAACTTCCTTACCTACTTTGACAGTCCACTAATGCTTAATATCTCTCGTTCATGTGTAAACGGACTATCATCAAGGTTTTAAATAGAAGTATGATCGTGAATTTTTTTTAGTTATTTTTTGCGCCAAAGCACTTGAAGCAGCTATGAAGCAGGAAAAAATCAAATACAAAGTGATGCGTATTGAAAATTGGGCTACACATGTGAATTTTTGGTAGGAGTGATATACTGGAGTGTAGCGGTATATGAGGGCCGGAAAATCACTACGTTGTGGCCGACATTTAACTCTATGTCTATTATTCAAGAAAAGCTATACTCCTGAAAACTGTATGTAGGCAGATTTAATGGTGAAGGCTTTTGGGAAAATGAAAAATATATGACATGTATTTTACCCACATGATCATGTAATGAAATCCTCACTTTTTCGCTTGTACAAACTTAAAAATTCGTAAATCTTGTCTATGGCTGGAATTATTTTCTAACATTGTAGTAGAAATCAGAAAAAAAAAGACCGGAAATGGTTTGATCTGAGCAGTTTTTAGCTTAGATTTGATGAACGGTTCAATTAAAAACTGCGCAAAACAAGCACTTTCCGGTCATATTTTTTGCTAATTTCTCGCGGGCACTTATAAAATCACATTCTGCACACATTGAACGGTTCAGATCATAAAAATTTGATCAAAAACTATGAGATTGAGATTTGGGATATTTTTTAAGGTGTTTAACTGGTTGTCCGCGGACAACCAATTAAAACGCGTAAAAAAATACCACAAATCTCAATCTCATAGTTCCCGAACAAATTTTTATGATCCAAATCATTCAATGTGTGCAGAATGTGATTTTATGGGTGCCCTCGAGAAATTAGCAAAAAATATGATTGGAAAGTGCTTGTTTTGAGCAATTTTTAATTGAACCATTCATCAAATCTAAGCTAAAAACTGCTCTGATCAAGCCATTCCCGGTCCTTTTTTTTTGGTTGATTTTTCGCGAGTACCTTTAAAATCATGTTTTAATCACATTGAACGGTTTGGATCATTAAAATTTGATCAAAAACTATAAAGTATTTTTTTAGGTGTCTAATTAGTTATTTCTGAAATCGCCTTTTATATATATATATATATATATATGAATTAGAATTGAACTGACATCCGGTCATCATTATTTAAGTCAAAGAATTTCTGTGTCAAAAACGAACGTGAGAGTTTCTTCTCATCCAGCTACTCGCGAATAAAAGAGGCTGGCTTCTATGTAGGGGTTTGGCATCGGCTGGGTAGCCCGCCAGCCTGTACTCATTTCAATATCTCAAGGGCTTGGACTGATGTTTCGGCCCACAAAAGCTTGGATGCATGGAATTTATTTTTTATTTTTATCATGGGCATTGAATTTTTTTAATTATCTATCAATTTAACAGGTTTATTATGAAATTTCTTACCTTGTCTCACCCAAAAAAACAGAAGAAAAAAAAAAAACCAGAATACTTAATATGCAAAGATCCTATTTAAAAATTCATTCAATATTTTTATGAATAAATCCAAATGTTCAGGCCAACTTATGTTTGCTTCAACTAATTACAAGACCCAAACTCACCGTATAGTAGTGGTAAGCTCGATTCAAAGCCAAGATTATAGCCACATATGGGTAGACCTGGGTAACAGGTCGTGTCGGGTCGTGTTTGTGTCGTGTAAGTCGGGTTCGTGTCACAAATCACCCAATCCTAACCCGACCTATTTAGAATTCGTGTTTCTCGAGTCGTGTCATTTTCGTGTTTCGTGTCAGAAATGCTCAACCCTAACCCGTTAACTTCGTGTCCGATTCGTGTCGTGTTATCGTGTCTGTTGCCTAACTCTATATAGAATTGCAGATATACCATATATTATGTATATATGTTTGTGAAAATGGGTGACACAGATTCGTAACCGTGTTGGTCGTGTCAATTTCGTGTCTCACGTGTTCAACCCTAACCCGACCCATTTAGAATTCGTGTTTTCGAGTCGTGTCATTTTCGTGTTTCGTGTCAGAAATGTTCAACCCTAACCCGCTAATTTTGTGTCCGGTTTGTATCGTGTTGTCGTGTCTCGTGTCTGTTGCCCAGCTCTACATATGGGGTAGCCCTTAAGGCCCCGTTTGTTAACCGATTCGGCTTTGGGATTGGACTAACAGTCCCTCCGGACTGTGAATTCCTTGTTCGGTAACACAAATGGCTCCGGATTGTGAATCTCATAAGATGAGGAAACTGGACTTTAAGGGGCATTAGCAATACCCCTTGGGACTTGGTATTCATAGGGTATTTGGGAGGTGCATTTTTGCATTTTTTCATTCCCATTATTGCATTTTGGTTGTTTGGCTACTCTATTCTCAAAACCAATTTTACAAAACCCATTCCCAGATTTTGACAAAGGAAGCAAAAAGTGAGAATGAGGCCTGGAGGTCCTTTTTGGCTTTTGGAATTTTTGCATTTTGGATAAATTACTAAAAAACCCTCATTGAGTTAGGTAATTATTTCCATTACTTCCACGATACAGAGAGGACAGGAGAGAGAGAACATTATTCCCCAAATAGCTTGTGAACCTGAGGATGCCGTCCATGTCATCGATGAATTCGACGGTCCAGGCCAAAAAATTATATTCCCCAAAAAATATATAAATAAATAAATAACATTATTTATACACCTTTTAATACGACAATAAATAATCAAGGACAAAATGGTAAAAAATCAACTCATAACTCATTTTGATCATATATCTCTCAAACACTACTACTGTTCCAAAATACATTCTACACATATCTCCCAAACACTCCTATCATATTCAAAACACATTTTAACCATAATTCAAAAAGTGAAAAAGATAAAAAACTGAAAATGAAAAGCCAAAAAGTAAGCTCCCAATAGTCTTTTCCAACCCATTCTCATTACCAATTTCTTTTATTAATCAAATCTCATCTCAAACAAACATGATATTAATAAGAGAATAAATTCTTTACACCGCCGGTGTAAACATTTGTTTCCTCCAAATCAATTATATTGTGCCACGTTGTAAACAGTGGTCCCAATTAATAAAATATGGCGACGTGGCGTAATTTAATTGATTTGGAGGAAACAAATGTTTATACCAGCGGTGTAAAGAATTTAATCTCTATTAATAATCAAATCATCTGATCCCATCGCAAACAAACATACTCATTATTAATCTCTTCTCATTATCAATCACAATCTTAATCCTATTTTCTTATGAATCTCATCCATCTATCATTGTTATCAAATGAGGCCTAAGAGTTAATAGCATTTGAGAGGTTTCAAATCTGAAATCCGAAGGAGAGCAAACGTCTACCCGATTGTGATTTTCCTAGCAATGTAAGTGAAAAAACTTGAGGCACCGAATAGCTAAAGATTATACTCTACTATTACTCAATATGGACACTTCTGTAGGATGTCCCATGGGCTTGCCACCTGTCATCAACCGACTGATGCTCAACGAAATATGAAAGTTGGGATAACATATTTGATTAGGTGCTAAGAAAACAAATTCAAGGAGGAAAAATAAATGTTTGAATTGTGCTTGTTCGTTTTGGGTCTCAAACTCTTGCGCACGGTTTTCAATAAATTTTGTTCTATCTCTCTCTACTCATTTGTTTTAAAAATCTTCTTCAAAACCCAAACCGAATAGGTGACTTAAATGACTTAATTTATTGATTGTATCACAGATATCTAGATTATGCAAAGCATTATTAAACTACAAGTGTTTATTCGTGCCTACGACACTACGCACTTCGGTTGAAATTGCCCGTCAAACATGGGTAGAGACACCATTATATCACAAAGAAGCAGAAATGAAAGAAATGTTTTAAAATGGCGATAGGGACGAGAGTCCAGTTCTTGGCAGAGGGGATGAATGTCCAGTTCTTGCCGGGGGGAGCGACGTCGTTGGATGAGATATATATATATGAAGAAATGGCGCAATGAGTTTTGAAATACAGAAATGTTTTGGAATGTGCAAATTAGTGGTTGCTAGGGCAAAAGTGATTTGATGGCAGCTTTGTAATATATGTAAAAAAACATGGGTACTTTAATTTCTTGGGGAGAATGCATTGTCAGCTCTTAGATCAAATGAATTTTAACCCTTCTTTCAACTTGTTTTTGTGTGGTCCCCACACCCTTATGTTTTATTAGGTAGATTTGGAAAATATTTTGGTATTTGTTTCCACCTTCTTGTCCCCCTCTCTCAACCTTGTAGGCATGATAATTTGTAGTCCCTCCGTCCCTATTTAATTGTCCACTACGGTTTTGCATGAATTTTCAACGGCTTATATCTTTCGATGTATATTGCTAAAAATATGTAATATGGATCTTGTTTGATAAATCTCAATTTTTGCTATAAGACCACTATAGTTTTGCATGCATTTTCAATAGCTTATATCTCTCAACGTATATTATGTTTTATGTTTTTGAAATTATTATTTTATAGAAAAAATGAAATCTATCAAACAAGATCCATATTGCATATTTTTAACAATATACGTCGACAGATATAAACAGTTAAAAATGCATGCAAAACCATAGTAGACAATTAAATAGGGACGGAGAGAGTAGTAATTAAATAACATGGTCCTCGTTTGGTCTAAATTGGGCCCCACAATATATAGAAGAGTCACAATCTAATTCTGACGATCCGAGCCATTCATGTTGTAGTCTTAATGTGCTTATCATACATGCCAAAAATTAGGATCATAGGACATCAGTAAAAGCTTTGTTGACTCATATTTGTATGTTCGAAGAAAATAGATCGACTTGACCACACATTAATTTGTTTACAAACATGCTTCATTCATATAGATGTCAATGTCCGATCAACATAAGTTTTTGCACCAACCATTGACATATCGATGTCCATAAAGTGAATGGTTTAGAATACCAAATGAATTCGCAATGCGTATTTTTCTACATTAGACATGAGAAACACATGACAGGTCATAACATGAGATCATCTTAATTCACATGGTTCCTAGGTTGGGTCAATTCACAGTCACAAACCAGATGTCAATGACAAATAAATAAAAATATGTATAAAATTTTTATACGGTTCTATGATTTTTATTGGTCAAATGTATCATTTGGTACATTAATTGATTGATATTAACAAGGAAAGATTAGACTATCAAAAAAGAAGTGAACCGAATCGAGGTGAAGTCATGCTGATGTAAAGAACAAATAATTTTGTTACTTGGATTTAATAAGAATTATTAGTCGTAATCTTTTTTGTGGGGCTTATTAGTGGAGTACCATTTGGAATGAGAGGGGGTCAAATTTACCATTATTAAGCAAGCTGTATGCCAACGGGGCTTTGTCATAGTGGGCCATGGGAGGGGAGCCTTAAGTGTCTAGGTGAGAGGTCTCGGGTTCAAGCATATGGAATTACGAGTTGGAGGATCTTGTAATATATGCTAAACTACAGACTTTGTAAGGCACCATGAAACTGTGCCGTTTTGCATGGTGGGTCTAGCATCAAAACAATCAAGGCAAGCAAAAGGTAAGGATGAAGGAATATGTACCCCAACTCTCTCTATCTGATAAGATATATTTGTTTACCCAAGTGAGAAAAAATGTTAATCAAAGATCGATAACCAAATGATCATGTCCAAAAAAATGGTGCATATACACCATTTCATCATTTTCACCATATTTTATAATATATAAATAGTTTCAAAACATTTAAGTGTTTCAATTTTCAATCCGTTTGAATCGGTATGCAGATTTTATTTTTCTGATAATTTTATCTTTAAGAATTATAATTAATTTTTGTCTCTAAAGCTCTCGTAATCAAGTTTCCACTCTTTATTGATCAGAAAAATAAGATCTTCACACAGATTCAACCTGATTGAAAATTTGAGTATTTAATTTTTTAAACATATTTTTTAATATATAAACAGTCTCAAAAAAATTAAATGCTCTAATTTTTAATCTGTTTAAATCAGTGCGAAGATCTTATTTTTTTAATTATTTTTTCCAAAGGGTCATAATTAATTTTTGTCTCTAAGACTCTCAAATCAAATTTCTGCTCTAAAGAGTATATATGAGAGTCCTAGAGACAAAAACTAATTATGACCTTTTAGAATAATATCATCAGAAAAATAAGATCTTGGCATCTGTTCAAATGGATCATCAGAAAAAAAAGATCTTCCTACCAGTTCAAACGGATTGAAAATTGGAGTACTTAAATTTTTTAACATGTTTATATATTATAATAAAATATGGCGAAAATTGGAACACTTCAAATTTTATCCTCTTTCCTTCTCGTGTATAGATAAATTTTCTGAGGATTTCAAAATTTTTGTTTTGAGCAATGCATATTTCTCAGCCTTGTCATTTTCCCTTGCTTGCCCCACCATGCAATACATATTTCATGGGGGACAAAGTCTGTTGTGCAACATGCATTATAGGATCCCCCAATCCATGAAGTTGTTAGGAAAAATTCGGCAATAACAAAAAATTCCAGAGAACAATTCCTTAATTTGAAGTTACAGAATACATAACAATAGATAGATTATAAAACGAGATATAAACAGATTTCTGAATCAAGAACCGAGTCCTGTGTGATACCACAATCTCCTTAAGAAAGATTCACCACCTACTGTGGGTGTTGTAGGATGCATTGGCGTCTTCCTTTCAGGGTTGGCTCGACTAAACTGCAAGCCATTGGAACACCATCGTCGAATGCCTTGGCGAACTGAACAACCGTTTGTCTTTCTCTCACAAGAACAATATTCAGAGTATATGGAGCAATATGAATCTCTGGTGTCTCTACCAAAACGTGATACACCAATATAAAGGAAGGAAACCTCCTATAATGAATTCAGGAATTGAATTACATGTAACTCCCACAATGAATTTGAGATTTCAAATCCGCCATTAACCTCATAATGGGGAGGAGTAAACCAGGTTGTAACTCCTGGTCCTTCGCACACATCTAGATTCGTTGAAACACCGAACTGAGCCCTGAATCAGTCTCCTTAAAACAGATTCACCGCCTCACCGTTGGGTGTTGGAGGTTGACCGGCGTCTGTTTCCCAGGATAGAATGGTTAGATCACGGCTATCGGAACACCACCAGAAAGCTGCCTTGGCGAAATGAATGCTACGTCTGTCTCTCTCTCACACAAGAACAATATCAGAGTGGATTTTTGTATGTCTGAACTCGTGAGCCACATCTGAAAATAGGATGCTGAATATATACACTTCTAATTGCAATTTGTAATAGCTAGAATATTGATTTTGGGCCTTCAATACCCAGCAATAAAGTGGGGAAAACTGCTGACAGGAATAACCAAATGAATTTTGCCATAACCCATACATAATGGGGAATAAATCAGCTGATAACAGTTAGAACATGTAAGGCCATGTCTAGATATAGTGAACTTATGGGAGACATTTCGGTTACCTCGGAAGACCCTCCGAATGTCCCAATTATCATTCACAAAAATGCGGAAAATTTCCAATAGTCCCCTACATGAATGAAATTGGCAAAGATCTGACGAAGAGTACAAAGTTGACCTAGAGAGAGAGCACAACGGATAATCCCTGCATAAGATAGGTAGCTTTTGGCCTTGAACCTTCCCTTGTGAAAGCCCATCGGGTTTACTGGATGTCCAGTGAATGTGATGTCTTGAACTGTCTTGCCGTTGGTGTAAACCGAGTCAACAAACTTCACACAGGAACTTCTCCTAACGCAGTTCAGTTCTCACTGTTGGGTTCATTTCGGCCATGACACCCCCGCCTGGTTCTGCAAGTATTTTCTCGAGAATTTTGTCTTTCAAAATTCTCAAAGAAGCGGCCCCACTTCATACTCACATAGGTGACCTTTTTATAAAATAGTATCCTGGTATACCCCACCTGGTATTCCAGCACATAAGAGTCATTAAGAGCCATGCTCAACCTTTTCTCATTGTAGGCATCACTGTTTCACACCATAGGAATGGGTAGGAGAGCTTGTCTCCTCAGTGATCGTTCTCTGTCACTCGCAATTAGGTTGTCCCTTTGAACTTAGATCTTGGGATCTCCAGTCAGCTATGTTGGGTTTTCCTTCACGGAAACGTGAGCGTAGTAGTTTAAGCCCCATTCCCATCGATGCTGACTTAACTAGCTTTCTATTTAATCTTTTGGTTAGTGGATCGGCTATGTTGTCCTTTGACTTGACATAGTCAAGAGTGACAATCCCACTAGAGAGCAGTTGTCTAATGGTATTGTGTCTTCGACGAATATATCTAGACTTACCATTGTACATTTTACTCCGTACCCTTCCAATCGTAGATTGACTGTCACAATGTACACAAATCGCTGGCACGGGTTTTGGCCACCTTGGAATATCTTCTACGAAATGGCGTAGCCATTCTGCCTCTTCAGTTGCTTTATCAAGAGCTATAAACTCTGATTCCATCGTAGATCGTGCGATGCACGTCTGTTTCGAAGATTTCCAAGACACTGCTGCACCACCCAGAGTAAAGACATATCCACTCGTGGATTTAGAGTCTTTTATGTCTGATATCCAGTTCGCATCAGAGTACCCTTCTAGTACCGCCGGATATCTGGTATAGTGTGCTTAGCCTCCGAACCTCGTTTTCAAATATAAGATTGAAAACCCCAAGCGTAGGGCTAGGTCGTCGATAGCATAATAACCAGAAAGTCCAGGATCGTACCCACAGAGAATTGAATATAGCTTAATCGGACTGTAGGTTTTATATGGTGGTTTCGGCGTTTAAGACGGCCAACTTGGTTTTCCTTTAAACGGTGGAAAAGATAGCGAAAAAGACTAGAAAAGAACTTTATGAACTAAAAGAGGTACGTCTAGGGATCATCCTTCCCTTAACAAAGGCTGCTACTGGTTCTCAAAATAACTCAAGCTAGAGACACCATCGCGTGCCCATGCCCAGAAGATTTAACTTTAACGACTACGTTTATCAAAAGATGTGATTAAACGGAACTAAACCAACCTATTTTTGCTAATGTATCTAACACGTAGGAGGCCACGAGCCCTCGATATGCTGCTTGCTAAGACCGCTTTTTAAACTTCATATCAAGGAGTTAACACCCCTCGCTGAGACCAAAATGGCTAGGTTAATGAAATTCTGAAAACCTTGATTTTAAGCCCGAGAGTTCGAGAACCAAATAATACCCTAAGTCTTTAGGAAAGAGTCGCCCAAGACTTAGCCAAGAAACTACTCCACATATTGAAAAGGCTAGAAATTATACTAGGAAATGAAAACATGATTAACCGATAAAAATGAAAATAAACTTGATATTAGTAAGAATCTAATTCGTACAAACAACTTTAATAAATGAGAAATTAACAAACGAGAAAGACTTACAAGTGTTCTTGAAATATTTAACTAAGAAAGCTTAGAAGATATTAATGGAGAAAGACTAACCTAAACTAACTACCTCCCTCTTTACAAGTGAGAGAGAGAGAGGAGTATTTATACAAAAAGACTCTCTCTCTCCTCCAAAATATCTAAAAACACACCAAAAGTAGAAAGTTGCCACTTATGGAAAGTTAAAAGTTGTCAAAAAGTAAGTCGGTATGGATTAGATCCAACGGCTCAGTATTTCTTTCTTTTGCTTTGAAAGATGATCTTGTCATCTTAGCCTCTACACAAGTTTCACACCTGTGTTTCTTATCAATTTGAAAAGCTGGAATATGGTCCAGGTTAATCATTCTACGCAAAGAATCATAATTAACATGACATAGTCTATCATGCCACAAAGAGGAAGACTCAAGCACATACGCAACTGGGGTTTTTATTTTATTCTCATAGGGAATTTTAGTCATTACATTCATTTTGAACAGACCATCGGTCATATAACATTTTCCTACATACATTCCAGCCTTAGTCAGAGTAACCCTATCAGCCTCGAAAACTTGATGGAAGCCGTGCTTGCTCAGCAGAGAGCCAGACACCAAATTCTTGCGAATATTTGGCACAAACAACACATTATTCAGAGTCAACTCTTTTCCTGAAGTCATCTTCAGGACCACTTTCCCCTGCCCCGCAACATCCGAGGTAGCTGAATTTCCCATAAAAAACTTCTCACTATTAGCAGCCGGCTCGAAGGTAGTGAACAACTGCCTGTCGCAACAGATATGGCGTGTAGCCCCAGTGTCTATCCACCATTCCTGCAGATTTGAACCCACAATGTTCACTTCAGAAACCATAGCCGAGAGGTTGATATCAGACACTCCCGCCTCCACTTAAGCTAAGTGCGCCTGTGCGCGAGGGTTAGGCGACTTCGTACACTTCAAAGATTTGTGCCCGAACTTTTTGCAATTGAAGCATTTACCCTGAAATTTCTCCTTGGGTTTCTTGGCAACACCACCTCTCGGGCCCTGATTGACACCTTTGTCCCTCTGTTTACCACCTTGCTTGTCAGACCGCTTGTCAGTACGCTTGTCATGTTGGTTCCTCTTCGTGCCTGAAGATTGACCATGCTCCACCACATTTGCCTTGGCCATATAAGAGGACTTGGTACTCTTGTCTATACTCCGATTCTCCTCTTCAATACGGAGCTTGATGAAAAGAGCCTCCAAGGTCATCTTCTTATTTTTAAACATGAGATAGCTCTTGAATTCTTTCCATGCTAGGGGCAGCTTATGGATGACAGCAGCCACCTGGAATGCTTCACTCAGAATCATCCCCTCAGTCTTGATCTCATTGAGTACGAGCTGCGGCTCTGGGACTTGGACCGCCACAGACTTGGAGTCCACCATCATGTAATCAAGGAACCGGCCCACAACGAACTTTTGGACCTGGCACCCTCGATCTTGTACTTCCTGTCTAAGGAATCCCACAATTCCTTAGCTGACTGAGCTTTACCATACACAAAATATAGCGAATCGTCCAAAACATTCAAGATGTAATTCTTGCACATGTAGTCATGTTCTTTCCATCTGGCCACATCAATTCGCTTCTGAGCGTCGGGGTCGTTCTCATCAACAATAGGTGCTTCCTCAACTAGCCACTTCGCCAAGTTCAAAGTGGTGAGATAGAACAACATTTTTTGTTGCCATCTCTTGAAATCCACCCCGACAAACTTGTTTGGCCTCTCCACGTGAGACATTGGGACAGAGGGAATCCCAGGAGTAGGAGCACTCAGAGTAGGAGTTGAAACAGCACCACTACCACCGACGTTTCCAGTGTCTTTGTCTTTGCCAGTGCTAGTAGTCTTCCCTTGCTTAGTTGTCAAAATTTCCTAAAATTAGGAACAACCACATGTGTGAGAACAAATCTCAATCTCAAGATGACAAGCTATACAATAATAGATTAACGATCTATTAAACAAGCTAAGTCTGACATCCCCCACAATACCACGTGCCCCGGGGGTCCCAGGGGGCGTGCCTCCTGGAGGGGGTCTCAGGGGGTAGTGCCCCCTGACGGGGGTCCTAGGGGCAGCACCCCCGGGCGAGAGTTTGAGGGCTGGCCCTCAGCGAGGATCGACCTGGTAAACGGTATGCACAAGCTGTTATGTGCAGGAACGTGATTGCCCAACTTCTACTTACTCAAACAGACCAATCTGTGTCCTAGCCTTACCACATAGGCTGCGTATTATGACTGAATGAAGCAATCCTACCACTTGGATGCTCAAACCAGACATAGCACAACTAGCCATAACAACCTTTCCACTAGCTGTTCAACAAGGCCAAACACACAGATCGCTTCCATCGAGCAATTCACATAACAGATTACAGCCGAGCAGTGTCACGGCAGAAACCGAGTAGACTGCTCCAGAGGCCGATCAAACCACCAATTTTAGGCGTAATCGCGCACGACTAGCCAAGGCCGTAGCCATCTAGTTTACCAACAAATCATGATCGAGTCGCGCACGACTGATCTAGCTGAAGCTTTCCTGTTACCAACGTGATCCAGTCGCGCACGAATGATCTGGCCGAAGCCGAACAGGTTATGAATATTTCTTATCCCACTGGGTGAACACTGAGTAATCTACTGTGAAACAGATTACTCCTATGGTCTGAACATATCTATCAAATCCTGTCATGAAACTTGTCTACACAAAATTTTTAGAACCAACAGAATACGTATTCTGGAATTTCGATCGCCGAAATGTGAATCTGTTTTAAGCTTGTCGGGAAAAAATTGCAATATGATCGGAAATTCCAGAGTACGATACCACGAATAATAAAATGAATTACAGATTACATTTCCATGAACAGAAACAAAATATACAGAATTCGTTACACCGAACCGAGCCCTGAATCAGTCTCCTTAAAACAGATTCACCGCCTCACCTTTGGGTGTTGGAGGTTGACCGACGTCTGTCTCCCAGGATAGAACGGTTAGACCACGGCTATTGGAACATCATCGGAAAGCCGCCTTGACGAATTGAATAGTACGTTTGTCTCTCTCTCTCACACAAGAACAATATCAGAGTGGATTTTTGTATGTCTAAACTCATGAGCCACATCTGAAAACAGGATGCTGAATATATACACCTCTGATTGCAATTTGTAATAGCTAGAATATTGATTTCGGGCCTTCAATACCTAGCAATAAAGTGGGGAAAACTGCTGACATGAATAACCAAATGAATTCTGCCATAACCCATACATAATGGGGAATAAACCAGCTTATAACGGCAAGAACATGTAAGGCCACATCTAGATATAGTGAACTTATGGGAGACATTTCGGTTGCTTCGGGAGACCCTCCGAATGTCCCAATTATCATTCACAAAAATCTGGAAAATTTCCAACAGTGAACTTATGGGAGACATTTCGGTTACCTCGGAAGACCCTCCGAATATCCCAATTATCATTCACAAAAATTTGGAAAATTTCCAACAGGAGTTACAGTCGGCCAGCGTTGTAATCTAACTATTAATTGACGCTACTATGACATAAAAAAAAAAAAAAAAAACGAGGTGGATAATGCATATGATGATGCCTTCTTTATCCAATATCTCTTTTCTTTGTCCTTTTGGAAAACTCTATCTAAGATTTCTTGTTCAATTGGCTCTTCCAATTCCTTCCCCCCATTCAAACAAACACATTTTGCAGGTTTTTGGCCGAAAGCTTGACAATGACTTGCACACAAAAAAACGAAAGAGAAGAATTAAGGCAACTCCAGTAAACTCAAGTATTGTTGGACGAACTCCTGCTAAAGCATTCTTGCAATCACTAGAGAAAAGTGAAAATGGAGGCACATATGCGGTATATTTTCGGAATGTGTTCATAACTACTCCATTAAAAGTAGTTACGGTAGTTGTGTTTTTAAACCAAGAGGTGTGATCAAATGGTCACAACTCGCATGTATGTATAAGGCAAGGGTTTTGCATTTGGATTACATCTATCCATTGTTGAAGTTGTTACTACCGGGATTAGATTTCCAAAGCACAAGAAGTTCAAATGGAATTAGACAGCAGATATAATAGCGGAGAAAATTCAAAGATAAGTATACTTTGAAAGAAGAAAAAGGAAATAAAACAAAATGCAGGCACAATCTGATTTATAATAGTGGATAAAATTCAAAAGGAGATAAGTACTTTAAAAGAAGAAAAAAAAAAACAAAAAACAAAATGCACATTGTTAGTACTAAGGTTCTGTTTGGAAGCTCTTTTTTTTTTTTTTAAATTATTGCTGACTCTTGGCTATTTGGAAGCTAATTGGGAAATGGAGTATTACTACTAGAGACAAATTGGAAAATACAGAATTTAAAAATCACTTTTGAAGGAGCTTTTATAAAATTTTGATTTTACTTTCACACAAATTTTTTTCTTCCTGAAAATGGTTTTACACGTATCATCCAATTCATTTTTTTGCAGAAACGTATACAACGGTTTTTTTTTCCGATTTGACCAACGAAAGCAGCATTGAAAACCATAATTCCCAAATTCTGTACAGGGGTTGGGGTTTCTCAGCACCCCTCTATTCTGGCTAATAACCCAAACTCAAAGCCGTTGTGGACGCCATGAAAGGAGGAAGGAAGAATCTGAAGAGGGCAGCAAGGGAAGAGTCCTTTACTCTTCAACAAGGCCAGAGCATCATGCAAGTCATCTCCCTCCGGGGTTCCAACCTCATCGAGGTAACATCTGCACAACTACATAAATATACTCCACTATTTTCCGATCTCATATCACCATTACAATTAGCATCGGAACACTCAAATGTGCTGAATAACTAGCTAGAAGTGGATGGTGGGAACAATCTATCTACCGAAAAACGTCTTGCCAATGAATGGGAAAAATATCCTTTATTTTCTTTTCGATAGCTACATGATACCCTAATGGCATGTTTGTTTAGTCAAATATTAGCATCGGATTGAACAATCCCAAATGAGTTTTACGGTCTGCAAATCCAAAAGATATACATATATGTGATTTTATTTTCTGCAAAAAATAAAATGTTGTGCCATAGGGGTGTAGTATATGATTTTTTTAGCTTGTTATTACATTGGAATGGTAATATTCCGTAATAAGGGGATTAAGGACAACAGGTTGGAGAAATGGAGGTTTGGGCTCTAGAGGGATTTGCTGATTGCTCAGGGTTGGATAATCTGTCAAATGCTGATTAAGTATGGAGGATATAGGTTGTTTAAGATAAGAAAGATTAGGAGCTTTCACTCGCTTATTGGATGAGGTGGGGGTCCAAAAACTCGACATACCCTTTTTTTTAGAGCGTATAAGGCGAGCAAAAAGAATTGCTTTGATAGTTTGTGAAAGCAACAACCAGAGTGATAGTAGCGGGTGTCTGCAAACAACTCTAAGCTAAACTGATTACAGATAGGTAGTGCGGACTACACTACTTTTCTGTAATCACCTCACTCACTTTGAGGCGAGTGAAGTGCCCTACTTCTATCTCACGTCGCATTGGCGCAGCTCGCCTTGGTCTAGGTTTGAAGGAAAGGAGCCAAAGCCTTTGTCAATGAGAAACTAACTTTTATCAACCCTAAAAGTACATGTATATAGTTCTAGAATTGAGACCTAAAACCCCCTTAATTCATCAGAAATAAAGAATTAGAGCTAAAACATTCGGTTACTAGTCTTTGCCATGTTTATTGTTGCAGAAATCGTTACGCAACAGACTAGAGCAAAAACCCACCCTTGAGCCAAATCCCATGCCGAAGCCGAAATTTGGCATACCAACCTTGTGGCCTTGTGCCAAACCCGATGACAAATTTTGGCAATGCCATTCTTGGTGCCGAATTTGGCATTCAGTTTTGGCAATGGCCAAACTTGCCTCATCATCCAAGCCATTGAATTTGAAAAATGAAATGGGTTTAGTTTAATGGTGTGGATTTGAGAAAGTGCCCAAAATGGCACCAAATTGGTGCAAGGATATTGCAATTTTTTGGCTTTTTGACACTGTAGCAAGCCAAAATATGACTGGGGCGATGCCATTTTGGCACGGACAGGTGGACTTGCTCTTACTTGCTAGGAGAAATTGCAACGATATTTCCCTCAAGAGTTCCCCTAGTCGTCTCCCTCCGGAGTTCCAACCGCATTGAGGTAACATAAAGCAAAATACATTCACATACTATTCTGATCCCTTAACACTGCCGGACTGCCCTTCTCTCACTTCCTCTTTTAGATTTCCGTAAAACGTGGGCTTGCTATGTTGATTAACCAAATATATAGTACTGCACTTACTGCGATGTTTCGTTTTGCTTTCAAATCAACAAGATGACTCAAAGCCCTCCAATTTAAAGCATAACAGATTAAAGCAATTAAAAAAATGTAATTTCATCCACCTCGAAATACAGTGAGCGGAGAGTCTGCTCAGCTTGTAATACTAGTTTTGGAAGTGATGAGCTCTAACAATAAAATGAAACATCGTGGAGGTTGGAGTAGTTTAGAACAAAAAATGGGAGCAACAATTTGAATCAATTATTTGGGGGAAGTTTCGACATGAGGGGAACACTGCAATGGTTTTCTCCCTTAATGAGTTGACTATTAACACTAGTAGAACGGGGAATTCTAAAATTGCTGAAGTGTTAAGAGTGATGGGGAAGCTGTATGCTCACAACTGCTTGAGAGTTATAAGCAGTTATTGTGAGTTATATAGCTAACGGAATGAGTTTATACATTTGCGGATTGACCCTTTAACAGACATTAAAGCAATTTTTTTATATTAGAATGTATGATTGGATTTCCCTGGGATGATTTGTAAAAGTGAAGGACATCCACAGCTTATATGTTGGGGAGCACCAGGCTTGTGTTCTCCCTTTTGTGTATCAGTATATATCCTGCACAAGTATCTCGAGTGCGAGTTTGATTTTTCATTTTTACTCTTACCTGTCTTAAAAGGTCATGGATACAAAAGGTGAAAATGCATTGGCATTGTTTCCAGCTAAATTCCAGAAAAGCATGTGGATAAAGCGAGGTTGGTTCTTCAAGTAAAACATTTGTATATTATCTGTTTGGACGGACTCTTGGCCAAGTTCCATAATACATCCAAAAAAATTTTTTTTTTCCTATTCTTAGCATTCTTATTTGCACATGTAGTATTTTATACAACACTCTTGTAAGCAACTGTGGGATATATGTTACTTATCAAAAAAAAAAAAAAAACTGTGGGATATGTTTGGTACACTGTCTGGTAATTGGTAAAGGATGTGTGTTTTTGGGAAACCACTGATAAAGTAAGCTACATGGATTGAAAGTGAAATTTAAGTCTCTTTTCCTAAGAGCAGGTAGCTTTGTTGTGGTTGATGACGGTGGAAGAGGAGAGGCCATTGATTCTGGTAGAAAAGTGACATGTATTGTTTCTCAAGTCCTCTTTCATGAACAAGTTCGTTTGCTTCAGAAATCTCCAGAATGGTTTGTGTTCGAAATTTACATTTCCTAACTTTTTGTTGTGTCCTGTTGTATCATTAGCTTTTTTTTATACAAAGGCTGTCAAGTTTGTCAGATGAACCCCGTGGCCTGTCCACTTGTTGCTCTATAAAAATCTGAACACAAGTATCGAGTGTAGTTAATAAAGTTTAATCATATCTCACAATCATAGTTGTATGGAAGTGTAGGGACTAGAGATTTGTTCCCACCCAGTAGCGTTTGATTGTAGCCGTATTCATTATCGGATTCTGATTTAAGATATTCATATAGCGATTTAATTTACAAGGGGGAGGTAGTCTTTATGGAGTGATGTTACACATCAGCACACATTTTTGCCTTACATTTTCTTTGTTAGTTTCTGTAAAAGCCAACAGCCTGCCATTCCTTAGCATGCCTCATGTTTTAGCTCTTGAGCAACTGATCTCCGATCACTTGTATATAGACAACATTTAACTTTATACGGAGTTTGATAACTAATCAAGTTTTCCATGTTCTGGAGATCGCATGAAAAACTTGTGGTCATTTTGTTTTCTTAACTTGTGAGGAGGAAATTCCTTTTTGCTTAAAAGTGACCAATCAATAGCCTTGAGCTAGTGAAGATGAAGTATGTACTGAAGGGTGGACCCTCCTTTAACTTCATTCTTTGTCTTCCCCCCTTTTCTTTCCTCAACCAAATTGTTCTTATCAACTGCTTGTCTGCTTTATTTCTTTGATGAATTAAAACTGGTTCTCTGCTAGTCACTTATTCTTTTTCTCCAGGTGGTTATATCGTTATATCGCTTGCTGCCCAATTTTGCAGGTCAGAAAATTTCAAGTCCTCTATCCTAGACAATTTGTGGGAAAAAGTCGAGGGGGACTCTTCCACGCAGGATGAGACTGAAGTCAGGTCAAGGGAAGATGGCGATGAACTTATTGCAGCCAATGATGATGAACTCCCACCGATAGAAGCCAATACAAATAGAAGGAAGCCTTCAAAGTTGCAATCGGATACAGAGTCTGATTCAGAAACAGATTCTTGAGTCATATTGCAAATACCAAGACACTGGATCTTGCCAAATTTACATTTTTGCTCGTGTAGGAGTAAGATTGTGAGCTCCCTTCTTCTCTTTTCCTTTTTCCTTCTTCTGATTTTTTGGGTTCGATTTATGTTGTTAGTAGCAGTATTCTTGGGTGTGTCCCATTGATGTTGAAGGATTAATACACTGCTAACAGAGTTTATATATTGGCCGAAGACCTTATCTATGATTGACAATTGGAGATTCAACTGTATTGTATAAAAAAATCTGATAAAACGCAACTTTTAATCGAACTCTATACGTGAAGGACTGGTTTAGGTTGATCCTAACTGGATGGCTATGAATTACTTCTGTTTAATAGAATGTCAAATTCGCTATAACGAAAATTATTGTCTCAAAAACACAGTTCAACATGAATTATATACATAAATAATTTCTTGAGAAAGTGTCAATGTTCCAAATCATTTACTGTATATGTTTTGTAGCAATTCCCCCTAACCGTGTTTCCCACTAGGAATTAAATGCTTAGATTTACTTTTACGGAGCTTAATGTAGAGAGGTGAGCTCACTCTTTTTCCGATTAAAAAAAAAAACTTGTTCTTTTTTGAAATATATTTGAATATTGCAAGTGTAGAACAGTATTTGGAATAATAGGGTTCAAAATTTAGGGTTTAGGTCATGAGTTTCAAAATTTAGGGTTTAGGTCAGTTTCTCTCATGTAATTTTGTTATGAAACGTTAAAGATAAACTCAGAAGGACATAAAGTACATTGAAAGAAGAAAATAAAACAAAATGCACATTGCAAGTACTGAGGTCGTGTTTAGCAGCCGATTTTGGATTGTATTGTTTGAAAGCTAATTGTGAGCATTTTGCATTGTTTTGTTTGGAAGCTAATTGTGAAATAAATACTGCAAAAATACATTACTATTACAAATAAACTGGAAAATATAGAATCTAAAAATTACTTTTGGAGGAGCTTTTAAATTTTGATTATACTTTTACTAAAAAAAATTCTACAAAATCTATTCTCCACATATCATCATCCAAATATTTTGGCAAATTCTAATTGTAATCTAGGACAAAGTCCACTTTGACCCCCTATGGTTTGACTCATGTGCAAATATTATCCCATATAGTTCAAAAATGTTCACATAATACCAGGTGGTTTGTGAAATGTGCAGACACACCTCTTGTTTTCATGTTTTCCATATTAACATATATATAGCATTAAATGCTTGATTATGCTCTCATCTTCTCCCTTAATTCTTCTTCTTCCTTGAATCAATCTAATACATCCCAAGTATTATCGAACTCCTGTTGAAGCGTTCTTGCAAAATCACTAGAGATAAGTGAAACTTAAGGCACTTAAGTGGATATTTTCGAAAAGTGTTCGTAAATATTAAAAATAGCTATGGTAGTTGTGGGTTTAAACAAGGGTTTTGAATGTGGGAGTACATCTATCCATTGTTGAAGTTGTTACTACCGGGATTAGATTTCCAAGTCCTTATATAATTAACATTTGCGTTTCAATTTTCCACTCGAAAGACAAAAAATTAAATAAGTTAGAGTTTTGGACCGTTTGTGCAAACGGAATCAGACAACAAATAAAATTATGGCTCGAAAAGTTCAAATTTTGTACCGTTCGTGCAAATAGAATCAAATTTTTGCTCCATTGTATCTTGAAAACGGTTCCGTACCAGCCCGATGAACGCAGATTCGTAGGAAGTAAACATAGTCATGGTTTGAAGCAACCTCCATTCTTCTTCTTCTTTCATCTTTATTGCGAAAGTCTTGCACATGGGTACAGTTCATTCCCAGTAGATAATCTTAGCTGATCGACCCAGATTAAAACTAGACCAATTTTTTATTAAAGGTAACTATAGTGAAAGTCTCCAGTGAAAGGAAAACTGCCAAGTACGACTCATTTTTGCTAAGTACAGTACTATTCCAGTTCAGGTCTCTCGGACTTGGAGTCCCGGCCTGCAGCAAGGGAAACTAGAAAACGGGCACGTTTTGTTGGCAAATCAGGCAGTCTCACGTGCACATTTGTCCTCTCTCTCTCTCTTAGTTACAAAGGTTGTGCGGGGCCTACTTTGGAGCCTCACACAAATAATCAGAGTTGTTCAATAATAAACATGCCCTTCCTAGTCTTATCTCACTGGGACAATCCGCTTTCATTCAAGACAGAAGTCTTAGTGACAAATATTCTCTTAGCTCAAGAATTGATGAGGAATTAGCATAGCAAGAATCTTACTCCAAGATGTGATGTTAAGATTGACCTGAAAAAAGCTAAAATAATCTTTCGAATGGTCTCGTAAGAAATTGGCCCAATCAAAAAATTGTGTATTGTTGATTCAATTTTTAATTTATAATTTAGGATCCTGAATACTGAATGAATTTTGAAAGAAAGTTAGACAATTATGTGTTCGGTATCTCGTTGATCTGAACCGCATATATTGTAAAGCTTGTTGAGAAGAGCATTTATCAAAAAGATTATTATGATCGAACATTGATAAGTATCAAAACGCAATTATTTTACAACTATAAACCGTTTCGATACTTAGCGATGTCTAATGAAGATAATTTTTTTAGAGTTTTTTTTTTTGTTTTTGTCTCCCAAACTATGCACATTTTCTCTACTTAGTCCCTAAACTATTAATTTGACAATTTCATCCCCTCAACTATCATATTGTTATCTACTTAGTCCAACAGATAATGAGAGTTAGGAATTTGGAAGAAAAATGTCATGTAAGGCCTGTTTGGGACCCTGTAAAGCAAATACTTGATTATGAGAGCCTTAAAGATAAAAATTATGTAACGCCCCTAATTTTTGGGAACGTTAAATGGATAATTTCATTTCAAAATAAATGGAGTCTGGCTCAATATTACAACATAATTCTCTCAAGAGTACTTTATTAAATAAAAGGAGGGTAGACTAGGGTTCCTATCTACTGCTCCGCCTCTTCTTCCATTCTGGCCAGCTCTTCGGCTCCAAAAGCTTCCAAGGCGTAATACTCACCCTGTTCGTCTATGAGGTCTGACACATTATACCGGCGTCGCCACCAATATAATATGTCAGGGTCACCCAAGGTAACACCGTGAGCTTACAAAAGCTCAATAGAATAATCCCTTCCTACTAACTCATAACTTACGAACAGTAAAGCATATACGACAAATAGTATCAATTCCACATCCACATTTACTATTCAAGTATCGTTGGTGTCCATGTTTTTCTGTGTTTCTCCTACGCGACTCATCGTAGACTGTGTCTCCATTTTCACTTTTCATAACCAAATCGACATTTCGAAAATCTGTTTTTAACACACCCAACCTCGGTTCCGCCGTTCCGGTCTCCCGAGTATCCTCACAATGGTTCCGCCGCACCGGGTTCCCATTGGCACACTTAGCATTGGCTACTCTCCGCGGATAACCAAGCCACACACCCAACCTCGGTTCCGCCGTTCCGGTCTCTCGAGTATCCTCACAATGGTTCCGCCGCACCGGGTTCCTATTGGCACACAAAACACACACTACACAATGGGCTACCATGTCCGGCCAAATTGTGGTTTCCAAAAGATTTCACATTTTCAAAAACACGCCTTTTTATTAACCACACCCTAGGTGTCATGTTTCTAACTTTCTCGATTTTTGCGTCTCGTTTTTATGCATAGACTCCGCGGTATGACTTATCACAAAAAGTAAACATTCACAAGGGTAAACATAAATCATTCTTTGAAATCATGAAACTAAACCAACAAGATCATCCAACTCAATATTGCTAAGCATGCTTGAAAAGATCAAAATATGACTACTTCAAATCAAGAGTTAAAATCTTCTTTTTCGAAAATTGTTCTATCTTCTTTTTGAGAAATTCAATACAATATATGTTTCTTTAAGACCAAGTCATTTATCTAACATGCGCATACCTCTATTAGTGAGATGAACTTATTGACAATCATGCATTTTAAACGATAAGCTTATCTATTTGAAACCAAACAAAAGATAATCTTATCTACGATATCGATACTTTGAATCAAAAACATTCTACCTTCTAACATACGAATCTATACTATACGTAGAGTTATTGAACTAGGGTCTCTACTTATACTTAGGGAAGTGAGGAGAGAAAATCTACATGATCGTAATGTTATTTCAAGATTTTGTAAAACGAGCTTGCTAATTATTCTTTATACTTTAACTTGCCTTGTCATAAATAAAAATAACTAAAATTATATTAGGAAGAATGAGTAGAGATTAATCTACCTTGATCCGAAACTAGTCGGGGCCGAATAAGCTAGTTGGAAGTTTTCTACGGGCGGTGAAACTCGCAAATCTGGACCAAATTTTGGATAACAGTAACTTGGTCAATATTTAGCCGAATATGATCGTTCTTGAGTCGAAATTGAAGCTCTCGAAGTGCTCTACAACTTTTGTGAAGGAAGTTGATCCTAGAAACTACTTTAGGTAGGAGAAAAATGGTGATAAAGGCAGAGACAGTATGCTGTCTGGAAATGGAATCCGAGATTTTTACTGAACTTTGGATGCTAATATCTTTGTCATTTCTTCACTGATTGGGGTGGTTTTTGGGTCTAACTTGAAGGTTTCGAAGTGCTCTACAACTTTTACGAAGGGAGTTGGTCCAAAAAATTACTTTAAGCAGGAGAAAAATGAATTTTTGTGAAGGGCAGTAGGCTGTCTGAAAAATAAAAATGGTTTCTAGAGAGAAGTGAGTGAAGGTGTGAGTTGAATGGAAGGCATGGGGTGCTATTTATAGCCAAAGCTTGAGCTCCCTCCTCCTCCATATGACCGGCCTCCCTCTCTTCTCTTTTCCCATGGATTTTGCCCATAGTCTTGTCATTTCAAGACTTTAATCAAAGTCTTAGCCTTTCCTAACTTGTCAATCCAACAATAGGCCAAATCCTAGGTTATAATGAAGGCTCATTGGCTTGTCAAATCCTAGAATGGGTTGGCTTATAAGAAAGAATAAAATCATTGGCTAGGATTTTACTTAAAGTGGTCTAGTCATGGTTTGTCAAGTAGAATCTAGGTTGAGTGTACAATAAGTAGCTTGTGTAAGTGTCCAAAAATTGCACACACACACACTCTCCCTTTCTCTCCCCATCCGGCCTCCCTCCTCTCTCTCTCTCTCTCTCTCTCTCTCTCTCTCTCTCTCTCTCTCTTGTACATATATATATATATATATGTGTGTGTGTGTGTGTGTGTGTGTGTGTGTGTATAAAAGAGTATATATATGTGTGTCTAGGTGTAACGACCCTGATTTTTGATAAATAAAAATTTCGTTAAATATTTAAATTTTATTTTAATTACTTGGATTTGCTACTAAAAATTTCTTTTTAATTTTAATAATCCGTTATAATTAGATTTGAGATTTATAAAATTATATATTTTCATTTTAATTTTAATAATCCGTTATAATTAGATTTGAGATTTATAAAATTATATATTTTCAGGCCGAGCAATCTAAAGACAAGTATGCTTGTAGAAGCACTTGTATATTTTTCTAGTGAGTTAAATAAAATTTTTAAATTATATTTCTTGGCTAGAAATCCTACTTGGCAAGTAGAATTAGTTTCCAACTAATTCGTTAGAAAACCCTAATTACCATTTCAATCTAGTTACAATTTCCTAACCCTAGATGGATCTTTTTGACCGTCTTTGAACCTTATGAAACCCTCCGAACCCTATTGAACCATTAGACTATAGGAGTAATCATTTTATTCCTATGTTTAGTCATTTCACTTTACCTAGCATCATTACTTACCCTACCTATTGGATAATAAAGGCAAGGGAAAACTTTAACTTTTGGTCCATAAGTGTTAGGAAAAATACTATCCCTTGGACAATAGATTTCCATGACTAGTCATAATCAAATTATTACCAATATTCCTTTACCCCTTGGTCCATAATTGTTAGGGAAATTTTTGTCCCTTGGTTAATAGACCTTTGACTTGCCAATAAGCATGACAAGACAAGTCATTCATGGAATCTCATCATTTTGCTTCCAAAGGAAGCAAGACTAGCTTTGCCATGCATGCACACCTATATTCTAGCCTTAAACCTAATAATCCTAGACTTACTTTCCTAGATTTTGCTTAGATATGTAGATATATATACTTGGTACGAGAGAGAGAGAGAGAGAGAGAGAGAGAGAGGCCGAGAGAGAGAGGGGAGGGAGAGTGTAGTGTGTGTTTGTGTGTTGTACAGTCCAAGCTACCTCTTTAGCCCTATTTTAGCCGTAAGTCTAATTGACTAGACAACTCATTCTAGTCAATTTCTAGCATAGAACCCTAGCCCTAATCATCCTAGACCTAGCTCTTATTACCCTAGATTTTGACTACAAATCTAGACTAGAATTGACCATACATGAAAGGCTATACCTTAGCCTAATCAAATCCTACCTTAGACTTATAAGACTTGCCATGATTACCTAAATTTACCCTAGAAAGCATAAGATCCTAGTTAGTTTATAGCCTTAAGCCCAAAAAGATTGGACAAGACAAGACTTGGCATGCTTTCAAGCTTGATTGGACATGACAATGGAGCAAAGTCCATGGAAGAAATGAGAGAAGGGGGGCCAGCCATAGAGGAGGGAGGAGGAGCTCAAGTGTTGGCTATAAATAGCACCCCATGCCTTCCATTCAACTCACACCATCACTTCTTGCTCTCACTTCTCTCTAAAAACCATTTCTGTTTTTCCAGGCAGCCTACTGCCCTTTGAAAATCCTCAGTTTTCTCCCTCTTAAGTTAGTTTTTAGAACCAACTCCCTTCGGAAAAGTTGTAGAACACTTCGAAACCTTCAAGTTAGACCCAAGAACCATCTCAATCGGTGAAGAAATGACAAAGATATTGGCATCCGAAGTTCAGTAAAAATCTCGGATTCCTATTTCCAGACAGCATACTGTCTTCTCCTTTATCACCATTTTTCTCCTATCTAAAGTAGTTTCTAGGACCAACTTCCTTCACGAAAGTTGTAGAGCACTTCGAGAGCTTCAATTTCAACCCAAGAACGATCATATTCGGTCAAATATTGACCGAGTTACTGTCATCCAAAGTTTGGTCCAGATTAGCGAGTTTCACCGCCCGTAGAAAACTCCCAACTAGCTTATTCGGCCCCGACTTGTTTCGGATCAAGGTAGAGTCCCTCGTCCGCTAACTCTACGTATAGCATAGAATCGTATGTTAGAAAGTAGAATGTTCTTGATTCAAAGTATCAACACTCTTATCGTTTTCCTTAAGTAGATAAGGTTATCTATTGTTTAGTTTCAAATACATAAGGTTATCTATTGTTTAGTTTCAAATAGATAAGTTTAGCTTTCGTTTATATCGTTTGAAATGCATGATAGTTGACGAACTTATTTTCACTAATGGAGGTATAAGCATGTTAGATAAATGACTTGGTCTTAAATAAACATATGTTGTATTGAGTTTCTCAAAAAGAAAGAAAGAACGGCTTTCGAAAGATGGAATTTGACACTTGAATATAAGTATTCGTATTTTGATCTTTAGGATGTTTATGAGCATGATTATTAACATAGAATTGGATGATCTTACTAGTTTAGTTTCAAGATTTCAATAAATGATTTATGTTTGTAAAAGGTCCTACCGCGGAGTCTATGCATGAGAACGAGACACGAGAATCGAGAAAATAGAAACATGACACCTAGGGCGTGGTTAACGAAAAGGCGTGTTTTGAAAGGGTGAAATATTTTGGAAACCGCGATGTGGCCGGACATGGTAGCCCATTGTGTGGTGTGTGTTTTGTGTGCCAATGGGAACCCGGTGCGGCGGAACCATTGTGAGGATACTCGGGAACCCGGAACGGCGGAACCGAGGTTGGGTGTGTGGCTTGGTTATCCGCGGAGAGGAGCCAATGCTAAGTGTGCCAATGGGAACCCGGTGCAGCGGAACCATTGTGAGGATACTCGGGAACCCGGAACGGCGGAACCGAGGTTGGGTGTGTTAAAAACGAATTTTGAAAATGTTGATTTGGTTATGAAAAGTGAAAATGGAGACACAGTCTACGATGAGTCGCGTAGGAGAAACTCAGAAAAATATGGACACCAACGATACTTGATTAGTGAATATGGATGTGCTATCGTTAATCGTTTTTGTTAAACCTACTTGTACTCTGTTGATTTTATGATATATTGTTTGTAAGTTAAGGGTTAGTGGGTTTGGATATTCTATTGAGCTTTATAGCTCACGGTGTTACCTTTGGTGACCCTGACATATTATATTGGTGGCGACGCCGGTATAATGTGTCAGATTCTATAGACGAACAGGGTGAACTCTACACCTTGGAGGCTTTTGGAGCCGAGGAGCTGGCCAGGATGGAGGAAGAAGTGAAGCAGTAGATAGGAACCCTAGTTTATCCCTCCTGTTGTTGATTAAGATCACTCTTTGTGAGAGTTATATTGTAATATTGAGCCAGACTCCATTTAGACTTTCAATGAAATTTCCCTTTTAACGTACCCAAAATTCGGGGCGTTACACTAGGAAAGTAAGTCTAGGGTTATCCTAGGGTTGCATGCATGCATGGCTAGGTTAACTAGTTTTGGAAGCAAAATGATGAGATTCATTGGCCTAAGATTTTGTATGGTCAAATCAAAGCTTCATTGGCAACTTAATTGCTATTAACCAATGGTCAAAAATTCCCCTAGCATTTATTAACCATTGGTTAAAGAAATAAAGAAGGTAAGTATGGGCTTGAATGACTAGTCAAATCTAGGTTCTAATTATGGCAAGTCTAAGGTTGCTTCTTTGGAAGCAAAATGATGGGATTCTTTGTATGACTTGTCTTGTCATGCATTTTGGCAAGTCAAAGGTCTAATAACCAATGGACAAAAATTTTCCTAACAATTATGGACCAAGGGATAAAGGAATCTTGGTAATAATTTGATATGACTAGTCATAGGAATCTATTGTCCAAGGGATAATATTTTTCCTAACATTTATGAACCAAAGGTTAAAGTTTTCCCTTGCCTTTATTATCCAATAGGTAGGGTAAGTAATGATGCTAGGTAAAGTGAAATGACTAAACATAGGAATGAAATGATTACTCCTATAGTCTAATGGTTCAATAGGGTTCGAAGGGTTTCATAAGGTTCAAAGATGGTCAAAAAGGTCCATCTAGGGTTAGAAAATTATAACTAGATTGAAACGGTAATTAGGGTTTTCTAACGAATTGGTTGGAAACTAATTCTACTTGCCAAGTAGGATTTCTAGCCAAGAAATATGATTTAAAGATTTTATTTAACTTGTTAAGAAAATATACAAGCGCTTGTATAAGCATACTTGTCTTTAGAAAATGATTAGATTGCTCGGCATGAAAATATATAATTTTATAAATCTCAAATCTAATTATGACTGATTATTAAAATTAAAAAGAAATTTTTAGTAGCAAATCCAAGTAATTAAAATAAAATTTAAATATTTAACAAAATTTTTATTTACCAAAAATCAAGGTCGTTACAAATTAATTATGACCCTTTAGGATAAAATAATCAAAAAAAAATAAGATCTTCGCACTGATTTCAACAGATTAAAAATTGGAACACTTAATTTTGTAACCATATTTTTTAGTATATTCTAAGAAAATTAAGTACTCAAATTTTCAATCCATTTGAAATGGTGCGGAGATCTTATTTTTTGATCATATTATTCTAAAGAGTCATGATTAATTTTTATCTCTAGGACTATCATAATTAAATATCTTTTTTTTAATTGGAACCATTTAGAGCAGATACTTGATTATGAAAGCTCTAGAAAGAAAAATTAATTACAACCTTTTAGCATAAAATGATTAGAAGAATAAGATCTTATACCGGTTCACACGGATTGAAAATTAGAGCGCTTAATTTTTAATCATATTTTTAATATATAAACAGTCTAAATTCTATGTAAAGAATTCAGTCTTTTTAAAAAAAACATACGTATGTGTTAGTCTCTATAAAATGCCACGTAAAATTCTAATATATGAACCTTGTAAAAAAAATTAAGTGCTTCAATTTTTAATCTGTTTGAACCGATTCAATGTCTTATTTTTCTGATCATTTTATCCTAAAGGGTTTTAATTAATTTTTATCTCTAAGACTCTTATAATCAAGCATCTGTTTTACAAGATCCCAACTAGGGCCTTACGTAACATTTTCCGTCCAAATTTCTAATTTCCGTTATCTATTGGACTAAGTAGGTAACGGTATGATAGTTGAGGGGATGAAATCATCAAATTGATAGTTTAGAGACTAGTAGAAAAAAATGTGCATAGTTTAGGGGATAAAAAGAAAAGAAAAACTCATTTTTTTTGAAAGTGCTCTTCTCAACAAGCCTTGTAATATATGTAGTTCAAATCAAGGAGACAACGATCACATGTAACTTTTCTTCAAATTTCATTCAATATTCAGGATCCTAAATTTTGAATAAAAAATTAAATGATTGGATCAAGCACATACATTGTCTGATTGAGCTAATTTTTTACCAGATCCCTCAAAAAATTATTTTTAAATTATTAAATGATTTTGATTATTTGTGTAAGACTCCAAAGTAGACCCCAAACAATATTCTGTAATTAAAGAAAAAGAGAGAGAGGATAAAAGTGCAAGTGCGGCTACCTTACTTGCGGACAAAGCGTAGCCGTTTTTCTGGCACTGCAAAGTGCAGCGAGGGAAATTCGCTACAAGGACTCCAAGTCCTTTGGGTCCGGGTCTTACAATCAAACTCTGACAAAGAACGAAGTATGTAGGCACTAAGAGCATCTTTAGCGGTGTGGGGTGAGTCTCTATTCTTATTTGTTAAGAGTGTATAAATTTAAGAAGTGAATATGTATTATAATGGTGTAGTTAAGATGTATGATAGTGTAAATTAAAAAATATAAAATTATATATATGTGTGCTCATGTGGACCCACCCCCTCTCTCTTCCCTCCCTTTCTCTCTCTGCAACGGCTCATTGATGATAGCGACAGCTCTTTGCTCTTCTCTTTGTATTGTTAGTAGGTTTGTTACAGTTAACCACACAGTTAGCTTTTGTTAAAGTTAGCCAAGTGTTAACAAAACCACTAGGAAGCCCAAACTAGAGTTAGTTAACTAAGTCAGAAAACTTCTGACCATACCAAGCCCTTAACTCTACCAATAGAGATGCTCTAATGAACTAAGCAAAGAAGCAAGGAGTGGTGAGATATTTCTTTCCTAAGCTTCTACTTGTATATGAGCAAACAGCTAATGTGTAAATGAGAATGAACAATGAACAAACACACGTATCTTATTGCCGGAGAACTAATTGGATAGTACTTTACATATATCACTGATGGGCAGAGACGCAAAATAGACTGAATAGTACAAGAATGGAAGTATTAGAAGCAAGTTAGCCATTCTACGGCGGTGCAATTGATACGACAAAATCCAATTGCTAGTTGTAAAACAAAGCTCACATCTCTCCTAGCTTGAATATGAAAATCCTATCCCTCATACAACTCGCTTGCATGATTTCCACAAACGAGGTGCAAAAGGCAAGACATAAGAAAGAAAATATTTTCTCTCAGTAAGAACAAATAAACTTGTAGAATGATTCGTCACAAAGTGGGACCAATATGATCATCATGGTACGCATGTACAAGACCAACCCCAAAAGATTCACGACATCGGTTTTCCTTTTGCACCAACTGTTTTCATTCCAGCTTCAGTCCCAGCCTCCCAGCACCAGAATGTGATGTCGTAGCCCCTTACGTGAACTCCATCCCAAAATTAAGATGATCATTTGGCAAATAGGTGGCACATGGCCAACCAAATTCAATCAGATGAATATGCTGAGAGAAAAACTTAGGCAGTTAAAAGTCAAGTATCCCTGTCTTGGATGACCCAGAACAGCTACCAGAAGTGCCATAAGAAGTTCCACTTGAACCATCAATGGGGGCCTGATTTAGACATTCTAGAACCAATGACCTCCGCTTTTTCAGTTTTATAGAGAATGTGGTTGCCTCTAGAATAACTGGAACCTGTGAACAAAGTTTGATCAACTAGTTGCAATTGCATATAAATAGAAGGACATACTCCCCAAGATAAATTACTCCACCAATTTCTGGATTTATTTAGAAACGAAGTTGGCGCTCAGCACCGACTGTAATAAGTAAGGAAATAACATATGAAGCAGAAGACACTAAGATAGCACCAAAACATGAACTAGTTGCAGCAAAAGATATTCAGTTGAGACTACACATTTATTCTTAAAGGAGACATAAAGGACAAGACGTGGACAAGCCTAAACTCAAATTGGCGTAACATTACTTAACAAGATGAAAATTTTCAAGCAAGAATTTTTTATTCGCAATCCGAAGTAGTAATTTACCGTTATCCAAAGACTTCCATCAAGTACATCTACCAACACAGACTCAAACTCGGAGGGTCAATGGATTATTCTATAACAGAAACCCCAATAAACAGAACCATGGCAAATAAAAGTCCCAGAGCACAACAAAAAATCGTCAGAGCTGCAGAGCATAGGAGGGAATGGAACCCCTGACGTCTGAGTGAGAAGAAAGGGTTCAGGCAACTTGGTCAATACGTATGGGTAACTTAGTGCAAAAGTCATACATCACCTACCTGGGTATTAAAATGGGCCACTTTGTGCACATTGAGAAGCCCAACCATGTCATTATAACCCGTGAGGAGGATCGCCAGTTCCTTGTCCTCATCTGATAAAAAAGACCACTTTGAGGATCATCTTTCACATAGGTCACTAAATGGTACCAAGAGAATGGTATACCTGGAATAGCTTTGACGGATAGCAAGGTGTCAGCTAAATGCTGCCATCTCTTTGAGAAGGATGGTGAAACAAGGGACGGTGGAAAGGTTATAACAGCAACTGCATTTGAATATCGTACCATACTTTTCAAAGATCTGATAAAGGAAAGTATTTCCCATTCCTGCAATGTCAATACAAGAAAGTTGTATTTAATTATTTATAAAGCTTCAAGTTGCACATAAAAGCCACCAGGATACCCACTGGCAAGGCATATTGAACAAGGGTTTAAGCTTTTTAAGTAAGCGAAAACATTTCAAAGAGCAAAATGGTACAAGATTAACAATTCAACCAGAATCTCTTTGCCTAACCCTGTTGGAATATTCACATTGTGGAGCATAGAATGACTGAACAGCGATGCGACCTGCACTTGTTAAGTTGCCATCATATCTGGGAACAGAGCATAGCTATAGTAAGAACATAGTTCACAAAAGTGACTCACATAACCCAAACAGATTGCAAACAGAGAAAGAACTTCAGCAAGATTGATCAATTAGAAGTTATTCCTGAATAACATCAAAAAATAGAGAAAGATGTTTACCTCCATAAAAATTTTAAAAAATTAAAAAAAAAAAAAAGGAAGGGGGAGGGGGAGGGGGAGGGGGAGGGGGGGGGGAGGGGGTGGGGGTTGGGGATCAATGCGAGAAAAACAATGAAAGATTTGGCAGAAGCTAACAGAGTTAAAACTTGAGAAGATAACATAATGGAAGTTAGGCACCTTTTGATGGAACTTCAAAGCAATATAATGAAGTAAAGTAGACTGAATAGACGGAATCATGGGAATCTTTCTGTTCTCTCCAGTTTAACATTCGGTTTGTAAGAGTGTGTTCCCTGAGTTAATTTTTTTGGCCTTCATCTATCAGCTTAGGGGCTCTTTGAAAAATCCTGATCAGCTTAGGGGAATTGTCCGATAGACCAAAACCGTGATCAATAAAGAGTACCAGAAGGTCCCCAATACCAGAATGCAATCGCAAAAGACCCCAAAAAAGATTGAATGAACTAATTTTATTGTCTTTTGGGCCTTCATATAGACCAGTACTTTCTTTAAATCTAACACCAGAAGGTCCCAAATACGTTTGGTTAAGTGCAGAATTACATTGGAAAATGATGTTAGGACCCATATCCCTAGATGGCCTTCATTGAGTGGATGATTATGCAGGGGAGACTACCTATAAAAGAGAGATTGATAACTTGGGGAGTTTCTGCTGATGATGGGTGTTGCCCTATACAGTATGGATCAGGAATCCCATGACCACTTATTTTTTGATCGTCTCTTTTCTACTCAGGTTGGTTCTATATAAAGCAGAAAAGAAATATTGGTGGTGCTCCAATGAATCCGAGGGGTATGCTTACATGGGCAAATCAGGTGGTTAAGGGCAAATCATTGAAAAGTGCTAATATTAGGTTGGCTCTTGCTGCAACAATCTATCACATCTGGTGTCAGGTGTGCGAGAAACTACAGAATTTTTCAGCACAAGGCAGCAAGTGTTGATAGTGTTATCATGAAAATAGAAGGGGATGTCAGGGCTTATCTTTCTTCATGGGGGAGGGTTCCCCCCAAGTCACAAAGCGCGAGCGCGCGCTGGTGCGAGTGCGAGAGCACGAAAGTGTCAATTTTAAAAATAACTGAGATCGAGAGCGCCGTGAGAGCAACTATGTCTTATATTATAGTACTTATTTCATTTTCGTATTATCAGCAATTGTATACGCATGTTATAGGTTTTGTATGGGAATCTGTAGGGAAATAACAAACAAACAAATTGTTTAATTAGTGGCCCAGTGAATGAATATTACATTTTCTTACGTGAAATTAAAAGTGTTTTTTTCTTATCAACATATATCAACCAAAGCAGCAAACTCCTATGAAAAACAATAAAAAGCTAACCATATTCAACAGAAATATCAGTGGCGCTGTCACTTTCACCTTTTACACGGCTGGGACAGTGGGTGATGTCAATTTTTTCCTTTTGCATGGCTGGAAATGAGCCAGGCATAGCCATCATCAAAACAAACACGGATCTATAGACTAAATACTCAAATAGTGAAAAATAATGCGCGAATTTGTCTCGAATTTTAGGTAAGTGCACCAATCCGCGTCCTCAGTGCGTGCGCGTGACCCCAAACACGTGAACTGTGAGACTATGGTTCCCCCCACTGATGAGAATAGGATGCTCTGTGAGAAGTGATCTCTGCACAGTCAGATCATTGAGTTGGCTGTAGTTGCTGGTGAGTATAGGACCTCAGAGAGCAGGGGGTAGTCCCAGTTTTTCAGTAGACGGTATTGCTGTTTGTTTTCCTGCGGCTGTTGGGTGTTTTGCTTTTCTGTATTGTTGTCTAGGCTGCGTGTTGGTTTGTTGTTTACGTTGTGCTCTCTGGTTGTAGAACTCTCAATGTTATACCCTTGGTTCACATTATTGGTTTATTCATTTTCATTAATGAAATCAGCTTACCAAAAAAGTTTGTGCTAGGAAGTGCCTTTAGGCACGAATAATTTGCGATGTAACATGAATTATAACATTATTTGGTAGGGCACGACAAACTATCTATACAAATCATCCACAATAAGTATTGCATCGTTAGGTTATGTGCCTTTAGGTATGGGGTACGGGCACATTGCGAGTTCCGTATTATGTTAGAGAGGCTTTTCATCACATAACGTTCTTAGTTCCTGAGGGTCACACTTAATCATCTATGTAGGAGAGACCGGAACGTGAACCATAAAATTACACCCCAAGGCAATTGAGGCACAGTAGAAGGTGAAGCATCGTGATTAGAATCCCTTTAATAATTCCATGTTTTAAGATTATGGAAAGTTCAACAGAGAACGAGGAAGGAAGATTTTGCAAGCACAACTGAAACTGCTCACAGTAAGACATATCTTTCTGAGGGTGTTCTGTGTAGCTGCAGCTCAATAATAGAAGAACTGTAATCCCTATTTCATTTCCTTAACAACCTCAGAGTCTTATGGTATCACAAATTTCCAACATCAAAATGCCCCCCTAGGAAGATTGTGGTTTCATGTTTGTCATGTAAAACTGGGGCAGACATGCAATTGGAAGAACAATTACACAAGACTGCTGAGTTGCTTACCCATATCGAAACAACTTGAAAACTCAATGTGTACTGCAACTTTCATGCCCACACAGGACAATTAAAATGAAACTTTTTATGCATCAAACAATACATGGAGATTTGGAAAGAAAAATACTGTAATACGATGGAGCATTCAATCCTGGACAGGAAAATTAAGAAGAATCTTTTATGCATCAAACAAACAACAATAACTGAGATTGTATTGTCTAATTTGTCTTAATTCTTTTTCGCATTAATGTAACCTAAACAAGGACCGGTAAATTGACACAGCTTATATTTTCCCCAACGTCCAACTCTTTCTTTCTGTCTCCAACACTAACACACCATATCAACACAAATAGATGAGCTAGGTTGACACTTCCAAGGACCAAGGTGGTGTATCGCAGGTATGCAAGTGTAAATATTTATGCAAAATACATAACAAAAGTACCTTGGAAGTTGAGCCAAAAATGTTGAACAACGGTCACAGAAAGTGTCCAGACTGGGAGAACCTGCAAGGCTAACACACTCAATGCGCTGGCCACTGAGGAAGCGCCTCTCTAAAGGCTTCCGCAAGTCAAAGTCGGTGCAGTATTCTGGTTTTCCATCTGCAAAAAAAAAAAAAAAAAAACCCTCTATAGTGGAAAACTCCAGGAATCACAGATTCAGACAGCAACACCACAGGATACGACAGTGACACATAAACACGATATTTCTGCAAAATATACAGGACATGATTCGGCTGGGACATGTCAAAAAAGACATCATATAAATACAGGAAACCAATAACCACTTGGTTCCTTTTACACTGCAAGTATATGCTTTTTTACCATCTCATAATAGCAAAATATATTTTTCACGTTCTAGGTACTAGGGGAAAAATGTATAAAAAGGAGATGTGATTTATCTTGTAGATGCTCGTTTCTTTGAAGAAAATAACTCAATCGCTAGTGACTAATTATAATCTTATAATCCCATTCACGAGTGTCCCTCCAAGGTGTCTGAAACTTGTTGCATCAGACATCACAGAGACAATGGTAGAACATGTTTAGACAAGTGTCGAGGAGTGTCAAAAATGTGTTGGGGTCGAACATGGATCAAACACTCCACCTTCTTAGAAGTGTTCATCCTTCCTAGGGAAAAACTCCTCAAATCCACGCCTTCGTGTACTTGCCAACTAGAAACTTCGGATCACCCTTTCTTTTTACCTTTTTATTAGTGGGGAGGAGGTTGCTTGCAACTCCCTAGTACTTAAGTTGCTGTGTTTCGCCATATTTCCAATTTTATCAGGTCTATCCCCATATCTCTATAAATATAGACAATGTAAATTCTGTCAGCAGTTCTCACTCAAAAAGGGGGCATCAAGCTTGGGATTTATAAACATATGATGTTTCCTCATTTTGGTCAAATAACCATTTTAGGCCAATGCATAAATATGTAGTTGAAATCTCTTTGGCCTTTACTGTAGAAACTATGACATAGTCCTTCATAAACCCCGTCTCATGCTTCCGGCTGGTTGAGAATGCTAAATAAATCCATTTCTCCTAATCTATGATTCTTAAAAAAGCCCCTCCAGAAAATTCCTACCAAAGGGATGCAGCTAAAGGAGTACACAATCCTAAAGAAGCTTACCTCTCTGACCCTCCATATTTTGTTGATGTTCCCCAAAGTACTTCCTATATTGCCACGCTATCCTCAACCCTTTTTCCTGCAAACAACAGACAACCGCAATACTACAAACTCGACAGTACACAAAACATGCCAATCCAACAACAAATGATACATGTGTGGGTACAAGTGTTTACACACACATGTTTGAGAGACAGGAGAAAGAGATACCTGTTCTGGGTCATGATCACGAGATTTATCATCTTTAGACAATACTGGACTAGGCAACGTACCAAGAAAAGATTTTGGTTCACTCGATGGACTTGCGTAAAGAAGAGGTTGGTTGTGAACCAATCCTTGAGACATGAAATTCCTCAACAAAAGCATATGATGAGGCGCTTCAATGTCTTCCATCACCATGACTAGGCTTCCCAAAGGGAACCCACCTCCTAAAATTTCTACAAAATTACATTTACAAAAGTACATATGAAGAGACAAATCACTTGCTAAACAAGTAACTCAGGTAACTACCCCAGGAAAGAAACAACATAATCGACTATACAGAGATTGATTGTGAGGGGAATTACTGTCAAGATCAGGTATTCCAGAGGAAACAAAGATTGTGCCATTAGGTCCACACTTGAGCCCAGGGATTTGAGGGGTGGATGCAACTGAAATGTTGCGAGAGAAACTACTTGACCGAGTCTTGGTTGCAGCCATGGAAGAAACAATGTCTTCCACTATGCCTGAGGAAAAGAACATCAACATCAGAACTGGTTATATCTTTACTGTAAGAAAAACAGACAGTTAGCCGTAGCTTGACTGTGAAGATAATAATCTGGAACATGTACTCATTCCATTTATGTGGAAACAATAAAAAAAGGCCAAAAGTAGATGTACTACAACATCATTAAAGTAATTAAAAACAGGGAGGGATATGTGAGGGAAAAAGCTAGACCTTACCAGAACAAGTCGACTATTTAAACAACCAACTGTTAAAAGATTCACAGAATGACAGAAGAAAAACGGAAAGCCAATAAATTTATAATTTGCAACACGTGCAGAACAGTCTACAAAACTAAGTATTCTTCCAATGAAAGACAAATGTAAACCAAGTTCTCCATTTACCAGAATACTAGCACAGTAGCACCCCCAATTCCTACTCCAGAGAGAGAGAGAGAGACCAAACACAGGACTCCTTATGACAACTGGTCTGACAAACAGATTTGTATTTCATGCTCCACTCTCCCACCAGCTTTATTAACAAAGTTCTATCAACATAAAGAAACCAACACAGCATACTACCACAATTATTCTTGCTTCACTTGCATAAGTGCAAGCCGCAAAAAATGATATGTCAGTAGCCAAAATATTAGCAGACTCAGTAACAATTATAACAACAACGGCGAGAAATATATACAAGAAATTTGGTAACATATGTCATCATAAACTAAAAACTCAGATAATGACAACAAACACAGGACTTATCATTCCATAGATTTAACGCAAGAGATGGAGAGTTACTTGAATGATTGAAAAATTAGGTGCGACGGATTCAGGGTTTTAAATAAAGGCTGTTACGTAACAGTATTCGCAACTCATATACAATTTACTAACTTATCATTCCATATTGGCCGATATATGGCCATATCACCGATACCTTTACGTTTCCCAATACCGCAACTTAAAACCCTGCCTAGGTTATAAATACTTTTTTTTTTTTTGAACAGCAAAGAAAATTTATTAATCTTTGAAAACAGATTACAAAGATTAAAAGGATCCGCAGCACGAGGCATCAAATAGAGCAAAGAGAACTCTGACAATCATATGCCATGCCGCTAGGAACCATAAGGGAAAATAACCACCCGTGGATGGCAAGAAGCCAACCCGGGCCAAAAACCCAAAGAAGAGACAAAACACACCCAAGACCCAACCACCTGCCCTTGAGATGACTAATGAGCAATCATGAGTTTACTTAAAACTTCCTCATCATCACCCAAATAATCTTCGGCCAAGATTTTGTCGATAGACCGAGCAGCCTTTGCATCATCAAGGTGAAACCTGTTAGTGTCTCCGGAAAAAGCGGAGAAAGCCGCAGCAGCAATCGCAGATCTAAACACAAAGCTTTTTTGCTTCTTTTTTCCGCCTGTCTTCTTGGATTTGTGATTCTTACTTGCACCCCTCTTCTTGAGTTTTGGAATGCCCAAAATATTGTCTATTGACTTCTGTTCCCATTTTTCTTTCCTTGAATTCTTAGCCTCCTTAACTGGGTTGAGGTCAACAAAAGGATGGATGCCCTCAACTTCCTTGTCATTTAAAAAGCCTACTTCTGATAGGTTCCAAAAGCCTTCATTAGGTTCCACAACCTCTGAAGCAGGGTCATATACCATTGCGCCATCTTCTGAACAAGGAGTATTATCCCCTGCAACAATTGCTCCATCATAAAAGGTTTGGGATTTTTTCTTTGCAGCTATTTCACTATCCTCACTACCCTAAAAAGATTCCGAAGGTTCAGAGTCGGCCACAAGCATATTATCCTCATCAAGATTGACCTCATTGAGTCTAGTATCGACGCCACCACTTATTGACTTGCAATGGGATTCGCTTCCACGAACAGCGTCCAACTCCACATCGCTCCACATCTGAAGAGGACCCATTGGTTTCACTCATAGACTCCGGAATAACCCCCACATCGTCCTCTGAATTCGAGGAAATATCTAGACTAACTCTTGGAATCTGTTTCTCTACTTCATGTGGTTGGTCACACGGATCTTCCATCACCTTAACTTTGTAGCTCTTACCATCGACATCAAGGGTAATCCACTCGTCAATTTCCTTGAAAATATTTGTGGTGATTAGAATCTTAGCCTCCGCAAAAGATAACATCTTCAGTGTCGATTCGTCTGTAGATACGAAGGAACCCCATAATTCCCCAATAGATTGGAAGGAAGTATTACTCCATACATTGAGCGGAATCCCATAACAACAAAACCACACAAATCTTTCAGCGCACGCCGCCTGACCATCCCATGGATTAGTTTCAGAAAACCACCTTTGAAGACAGTGTTCTTTAACCATTTTCTCCATTTCGTCTCTGCTAGAACAAGTTAAAATCACAGACCTTCTACCCAATGCCTTAATATCAATATTGTCAAAGCCCATCCCTGCCATTTGGACCTTCAACTCATTGATTGAGATTAACTTGTGTAATTTTGCCACGGCACTTCGTCTTAGCCACCCATTACCAGCAGGTTTTAATGACACCTTTCGACACATTTGATCACTAGTACTTTCAAACCCCTTCTCTGTCTCCATCCCATCGCTACCGCCTTTATTTGTTTCACCTGTAACTATTTGGGCATAAGATTTTCCATGAAAGTAGCTATTTTGCCCTATTTTGTCTACATCAAAATGAAAACCTTGATTTCTAAGAACCCCATGGGAATTAGTACCCACATTTGGTCGCTGGAAAAGAGGGATTTCAAAGCAGATTTTTTCTTATACTGATCAAAAGATGCTTCTTTGACAAAAAGCTTTTTGTCACTGACCCACAACCCATTGGATTTTGAAATTGCAACCCCTGCTGAGACATGACAATCATATCTAACAAATCCAAATTTGGAACCAGTTCTTTTGCTACGCTTATTAGGCAAAAAAGCATCTTTGACAACACCATAATTAGTGAAAGTTTTCCTGAGCCAACCTTGATCAGCCTCCTCTGGCAAGTTGTCAATGAAAAGAGTGAACAACGGTTGATTATTACTCCCCAACCCACCATTTTTAATCCTCTGTTTGTTAATCACAGGAACCCATCCTCCCACGCTTGGTCCCCGAATTGCCATAGTCGCACGATTTACATCATAACGCAAGCAAGCAAAATCGAAACCACAGCCAGCCAAAGCTTACGCAAGCAGAGCAAGCAAAAAAAAGACCCAAAACAGAGTTGAAACAACAAGCAGATCAACCAATCAAATTCGAAACGAACTGACCTTACGGTGGAGATCGGGCAACACAGAGATCCCTACAAAACAGACAGCAGCGCCGATGAAGGAGCAGACCCAGACCGGAGCAAAATACCATCGGCGGTGAGGCACTGTAATGGCCCCTGGGGAAGCTTAGGCGGACTACGATGATGGCCGTTGAGAGGCTCCCGTTGCCCTAAGACGAAGAGACCCAAGCCCGTCGCCCAGTGACGAAGAGACCCGAGTCTGGAAGAGGTGATGCGGGATGAAGTGATTAAGGGGAAAAGGGTAAGATCTAGAGATGGAGAGAATGATATCAGGGAGGGAGGCTACCGCCGGGCGACGGCCGCTGGGGGCTATGGTTTTGAGACCATTCAAATCGCCTTCTCGGTGAAGAAAAGTTAAATCCACCGACCGTCCTATCATATGTAAGGCATCATCGTTTTGGTTATAAATACTTGCCATACGCAGCCTATGTAACATACTTCATTCTTCATTCCATTCTTCACTTGATAGAAACCTAAAATTGGTGTGACCCGTGTATGAAAACAACTACACAAACTCCACGGTTGGAAAATCATCGCATTCTCTCTGTTTCTTTTCTTGATTCAAGCATTGTTTGTTTGTTAGTTTGACCCATTTTGCAATAATACCGGTTAATTCGCATGAAAAAAATTTAACAACCTAGATGAAACGCTCAAGTTCAGTTTCACAAGAAGCAACTAGAAGAAGAAACCCAATGAGACCCACTACTACCTAAATCCGCAGATTAATTTGAATGGAAAAAAAAAACTCGGGTTGGAACTTACAAGTCATGCAGATAAAAGTAGTATGGTTCAGGAACTCCAACTAATAGGGAAAAAGGAGTGAGAAGAAACTAACCTCAAGTTTGACGAGGGGTACTTGCTGTTGCTGATAGAGAAAGGGGTCACACGAAAAGCTGGGAGCGAAGAACAAAAGGAGAAATCAGCGGGGAGAGCAAGCAAATGAGAAAGCGAACATAGTCAAGCTTGTTGAAGGAGGTTTGGTTTTGAGAAACGATTGAGAAAGAGAGATGGACAGGGGAGTTGCACAAGGGCTGCACCGGTTGCAAATAATCGAGCCGCTTCACGAGGCTCGCTTAAGGACTCGTTTCAGCTTGTTTCTCGTCTATTAAACAAATCGAATTCTAGTCTCAGTTTAAACTTTTAAGCTCTTCTAAAAATTGAGACAGACGGATTCACGGAGACGCTGTAAAACAGGTTGTTTACGGAGTTTAAATTCTTTTTTAAAATTTTTTTATTAACATTCGAACCATTCAAAACACTCTTGGACGGTCACAATGCACCTCCGTAAATAACTGTTTACAGAACCTTTCGTTAAAAAGATTTTCTCCTTGAAAATTAGTGCAAGTCCAACATCATCTCTTTTGGCATTGATTCATAATAATATTGCCATTTTATTCTTGTCCTAATATATAAATTGTTGTTTCCGTAATCAAGATGCAAATCGAAATAGATTCGCCCAAAATTTGACTTCAAATTAGCGTCCTCTCAATCATGGTCTTTTTGTCGGAGCCTCCTCTTCCTTTTGAAATTGTTTTATGCAACCTAAATCCATTCGTCCACCATAAATATAAATATTAAATTCATTAAAGTTCGTAAATAAACTTGAGTTAAAGCTGGACTAGTCAATTTTTCTTTGTACTTGAGCTTCAACTCGTTAAAACTTAACATATTAACCTAAGCATGCTAAAATTTGGCTCGACTCATTTATTGCCCTGATTGTTCCTAATGACTAGGTGAATAGTACCCATGTATGTGATTAGGCTTTTGTTTGGCTTGTCTTACTGTTTTTTTCCTGGTGGGTTTGTTTTTGGACTATTTAATTTGGTACCAAAAGCAACCTAACTTGTCCTCTCCATGTCAATAAATAAATATAAAATCGGTATACCATCGCTTTGTGAAAAAATACCTAACTACCGATTCTTTCTCCAAAAAAGCGGAATACAGGGGAAAAATTGACGAAGACTTCGACATTCCGAACAGTTCAGGGTTTTAGCTTGGTTTTGTGGCGGAACCAGGATTCGGATAAAAAGGTGTCGCCAATCGACAGGAGTCTACTATTATTTGTTACATGTTCATAAAATTTTAAAAGAAAATTCAATGTAAAATCAAGCTTCGTCTAGGATTTTGTTTTTGTTGAAAAATAATAAAGACTTTTTTCTTTGTCACTCGTTAGATGTTTAATTTACTCCTATAGGGCTATATAGAGAACCACTCACCTTCCATGCAAAAAGGATGAGAAAGTGTCATTGGGCTACAAGTCTCTTGGCATAAAGACTTGGTTCAACTATCCTGTGATCAATAAATGAAAGTCTTTGAGATATTATTTTATGATTTGTTCTTTAAATTAGTATTTATGTATCACTTGTTTAAAAAATTAAGTTATTCAGACAACAATAAATACTAATTGAATTCTTCTAAAATAAAAACAATTTCAGAATTAAGGGGTGTTACATGTCACTCCTCCTCACTATACCGCTGCCCCTACTTTTCAGCAAAACATGCAAAAATATACAAACTAAACAGTAATATGCATTCTATGAAAAAAAAACAGTAATATACATTCCAAACAATGCCTCGGCTACAATAGTTAGGGGTGCGCGCCCAACGGTCAACCAAACTGCCCAAAATCGAATCGCCCATGAACTCATCCAAGGTATGGTAAAGATGGATACAAATCCTAATGTATAATTTTGGCGAATCAGATTCAATTCGATTTGGACGGTTTTGAGCAATTTGCTAATATATGAACAACCCAAAGTGCATCTGATCCAAAAAATACTCATAGACTGAGAAAATGACAAATTGTGGTGAGCGAATCGGTTTCAAAACTGAACTGAAAAAGCCCAAAACCGTCCGTTGGGCAGCCCTAACAATAGTTAAGTAGAGTCTACTTTAGGAAAATTATTCAATGCCCCCGTCGCACACATGGTGGCCAGAGCCCTTTACCACAACACTTTTATATGGCCTCTCGAGTAAGTGTAAAGGTACAATGTAAATGTGTGATGGTATAAGTAGATACTTGTTACTAATTTGAATTTATTTAATTTAATAATGTGGATATGTGTAACTATTTTAATAATTTTGTGAACCATGGATTTTTTTTCTGTATATATGTGTGGATGTACAGTGTGCGTAATCGATCAGACTCAATTTTTTGTGCCATGGATGAGTTATTGGAACCACATGTTATGGACATTTTTTTTTTTTATAACTTTTTAGAGTTGATTATTATTGATTGTTGGCTTTAGGGTCCTTAGTGTATTGACTTAAAACATTTTAAAAGATGAAGCAATAGCTTTATTCTTGGAGGGGCCGTAGTGCAATTGTGCAATTAAAAATAGGAAGCTACCAAAGAACTCTTGCGTTCTCTGTTTTAATTTTGTGGGCTCCCCTACCGGCGCGCTCGAAGAGTCGCCACTCGGATTTTTGAGATGGATAATCCGAGAAACCGAGAGTTTATTTTGAAAAGAAAAAGGCTTTTGATCTAGCGATTTTGAATCCAGGAGCCACGTTACGAGGGGGGAAAGTTTTGTTGAAAAAAGCACTCCACTCGCCCGGTAAAAATCAGTCTCTACTATGCATTTTAAATGGGGCATTTAATATCATTTGAAAAACTTAACTTTAAAACATGTACGGGAAAGAGACAGGAGATTAAATATAACACATTGACGTGCTTGTGGTTCAAACTGTACAATATGAAATGGATGAGCAATGTACAAAAAGTGAAATAACAGCATTACAGCAGTCTGTCAATATTATGTGGAACACCGCGTGACGGACTGGATACATCGCACGGTGTGACTAAACCACCGTGCGGTGTACCTGACTATGCCTTCCAACATCAGTTAGCTTTTACATGATAAACAAACATAGGTCCGCAAAAATAGTTTTTTATATTTTCCAAATCTCTGAAAAGTGATTTACGAGACTTTTTGTTCATCTTATCATGTAAAGCAATGTTAAAAACTTTTTGAAATGTTAAAAGATTTAATAAAGTAAAAGAAAATGACTTTTAACATGAAACTTGATTCTGGAATGTACCCGTATTGAAAAGAAATAAAGAGACTAAACAAAATAACATGAGAAGGAATATGTACAAGAAATAAAATAATGCACGGTATAATACACTACGTCGTGTGGTGTTGTAAAACACCGCACGTGGTAGCGTATTCCAGTGCAGAAACTATTTTTTTTTTGTGCTTTTTGAATATAAAGCTCGTTTGAGACCCAAACTCAGTATAGAAAGACTGAGAAGGGCCTTGATCGGCTCCCCTCAAAGCTAAACGTGGAAGTTTAGCTCAAGAAATTTATTCATACCTTTTGATCAAGGCTTGGATGTGCTTGAAAATGGAAGAGTGGATGTTGATTTGGACTGAGTTTTGAGAGACTTGTGAGCAAATGAGTGGGGAGAGAGAAAGAGAGAAAAATTAGTTTGAGATTGATTTTATAATAGCCCAGCTTATGAGTTGATGTAGAGAGGAAAAAAGATGTATGTGGGTGTAATGGGTGTAAGGGGTTGTAGAGAGAGAATCAATGGAGAGGGATCCTTTTTCTGTAAGAGGAGGGGTGTATTTATAGGCAAAAATATGTTTGGAGTGCACCCAAAGGCAAAAAAACGTGAAAAACGTGCTCTAAACAATCTACTGATGCGCAAGGAAATTTGTCAGACGCTTCTCCTGACGGTGTTTCAAATTTCAAAAGGCCGAGCGATGTATTGAAATCTCGAGCGGCGGAGTCATTTTTGAAATTTTTTGAAATACCGCGCTGCATTTCTAAAATGTCGCGCAACGTTTTGAAATGCCCCTCGGTTTTTCGAGACAACTCAAATTTGGGCGTGGTTCGAAGCGTTGGAAAGCTTGTCGAGTCCTCTTTCTAATCCAATTGGTTTCACTCAAAGAGGTTTTATACATTGAAATGTGTGCCCATTTTACCATCAGTGTGTCATGGAAAAAATTATTTTTGACCAAGCAAATACATTTTTCTCTTTGCAATTGAACTGGGGGCCACCCTACATGTTTAGGAAATGGGTTTTCTTGAGGTTTAGAGGAGGAGTAGCAAAGGAGCAACAATCCAAGCCTTGAAGGTATATTTTTCCTTATTTCATCATCGGAGAACTTAAAGATTATTAGGAGGCCCAGATTGGGGTGTCTACAACTTTACTTTTCTTTTCTTTTGTTTTTTTTTTTTCCGTTCTATCTTTTTCATTCTCTCTCTACAACTCCATACAAAACCTTTTTGTTCAACCTCAAAATCGGAGACCAAGATTCCAGAATCTCGCAAAAAGGCAAGAAGAAAACGTGATCTACAGATAAAGAGCTACGCAGCGATCCGAACAAAATCTCGATCGGCCAACTTTGGGATTTCTAGCTTTTTCTAAATTTGGCTCTTTTGAGATAGGATACACGACTAACCCTCTTGATATGTTTATTTTTAGTATAAATGTTATGAATTTGTTGTAAAACATGAATGTTCCTTAGATTATGTGAAAGATTGTGTTAGGATTTTAAGATCTATCATAAAAAGTATGGGTTCTTGTTGATACTTATTCAATTCTTGAACTTTATGTGTTGTTGAGGCGTAAAGATGACTAATGTTGGGAATAGGTGTTGTCTACATGAGAGTACCTTGTATCCATGTTACACGTTGAACATCTAGAGAAAGAAAAAAAAAGACTACTTGAGAAATTAAGTTTAATTTGAGATGCAAAAATTATGACTCTTGCACTTTGTGATTTATTTGTATGACTTGTGAAGGTTATTTCTATTAATGAAAGAGTTTGTGTGTTTGAAGTTTATTGAACGCTTGGAGCTTGGATACTCGATAAGAAATTATGTGGATGATGTTCGGATGGAAGTTATCCCGATTGGTGAGATAGATAGAGATATTTGAACCCGAATTATGTTGGTCTAGATCTAGATGGTGAACCTAGGACAAGCAAGCTGGCTTTAGCGAGCTCCTCGGTGAAAGATTGAAAATTGTTGGGGTGGTACATTGTACCGGATTACCCTGGTGCAAGGGTGGTGCTTATACCCGATTACCCCGGTTCATGGGGTGATACTTATACCCATCTACCCTTGGTTTGTGAGGGTGGTGCTTGTACCCGATTACCCCAGTTCATGGGATGGTACTTGTACCCAGCTACCCTCGGTTAGATATTAGAGTTAATGCATGGTTATGAATTTGGGTTGAACTTAGGAATGTTTGTCTAGGTTGATTAGGCAAGGAACATATGAGGTCATTAATATGGTAAATTTATTGACACTTGAGAATTATGTGTAGATTTTTAACTTGTGCTTGTTTCACGACATTTATGTCAAACTTGAACATATTATTTGGTTTTGTTTTGTTTCCTACGGGCTTCGGCTCATGTTGTATGACTATTTCAGGTGACAATGAGGCGCTGAGTACTTAGTGAAGTGTAGCTACATGGAATCTCTTTTGCGTTATTATTTTGTTAGCATATGTCATGAAACGTGTAAGGCCATATTTGATACAATGTCTTTTGTAGTTTGATTGTGGAACCGAAAACTTATCTTATTATTTTGGAATTGTAAAATTAGGAGTTATGTACTCATCTTTTGAGAAGCTTATCTTATGGCTTGGAGAACTTATTTTTGGCACTAAAGATTATGGAAAGAATATGTCGTTCTTGGGACTTATGAGAACAAAGCTAGATAGTTTGATTCTATTGAGTTTAAGATTGGTGAAATATCCTTCATAGTACAACAAACTTCTCAACCTTTTGTGAAAAATATATTTGTTACGAATATCCTTATTTTTTAAAAAGATAAATTGCTTTAAGGTTTTCAAGAAAGAAAAGTCTTTTATTTTGGTCAACCCTTCCAATGTTTGACGAAGACTTGAATTTTCAATGCGATATTTATGCATCTATAGCACGTGTTAAGGTTGGATTTTTTCCGGGGCGTTACGGAATGGTATCAGAGCTATAGGTTTGAATACCTAGGAACCTTGGGAGGAGACTTAGTCTCATTTGGGCACCCTTTTTTATAATGTTAGATGTGATATGTGCTTATTGTTAACTTGTATTTTTGGGCTATGTGCTTGGAGCTCTAGCTTAGAATACTTTAGGACCACGGGGGAGAGGCTTAACCCCAATCGGAGGCATGCTTTAGGAAAAAAATAAATATTATGTGATTGTGTGTTTATGTTTATGTGAGTAACATGGATAGAATTATGCATGTGCTTGTGTGAACCTTTTGGAAGCTATGTGTTTACATGCTAAATGACGTGGTTGATAGGTTTATCAAGATTACTCTAGAAGATTCATTTTCCTTGGCTCAATTGGTTTCTTGTCTTCGCTTTGTGCCTTAATATGCTTGCCTTGATCTAAGGTCCTATGTATCTCTGTCTAGTCTTTTCTTGAGTATCTAGATTGGCTGTCACAGTACCATTCCTTAGATTATCTTATGGTGTTTAGATCCTTGCTATTCCAATATTCTTTGTTGTGTGTATACTTTTGTTGATGGCTCTGGTACATCTAGCATGTGCTTCTTGCTCCCTCACTCTAGTTCTATTGTTGATACTGTTACGCTTTGGTATCCATTTTGTTGGTTAATTTTGATCTCCTTGTAACTTGCTATTTCACTCAAATTCTAGTGTTACCATTGTTACTTATTGGAGTCAAATTTGATGGTGTCACATTGTTTCATATTCAATGATGTAAACTTTTTAGTGTTATCATTTTCTGATTCTGTTGCTATGGTTGCCTTCGTTGGTATCAAAATCTAATGTTGTTTCTTAGCTTTGGAGGCAAGTTGCTTGTCCTAGATTGTTCTTATGCAACTTGTTAGGGAATCTTACCCATTCCTAATTTTGGCCTTGAATTTCTTTGCTTGTTTTGGCTTTGTCCTATTGTGTTGATCTGTCATCAACTCAAAAATTGCATTTTTACCTTGTAATTGTACGCTGCTTCTATAGTCAATATATTTCTCTTATCGGAAACAAAAATAGTGTTCCTTTTCCTTGACTTGAGGTCATGGCTAATCCTTCATATTTTGATCATTTGTCTGATTTGTAAAAGTTGGTATATCAAGTTCATTGTTTAGCCTCCATTGAGCTTTGACTTGTTCATTCTAGTGGCTGGTAACCTTATAATCTCCTTAGTCTTGAGTTCTTTCGGGCAACGAAGCTTGGATATTAAATTTGAGGTGCGTTCGGCCAGCGCGACTTCAAGTTTGATATCTAGCTTACTTGCCCACTTTCATTATTTGCCTTGGTTAGATCATTTGATTCTGATGGGTCAGCCTTATCCTTGAAATCTCCTTTCAACGGTTATTTGCACATCATTTGAGCGTCATATCGATACTTGTGTCAAATCCTGAGTTAAAATTGTAGTGTTTGTTGTTGGACTTATGCGCCATAGCTTGGATGTTATTTTTGAAGTTTTTGGGATTACTTGCGGTAGTAGTTATCAATCAAGTATCCAGACGTCATCATGTGAGAGTTTCTACGAAAGTCACCAATTTGAAGGACCGATTGGGAAGACGACAACTTAGGGCCAAACTTAGTACGAGAGACCTTCACGAAATTGCTACATTTCAGCAACAACTAATTATTGTTCGAGATCGCCAAAGAACCACGCAGATTGAAGGAGATAAACTTGACGATTAAGGTCTGAGACCATTTTTCTTTGAAGTTAAATTATAAAGGGTTTCAAGACGTTTGGCTAGATTGGAAATTACTACTACGTTTTTATTAGGTCATTTTAGATACTTGAAAGAATTGAGAAGGTAAAGTTCATCTTTGTTTGTACCATATCTGTAATTTCTTATATTCTCTGTCGATTGAGTGACAAGTGGGATAAATAGAAAAGTATTATTGGAAATTCAATAAGATTTATGGTCCGATTAGTTAATATGATTATTATGAAGCCATAATAAGGCTTTATAGATTAAATATAAGGTTTGAGTTTGTCCGTCGATTGGTTATTACAGTTTCTTGCCTTTAACGATTGAATCACAGGTGTTAGAAGGTAATATGTTCAGTTCTCCCAGGATCAAAGAAGTAATTCTCCCATGATTAAAGGAGCAGTCATCCAGATATGTTCAATGTTCATGGAAGTTATTTGCAAGGGAGATAAAGGGAAGAAGTAACTACCATGTTGGATTGGAGGGAAGATTCAAATTCAAACTTAGGAGGGCCTATTTATGCTTGAAATCGTGACAGTTTTGAGGACACACAAACAATGCCAGCAGGCCTTTATCTTTTCTTTTCTAGGAGTAGTTATAACTTGTAATCGTTCACTCGACTATCTCAGTCGATTGTACTTCTACTTTGGAGATTAATAAAGTCCATTTATTAGTCTTCTTCCATATTTCATCCACTTTATTGTTTGTTTCCAAAGAAATCCTAAAAATGGCAATGAACCAAACTCCACTTTTACACCCCACATTCCAGCAAAATCACGAAATAGTTTCCCGTCAATTGATATTCTCCGTCGATTAGAGTGAAATCAGAAAATTTGGTAACAATTTTAGCACTAGAAGGAGGGCTCTTACTAATTTGGAAGCGATCAATGGCACCAAAGACTAGGAATCAACTGCCAACAGATGGTAGCAATGACAACAACAATTCCGCCAATGCTAATGGTGTGAACAATGTAAATGAGATGAATGTAGTGAATCCAAATCAAAGGGTTTCAGAGGGAGACCAACCAAATGGCTCAAAAATTGAATCATTAGATTTGATTCAACAATTTGCAAGAGTTTTAAATGATCTAGAGAATGAAACAGCCAAGGCATTGATGGCTATGTTCAAGGTTGCCATTGCACGGGATCAACCAACAGTGGAAGTGCCAATTAATGTAAATGTTAACCCTGGACAAAATAGTGGACATCCACCGAATCATGCTACTGAAATGCCTTCTTCTCAAGTATTTGATAATCTAACTTTTAAAACTGTTTTTATTGGAGTTAAATAAACCTCACTTGGAAATTACAATTCTGGGCAAAATCAAAGTTTCTATCAAAGCATACCAACCACAATTCCTAATAGTGTGGGGGTTGGAAATAATGGGAATAATATCCCAAACCTACATAACATAGGGATTGGGGGGCAAAATCTTAATGCAAATTTAAATAGGAATGATAACAGAAATATTCCAATTATGGCTAATGTTGACCCAAATATGTATAAGTATGACCCGCCAAATGGAAGAAGGCAGGATTGCCCTTATGGGTATACATGAGGCGTGAAATTCCTCCTAACCAAGCAGGAAGAATGCAGGAGCCTTATTTAAGGGCTCAGCTCATGAATATCATGCAGGATATGTATGGTCCTGGACTAAGAAGGATTGAAAAGCCTATGTTTAGGAAACCATATCCAAATTGGGTTGATAATGTGCCTTTTCCTAGGCATTATAGAATTCTAGACCTAGTTCTTTTCAATGGAGAAGAAAATCAGTCAACCGTGGAACATGTGGGAAGGTTTTGCCTACAAATAGGTGAAGCAGATTTGGATGAGGGTTTAAAGTTAAAATTGTTCCCTCATTCTCTTACTAGGACTACCTTTTCATGGTTCATAAGTTTACCTCCTAATTTTGTTCACTTTTGGAAAGAAATGGAAGAACAAATCCATACTCAATTCTTTAGGCATGCACCAGAAATTTCAGTAGTGGACTTGGCCAAAATTAAACAGAGGCCTGCAGAGTCTATCAAACAGTATATGACTAGGTTTAAAAAGATCAGGAATCAATGTCATTTTTATATTCCAGAATCTGAGATAGTTTAAATTGCCCAAGAAGGGCTTGATTATGACTTTAAGAAACATTTCACTGGAACTGAATTTAGAGATTTGTTTGACTTTACATCAAAAGCCATAGGATGCGAGGCTATTCTTATGGAAGGTGAATATAGAAAGAACAAATTACTTGGCACTTATTATCAAGATATAGAGGGTAATGTAGAAATTGATGTTGCCCAAGTAATTGGCAAGGCTCCAATCATATGTGATACTCTAACAAAGGCTAAGAAGCCTGTGAATATGCCTTCATCTCATCCAACTAGAAGGAATCAAGCAAATTTTAGGCAATAGTCATTCGATTTGTCTAAAGCAGACCAGTTGTTTGATGAACTAATAAATCAAAAGTTCTTAACTTTGTCACCAGGGCATGTGATTCCTCCAGAAAATGATAGAAATGGGAAAGATTATTGTAAATGACATAATTCCTTTAGACATAATACTAATAATTGTGTTACATTTCGAAATTTTATACAGAACCTAATTCAGAAAGGACTGTTGCAGTATGCTAAAGGAAACAAAGAAGTTACGGGGATTGATATCAATCCATTCCCTTTAGTGGAAGTCAATGTGGTGACTGCCAAATTGAAGAAAGGAAAAATGGCATCCCAAGTTGAAAGAGAGATTTAGGAAGAAAAGATCATGGAGACTGAAGAAGAATCATATGTGAAACAGAAGTTTGAAAATTATTTCTATTTGAGGTGTGATAAGGAGATCAAATCAGGAGAAGAAGCTATTACAGAGAAAGAATATAATGGGACTTATGCTAAAGGTTCTATAAGATTCAATACTATGGGGAGTAATGATTTACAGATTTATATGGGTCCAAAGTTGATATTTGAAGGTGAAGATCCTGGAATTTTCATACCATCTGAATCACTTAAGTGGTATGGGGAGGATGATGGACCATTTTTATTTAAGGGGTATCCCGTGCTTCCACCATTGCCAGAAAAACCAAATACTAGTTTGATTTATCCACCTTTGTTTACAAAGGGAAGAGGAAGAGGTTTCTACCCAAATGGTATGAGATCAAGAGGAAGAATTCCTTTTGTCAAGGGTGGTTACCAAGGGAGAATGGTCATCCCACCAAATATTGAACATCACAGGTGGGATACGGTGAGACATCCTAAATCCCAAATGCAAGGGAATTTATTCCTATTACCAATACTCAGAAAAGGAGGTTGCAAAGGAAAATTTCAGAAAGGGAAAGAAGAGACCCACGTATGATGATAGAACCAACATAGTGGCCGAAACCAAAGGCCAAAGCAATACCAAATCAATCAATTCCATAGGACAAGGGAACCAAATATGTCAACTATGCCTAAACAGAAGGCAAATGAGATAAAGAAGCCTGGAGGGCAAACAAGCAAACCAACCCTTACTTAAAGACTTGGGGGGCAAGGGCCAAGTTCATCTGGAACTTCTGTTCTGTCAATTAAGGAACAAAAAGCAGAATTCAAGAAGAGCATGAAAAAGAAGATAGCAGAGTTTCAACAGGTGTTGATGGAGGATGATGAAGATGATGACTTGCTGTTTGTCGATAGTTCAAACATCATAAAAGATGATTTCAAAGATGATAAGAATGAAGTAGACTCTCAAAAGTCTACCACTTTTGGCCAAGCATTGGATACCATCCAATTTGGGCCAGTTTCTCGTACTAAACTTCTTTACAATATGATTTTAGTCTTGCCAAAAACTTTTTAGGCAAAACCTAATCAACCAACAAGTTTGAAAGGAGATGTTGAGGATAAAATAGATGCTATAGTTAAAATAAATGAACAAGAGAAAGATTTTCAGCAGGAATCTATACAAGTTGAAAAAGACACAAAAGGAAAAGATGTTATTGTATTAAGGTCTCCTGATGATGCCTTGGTTAGGCATTTAAAACCTTTATATATTATGTCACATATCAATGGTCAACCTGTTAATAAGGTTTTAGTTGATATTGGGGCTATCGTTAACATCTTACCTTCAAACATGATGAAGGTCTTGAGCAAAAACGAAGCAGACTTGATTTCAACAGAGGTAACAGTTGGTAACTTTGCAGGAGGACGCTCATCTGCTAAAGGTGTGATCTCTTTGCAATTGCAGGTTGGAAATATGAAGATGAACACTACTTTCTTTGTTATTGATGGCCATGATTGAATTGTACCTTTAGTGCTCCAACCAGTTCTATGCAGGCCTCGGAGTGAAAGAAGTAAAGGCTCATCATAGTTTACTGGGTAATAAGTGGGCAATTCCGTTAGTGCAGTAGGATAATAAATGGTTCCAAGCACAAAATTCGTGGGATTATCAACTATTGAGATAAGGTATTGGTTCACCTGGTCCGCCTCTCTTAAGCATTGGGGGTACCGTGGTAGATAGTTCTCTGTAGAAACTTTTGGTTTTGGTGAGCTCTGTTTCTTAGCTTTGCTTCGAGAAGTTGTTGATCCAAAAGGAGTTTTTTGTTTGGGTGCCATTGTTTTGCTCGGAAAAAACTTTCAAGGGAGAGCAAAGTAAAAGGACTGTGAACCCTAACTTTTTACAGTAAAGGGATATCTACATTTAAAACCCATGTGCCAGTCACGTGTTTGGGGGAATTATTTACTTGAGTTAATTGTTTTAAACTCAATTAAATAAGGGGGGCATTGTTTGTACCATATCTATAATTTCTTATATTACTCGTCGATTGAGTGACACGTGGCATAAATAGAAGGGTATTATTGGAAATTCAATAAGATTTATGGTCTGATTAGTTAATATGATTATTATGAAGCCATAATAAGGCTTTATGGATTATATATAAGTTGAGTTTGTCCGTCGATTGGTTATTACAGTTTCTTGTCTCTAACGATTGAATCACAGGTGTCAAAAGGTAATATGTTCAGTTCTCCCATGATCAAAGAAGCAGTTCTCCCATGATTAAAGGAGCAATTATCCAGATATGTTCAATGTTCATGGAAGTTATTTGCAAAGGGAGATAAAAGGAAGAAGTAACTACCACGTTGGATTGGAGGGAAGATTCAAATTCAAACTTAGGAGGGCCTATTTATGCTTGAAATCGTGTTAATTTTAAGGACACATAAACAACGCTAGCAGGCCTTTATCTTTTCTTTTCTTGGAGTAGTTATAACTTGTAATTGTTCATTCGACTATCTTAGTCGGTTGTACTTCTACTTTGGAGATTAATAAAGTTCATTTATTAGTATTCTTCCATATTTCACCCACTTCATTGTTTGTTTCCAAAGAAGTCCTGAAAACGTTAAGAAACCAAACTCTACTTTTACACCCCACATTCTAGCAAAATCACGAAACAGTTTCCCGTCGATTGATATTCTCCGTCAATTAGACTGAAATCAAAAAATTTGGTAACAGTCTTGCATTACTATCACCCTATAAAAAGTTCACGATGTTTTATGTGCCTATGTTTTGATATTACGAACCGAGTCCTTCACGAATATATGATTGGGCTGAACTTGACTTTCATCATGACATTTGTTACAAATAGCTACCGGTGAATATTTTGGATACTAGAGAGCAAGTCTTGTCAAGCAGCAAAGTTTCTTTGATCAAGTCTTGTGGCATCGCTGTAGAGTCAAAGAAGCCATGTGTGAATGAGTTCGAATTCCATTTTGATTGTCAAGCTTGTTTTTCTTCTTGAAGGGTGTGGTGAATTTCGGGGACAAAATTTCTTAAGGTGGGAAGATTGTAGAGACCCTTTCCTAATTTGAATTTATTTAATTTAAAAATGTGGATATGTGTAACTATTTTAATAATTTTGTGAACCATGGATTTTTTTTTTTTGATGTATATATGTGTGAATGTACAATATGCGTAGTCGATCGGACTCAATTTTGTACGCCATGGACAAGTTATTGGAACCACATGTTATGGACATTTTTTTTTATAACTTTTTAGAGTTGATTATTATTGATTGTTGGCTTTAGGGGCCTTAGTGTATTGAGTTAAAACATTTTAGAATATAAAGCAATAGCTTTATTCTTGGAGGGGCCGTAGTGCAATTGTGCAATTAATAATGGGAAGCTACCAGAGAACTCGTGCGCAAAGTTCTAAATACCGTACCGGTCAAGGTATCGATTTTTCTTCTGGAACGGTACGTATCGGTACCGGTCAAATACCGGGTACCGTTTCGGATTTACCGCAACTATGATTATATATAATTATAACTCCAAAAACATACAATTACTTATAATATGAGTACCATTTAACATCTCATGTGGGTGCATATTTATTACTATGGGCATGGCTACATGGGATCAAGCCCCCCAAATCAACAAATTCACTGGTCACTTCTCGTTCTCATTCCCTAATCAACAAAAACCCACTTCCTTCACTCTCTCTAGAACCCTCTCTCTCTCTCCCCCTCATGGCCTCGCGCCTCTCTCTCTACATCCCTCTGTATCTATATCTAACATCCCAATCCTTCATTTACAACAAACAATCGATATCCTCATATAACACATGTTCCCTTTTCTGTTTTTCATTGACGAGGTAAATGAGGCCGCTGGGGAAGAAACGAGGTCACTGGAGACGAGACGACGTTCACCGCAAACGGTTTGATGTTCGCTGGAGACGCAGATGTGCAAGATCTGGGGCTACACCAGTGCATACAAGTGACATTGAGGCTTGGTTTTGGAAGTGCAGAGATCTCAAGATTCTCAACTCAAGCGGTGAAACATACCAGACGAAATCAGCGGTACTGTCATCTCGGCCATAATTGAAAAATCCGATACTCTTCGGTAACTACTGGTATTGGTGCCGGGACGGAATTGGGAGGCTAGATTACTGGTTTCACACTATTCCTGTACGTACCGGCCGGTACGGAACGGGATTCATAACATTGCTCGTGCGTTCTCTGTTTTACTTTACTTTTCTTTCTTATTTTTCCGTTCTATCTTTCTCATTCTCTCTCCCTGCAACTCCATACAAAACCTCTTTATTCAACCCCAAAATCGGAGACCAAGATTCAAGAATCTTGCAAAAAGGTAAAAAGAAAATGTGATCTATGGACAAAGAGCTATGCAGCGATCCAAACAAAATCTTGATCGGCCAACTTTGGGGTTCCTAGCTCTTTCGAAACTTGGGTCTTTTGAGGTAGGATACACGACTAACCCTCTTGATATGTTTATTTTTAGTATAAATGTTGTGAATTTATTGTAGAACATGAATATTACTTAGATTATATATGTAAAAGATTGTGTTAGGGTTTTAAGATCTCTCATAAAAAGTACGGGTTCTTGTTAATACTCATTCAATTCTTGAAATTTATGTGTTATTGAGGTGTAGAGATGACTAATGTTGGGAATAGATGTTGTCTATATGAGAGTACTTTGTATCCATGTTGCGCTTGGAACATCTAGAGAAAGAAAAAAAAAATGTTTACTTGAGAAATTAACTTTAATTTGAGATGCAAAAAATATGACTCTTGCATCTTGTGATTTATTTTTATGACTTGTGAAGGTTATTTGTATTAATGAAAGAGTTTGTGTGTGTGAGACCCTATCATGAATTTAGGGGTTAAAAAGAAAGGTGAATTTAATTTGTGTGGTTCTTATGAAGTTTTTGTTAACTTAAGGGGTGTGGGTGTAATAAAACTAAAAAAACCCTTTATGTTCGGTGTGTGCATGTGTAAAACAGTGGAGGTGCAAAGGTGCATGTGTGGGCAGCATGCCCTCGGAATTTCCAGATTCCAAAACGCAAAAGGGCCCGGGACGAGGAAATGCGAGCGGGGAAGCAAGCGCTCGCAAAATACAGAGTCGCCACTCGGGTTTGAAGGTCCGACACCCAAGGTACCGTATTTCAAAGCACTTGTCGCGCTGTTTGATTTGAAAAAGTTAAGGAACCAGTCCGTCATAACCATATCTGGGTTCGGGAGCCAGGTTAGGAGAGGGGAAGGGTTTTATGGCACCCCCTCGCCCAATCCGGAGATCGGTCTCTACTTAGGCATTTGCGAAAAATGTTTGTTTGCGATTCTGTTTCATTAATCAATTTTTTAGCCAATTAGGGCAGGGGAACAGTTAATCGGGAATTAAAACTGTAACATGTTTGTAGGATGTGATAGATAGCATGCATGGATGAGCAGTTAGTATAGGATGAGAACAGACTGCTGTGAGAGTTTAAACAAACTGGAAGGCCCCTGTTTTGGAGTGATGTGCGCAGGAAGAAACCAGCATGCATTGAACAAGTCACTGCATGCTGTTCACTCCTGCGCGCACAACTCCAAGACATGCGCGCGCCGGTGAGCTCAAACCCACAACTCTTGTTCTCAAACCCTTTAGGCTCTGGAAGGACCAGTGCACACCCAGGACAAGCCACGCAGTTCATATAGCAGCATAATATATAGTCCTAAGTAATGTTAAAGGCTAAAAAACCCTGCAAATGAATAAAGCACCCCATAAACAGTGTGAGGATAGAATAACAGCCTCAATCCAAGTTACTCGTGCAAGGCCACTCACTGATCAGAGGCAGACTATCGCGCGACAGAGTCAGTCTGGCACGCGAGGGTGCGCCCTGGCGCTTTGTCGAGCAACGGAGTGAGTCTGGCGCGCGATGATGCGCCCTGGCGCGGACCAGTGTTTGGTTTACACATTTTTGGGTTTTGGGACAAGTCCAGAATGATCTCAGGGGTACTCCAAAACAGAAGACATGCAAATTGAACTACGGCTAGCAATTTCTAACAAAGGAAAGCAGTAAACTGATTTTTAACATGCTTAACAGTGATCTATATACAAAATAAAGCATGAAACAGTAGGACACCAATCCACACGCGGTCCATCGCATGCAGCATCGGAGTGTCGCGCGAGAGAGTGGGACCATCGCGCGCTAGTTCCTACCATGATGGTTTTTGAAATCTTGCCAGCTTTAAGATCAGAACCGGTATTGATTACCAGTCTTGGCACTGCCGACCCCCCCCCCTCAGGAATCAGAACAGAAAATAGAACAAAGGTAAGCTATACCTTTGGTTTTTGAGTTTGAAAGGTGTTGAGTTTTGATGTGTTTGAGGCTTAATTGAGGTGTTTAAGTATTTTGAAAAATGTGAATTTGGAAGAAAAACACTAGAGCTTGTGCTTAACCTTTCATTTTTTGGAACCCCTTGAATGAAAGACCCATGGGGCTATAAATAGGGAGAGGGGGTGAATCTGGTTGGAAACAGAGGAGTTCAGCCAGTCCACGAGGCCTGGTTGAGGTTGCATTGGTGGCCAACTGTCCTCCTTCAGAAAGGTTGGTGGTAGGTTGGACCGTCGTGCAACAGAGTGAGTTTGTCGCGCGATGGTGCGCCCTAGCGCACAATCGCGAGATGGAGTGAGTCGAGCGCGCGATGGTGCGCCCCGGCGCGGGATGGTTGCGCCCTGGCGCGCATCAGTAGGGTTTTTGGTTTTTGAAGTGGCTTAGGCTAGGTTAAATTCAAGGGTTTTGCAAACACTCAAAGCTCAAACACGCTATCAATCCCGGGGTGTTCTTGATCCATTTCATCATCGGGGAATCAAAAATCGTAAGTAAACTAATCTGAAAGCCTAGATTGGGGTGTCTACAGCATGTGTGTATATGTATCAAATATCTATTGAAATAAAATAAAAAATAAAAAACCCAAAGCAGAGAACTTCTCTTCTACATTTCAGAGAGAGAGAGAGAGTCGGCAAGGGAGAGAGAAGGTTGGGGAAATTGGAGACCCTAACTTAGTAAGTAACTCATACTTGTATTTTTATTATGTTCATGGATTGAGTTTTTAGGTTCTAAAATCAATTGGGTTCTACTAATTAGGGCTATTCCTTGTTGCTTTTCTCTAGGAAAATGTTTATCTTTACTAGAAGCTAAAGGATTGAATGTAAGGGCTTGAACTTGGCGACTAGGTTGCTATAAGTTGTGCTTTTACAGGAATTTTACTGTGGAGACTGTAAATAATGGATGTTTTAAGTGCCTAAACCAAGTGGTTATTGCTAGAAATTGCTTGTAAGTGCTGAATAATAGCCTATAAGTGCTGAAATTGGAATTATGTTGCTGAAACTGGAAATAGGTGCAAGAATTATGATAAAGAGGTGCTGAATCTGTTAACAGGTTGCTGAAAACTGCTGTTTGGATGCTGAAATCGCTTAAATAACTAATGGAAATCACTAGAAAGAGCAGGAAATATGTTTTACGTGCAGGGAATTGATAGTGAATGTTGAAAATAAGAATTATAGGTGTTGTAACTCTGCAATAGTTGCTGGAAATTATTGTATGTCCTGAGAACATGCCTCAAAGCGATGTGATATGTGTTTAAGTGCATAAAATGAGTAGAGCATGCTAAAAATTGACTGTATGTGCTACAACTTGGTGAATAAATGATTTAAACTGATCATACTCGCTAGTAATGTGATCTAAACTGTTGACACGCTTGCTAGAACTATTGAGAGTTAATTAAAGAGGGGTGTTGGAGCTAATAGTAGCATTTGATATGATTATTTATTTCTTTTCTATAACTATTTGAGTTTTGTTCTCATATGTGTGGATTAAAATGCTGGGTTCGGAGGCGACAACGAGTACCGCAACTCCACGTAGGGAGTGACTATGTTGGTTTTCCTTTTGTTGGAGACCGAGGTGAGTGTTCGATTCATTGATGTTCTTCAATTGAATTGAATTTGTGATATTGGACTGTGACTTCGTGTCGATGGGCAACAATGGCCAACGGCCAGACTTTGTGTCGTGCCTTTGACTTCGTGTTGATTCAACGGCTTTATGCCAAAATTATGACTTTGTGTCGAGCTAGTGACTTTGTGTCGATATATTGGCTTTAAGCCAAAACAATGACTCTGTGTCAAGATAATGACTTCGTGTCGGATTAAGGACTATGTGTTGATTGTTTACTTTGCACTTAGTTATTGATGATGATGGATTATTTACTGCTTCCATTGAGCAACATCCATGTCTCATATACACTCCTGGAACTCGTTTTGGGTTCCAATTTTGCAGGTATAGGTTGGTGTCCACTACAGGTTGCGTTTTGCGTTTTGTGACTCACTCGAGGAGTGCGTGGTTGAGGCCTGTGGGAGTCTTGTCTCCTGGCCGTAGATGATATTTGCCTAGTTTAGTTTTTGGATAATTATTGGTTATGTAAAGTGTTGAAAAATGTTTGCATTACAATTTGTGAAAAATTATATGTATCTCTATTAATTATTTTGATGATTAATTCACTGATATTTTTGTGTGGCAAATACAAAATTATCGAAAAGTCCTTTCACGGACTAAATATTTTCGTGACCTTGAAAAATAGCATAAAGTCTCTTAGATTCATGATTTATATTTACAAAGACTTTATTGAGCTCAATACATGCCTTAATGGATTTATTTAGATGATTTTATGAGGTACCGATTGACGAACCGGCTGACAGGCCGGCTGTCAGACCAGAGGAGTGTGTCTACCGGAGGGAACCGGACGACCGGCCAAAGCAAATTTCGCCCAGCTGTGCCAATCCAGATCTAAATCCAACGGCTCAAATTAAACTCCAACGGCAGGATTTGAGCACAACGGCTAAAGAGCAGAATAGGGGTCTTAAAGCTCTAGTCTTTTATTATTGATTCATCCCAACAAAAAAAGCTCTTACACTTTCCAAGCAAAAAGATATTGCTCTTCTCTCCTAGATCCAAGAACAATACACTTATTCTCTTCCATTGTCATATTTATTGTTGTGAGAAAACTTTGTTGTTGTTGTGAGCTTTCATCTTCTCATCATTCATCACAACTTGTAACCCTAAGTGAGTGATTGAGTGAGATCACTTGTAAACCTTAGAAGACCAAAATCTGGCAGATTTTGGGTGTTTATTTTTGAGAGATTTTCGGAGAAAATCCTTGCAGTTGTGCTAGCTCCTCGGGAAAACTAGAAGCATTCGATTTTTGTAAGCACCCGCAAGACTTACAAGTTGTAATCTTTTAAAGATTAGTGGAACCTTCAAGTAATTGCTTGAGGAGAAGTGGAGTAGGGCCGGACCGTGGACAAATCCAGACCGAACCACTATAAACGGGTTCTATCTCTCTATCTCTCATTTGATTGCATACTTATTGTTTGCATATATTGTTAGAGATAATTTTTATAGGTGATTTTTACTAGCAATCCTATTCACCCCCCCCCCCCTCTAGGTTGCATAATTTGGGTAACATAAAGTTTATTTCTTGACAGACTTCCGTTGTAGTTTGTAAATAACAATTATTTTGAGATGTAAATAAAATGCGGCTGTTGAACTTCAATTTTTAGTTATTCTTGGAATTGCTAGTAGCTGGTTGTTGTTGGGTTGTTGTCGCGTGTCGTATCAGGATAGGTCGATGAGGTGCTATTCTGAAATGGGGCGTGACAGTGTGTTTGAAGTTTATGGACAGCTTGGAGCTTGGATACTCGATAGGAAATTATGTGGATAATGTTCGGATAGAAGTTATCCCGATTGGTGAGATAGATAGAGAATTTTGAACCCGGATTATGTTGGTCTAGATCTAGATGGTGCACTTAGGAAAAGCAAGCTGGGCTTGGCGAGCTCATCGGTGAAAGACCGAAAATTGTTGGGGTGGTACATTGTACCCAATTACCCCGGTGCAAGGGTGGTGCTTGTACCCGATTATCCAGGTTCATGGGGTGGTACTTGTACCCATCTACACTTGGTTTGTGAGGGTGATGCTTGTACCCGATTACCCCAGTTCATGGGGTGGTACTTGTACCCAGCTACCCTCGGTTAGATATTAGAGTTAATGTATGGTTATGAATTTGGGTTAAACCTAGGAATGTTGGGCTAGGTTGATTAGGCAAGGAACGTATGAAGTCATTAATATGGTAAATTTATTGACACTTGAGAATTGTGTAGATTTTTAACTTATGCTTGTTTCACTGCATTTATATTAAACTTGAACATATTATTTGGTTTAGTCTTGTTTTCTACAGGTTTCGGCTCATGTTGTATAACCATTTCAGGTGGCAATGAGGCATCGAGTACTGAGTGAAGTGTAGCTACATAGAGTCTCTTTTGCGTTGTTATTTTGATAGCATATGTCATGAAACGTGTAAGGTCGTATTTGATACAATGTCTTTTGTAGTTTGATTGTGGAACCGAAAACTTATGTTATTATTTTGGAATTGTAAAATTAGGAGTTGTGTGCTCATCTTTTGAGAAGCTTATCTTATGGCTTGGAGAACTTATTTTTGGCACTAAAGATTATGGAAAGAATATGTCGTTCTTGGGACTTATGGGAACAAAGCTAGATAGTTTGATTCTATTGAGTTTAAGATTGGTGAAGTATCCTTCATAGTACAAGAAACTTCTCAACTTTTGTGAAAAATATAATCGTTACAAATATCCTTATTTTTTTTAAAAAGATAAATTACTTTAAGGTTTTAAAGAATGAAAAGTCTTTTATTTTGGTCAACCCTTTCAATGTTTGACGAAGACTTGACTTTTCAACGCGATATTTATGCATCTATGGCACGTGTTAAGGTTGAATTTTTTTCGGGGCTTTACAGTGTAGGTTTTTGTAACGCCCCTAATTTTGGGAACGTTAAAATGGAAATTTCATTGATAAACTAAGTAGAGTCTGGCTCATTATTACATCATAATGCCAATAATAGAAGGGAGGGAACTAAGGTTCCTAACTACAGCTCCGCCTGTTCTTCCATCCTAGCCAGCTCTTCGGCTCCAAAGGTCTCCAAGGTGTACAGCTCACCCTGTTCATCTACAGAGTCTGACACATTATACCGGCGTCGCCACCAATATAATATGTCAGGGTCACCAAAGGTAACACCGTGAGCTTATAAAAGCTCAATAGAATATCTAAACCCACTAACCCTTAACTTACAAATAATAAATCATAAAATCAACAGAGTACAAGCAGGTTTAACAAAAACGATTAACGATAGCACATCCATATTCACTATTCAAGTATCGTTGGTGTCCATGTTTTTCTGTGTTTCTCCTACGCGACTCATCGTAGACCGTGTCTCTATTTTTACTGTTCTTTGTCCAAATTAACATTTCGAAAATCATTTTTTAACACACCCAACCTCGGTTCTGCCGTTCCGGGTTCCCGAGTATTCTCACAATGGTTCCGCCGCATCGGGTTCCCATTGGCACACAATTGCATTGGCTCCGTACCGCGGATAACCAAGCCATTCCTCACCATGGTTCCGCTGCTCCGGGTTCCCATGGGAACGCACACAATTCAAAACCCTCGGTTCCGCCGCTCCGGGTTCCCGAGTATCCCACAATGGTTCCACCGCTCCGGGTTCCCATTTGGGGTTTTCGAAAAACTAAACTCTTGATTCCGCCACTCTGGGTTCCCGAATATCCCCACAATGATTCCGCCGCTCCGGGTTCTCATTGGGTTTTTCACAAATCTTACTTTTACACACGCACACACACAACTCACATTATGCAACCAAAACCGGTCATAATGTAGTTTTAAAATATTTCCTTCCTCGAAAAATATTTCCTTTCATTAATCACACCCTAGGTGTCATGTTTCTACTTTCTCGATTCTCGTGTCTCGTTACATGCAAAGACTCCGCGGTAGGACAAAAATAAGCATGAAACATTCTAACAAGATCATCCAACTTTATACTACATATCATGCTTAGACACCATTTAAAGCATAACGCCACATGTACGGACGTCTTTGGAGTGTATCACTTATGCTTATTCAAAGCACAACGCCACATGTACAGACGCCGTTGGAGTGAAATCACTTATGCTTTATCACCCCACAAGTAATACAAGCAATTCATACATGCATACTCATAATCATCTTTAAAGATCAAAATACAAATACTTCTAAACAAACGATAAGTTCTATTTTTCAAAAATCCATTCTTTCCTCTTTTGTCGAAAGTCCAAAACAACACATGTTTATAAAGAGTAAAGACATTCTACTTTCTAACATACGGTTCTATACGTAGAGTTAGGGGACAAGGGGTTCTACCTTTCTTCTTGGCGGTAGGGCGGCTACGAAGAGTATGTTGGTGATCGGGTGGATTAACTTCCTACGGAATGCTTACGGTAGCTTCGAAAGAGAATGGTTTCTCTCGAAACTAGATGGTGACTAAACCTACTCTACTTTATGGATCGAAAAGATGGTTTAGGATGAATTTATTGAAGAACCTCAAGAACAAAGAAGAATTAAGCAAGAACAAGTAAGAACTCTTAAGCTTTCTAGGGAGAAGGTGGAGGAAGAATTGGTGTGAGTTGAAATGAAGTATGGGAGGGCTATTTATAGCCAAAGTTTTGGTTATTACCCAATGAATAAAATTCTCCCTAGCAATTATTGTCAAATGGACAAAGGAATATTAGTAATAATTTGATGTGACTAGTCATGGAAATCTATTGTCCAAGGAATAATATTTTTCCTAACATTTATTGTCCAATGGACAAAGAAATATTGGTAATAATTTGATGTGACTAGTCATGGGAATCTATTGTCCAAGGGATAATATTTTTCCTAACATTTATTGTCCAATGGACAAAGGAATATTGGTAATAATTTGATGTGACTAGTCATGGGAATCTATTGTCCAAGGGATAATATCTTCCTAACGTTTAATGTCCAATAGACAAAGAAAAATTGTAATAATTTTGAAATGACTAGTCATGGGAATCTATTGTCCAAGGGATAATATCTTCCCTAGCATTTATGGACCAATGGGTAAAAGATCATTGGTGAAAATTATGACTTGAAATGACTAGACATGGGAACAAAAATGAGTACTCCTATGGTATGACTAGTCTTGTCAAGTTTATGTACACTTTGGCAAGTCTAGCCTCCATGATCCAAGGGGTAAAAATTCTCCTAAAAATTATTATCCAGGGGATATTGATGGTAAGTAAGGCTGATGTGACTAGGCTCAGGCTTGCTTCTTTTGGAAGCAAAATAAGGGTCTTCCATGGTCCAAGATTCCTATATGACTTGTCGGGTCCAATCTAGGCTTTCATTGGCAAGACTAACTTCTATTACCCAAGGGGTACAAATTTCCCTAGCAATTATTAATCAAAGGGTAAAAGGTGATGGTGATGTCAAGATTATTCTAGATAGGACAACACATAGATTTGGGAAAGCATACTGTTCTATAAGTTGGGGAAAGTACACTGGCATATGGGTTGGGATAAATACAGTAATACACAAACTTCTAATTACCGCATGAACTAATGGGTAATAATTTCCCTACTTTCTATTACCCAATGGACAAACAATCATATCATACTATTCATGACATGACAAGTCAAAGGTACTATGATGTCATGACTTTAACTAATGGTCACTAACTTTCCTAGGTTTTATTATCTACTGGATACGTAATCATGTCACACTATTCATGACATGACAAGTCTAAAGTACAATGATGGGTAGTCAAGTCAAGCTATTATCCAATGGACCATAGTTTTTCTAGTTTCTAATATCCAATGGATATATACATGTATTCAAAAGGTTTAACTAGGTTTCTAGGAAAGTTCATAAGATCCACCAGGTTTAACTAGGGTTGGGAGGGGTTCATAAGGCCCAAAGATAGTCAAAAAGACCCATCTAAGGTTAGGGTATTGTAACTAGATTGAAACGGTAATTAGGGTTTTCTAACTAATTGGTTGAAAACTAATTCTACTTGCCAGTAGGATTTCTAGCCAAGAAATATAATTTAAAGATTTTATCTAACTCGTTAGGAAAATATATAAGTGCTTTTGTAAGTATACTTGTTTTTAGAAAATGACTAGATTGCTCGGCGTGGAAGATATAATTTTATAAGTCTCAAATCTAATTATGACGGATTATAAAAATTAAAAAGAAATTTTTAGTAGCAAATCCAATAAAATTTAAATATTTAACAAAATTTTTATTTACCAAAAATCAGGGTCGTTACAGTTTTGAGGCACCATGTGGCGATGCCTAAGGGCACTGAATAGAGCCCTGCTATCCCCACCAATGGTGACCCGATGGGCCCATTTTGGGTCCCACATGGATGATTTGAGCTGTTCAATAATTTAAAAAAAATACGAGTGGCTCTTTGAAAAACCAACTCAAATCCAATATATATTGATGTTCGATCCAATCTTCAATTTTTCATTCATTTTTCAAATTTACCATTAACTTTAATTAATATGTTTAAGCGCTTAACTTGTTTATGTGACGAGCTCTAATCAAGTTGAATATGAGCCGTCGATTTTCGAGTAATTTAAATTTTTTATGCAACCTAAGCTAAACGAGCTAACTAGTAGTTTTTTACAATTTGATTTGAACACTTAAGGAGCTTTAAAAAGTTCAAGCTTGGTGTATAAATTTATGCTACAACCAATCTTGAATGAACTCTTAATATGTGAGCCAAAAATTCTAGAACCTCATTCAAAACACATACTCAAATGCACAAACACTTAAATTAATGTCCAGGAATCACACACACTACACCACTCACTAAACATTTAATATGTGAATGTTTTGGGTGTGGTTATAAACTTCTTGTGTCTTTGCAAAAATTTGAACTTGAGTTGCTTGAATCGTTTATCATCCCCAGAAGAGTCGCCACTGTTACCACAGTCCCGGAGGGGGCCATTTCGGATGGCTCAAAAAAAAAGTCTTTTTGAAAAATGAAAGAGTCGCCACCTGGATTTAAGGTCCGCCATTCAAGAAACTTTTTTGATTGAAAGATGATTTTTGAATTTGAAATTAAAACAGAGATTGTTTTGGGTTCGGAAGTCAGATTATGAGAGGGGAAGAGTTTTACGGCACCCTTCTCGCCCAACATGGAGTCAGTCTCTACTCAATGTTTGTGGAATTTATTGAAAACATTTTATTTCATGAAAACAGTTGGCATGCATGTATAAAAACAACAAACAACAGTGTATACATGTGATTGTGTACAAGGTATGCATGAGACATGAAAGATTAAAATGAAAAAGTACTTTAGAACGAAACAAACACCACTGAAAACAGTCTTGGGCGCCCAACATTGTTCCTGAGCGCCTATGAGTGGCCTTGGGCCTATAGGAATGGTCTTGGACCCCCAAAAGTGGCTTCTATGCGCCCAAGACCACTGCTGGGCGCCAAATACACAAACACTTAAATTAATGTCTGAGCAGAAATTTAATATGTGATTGTTTTGAGTGTGGTTATAAACTTCTTGTGTCTGAGCAGAAATTTAAACTCGAGTTGCTTGCATCGTTTATCATCCCTAGCTATGCGAGAGTTCTCAAAGAACTACTAATAATCAACTCGTAGAATAACGCAGAGTGGGAAAAGAATCAAAAGATTTAACAACACAGAAAAGCTTCAATTGAGGTACTACTGAAGACAATTAATATTTTAAAACAGAAAGGTACCGAAGGATAGGCCTGATACAATACATGAAAAGAAAACATCAACCTGTCTGTAAAAGGCTTCGATTGAAGCCTAATCGAAATCTTTCCTGGACAGTTTGATGTTTTCTTTTAATGTATTATTGGTTGTAAATCGGACACCACATGGCACTCGACACTTCTATTTAGGTTGTCTAAAAATGCAACCGACGGTCCGAATTAAAAATATCAAAAGAATTTATAAAAAGAAAAAGAAAAATGTGTTTCAATCTGAACCGTCAATTGTATTTCTAGACGGTATGAATCAAGTACCACGTTAACTGTACCCAATTTGCACACCCAAGAATTTCTCGCTAATCGGTGGTCTTTTTTCTACCATTATCCCCGAGAGGGAGAAAATGACTTTGCACACGGAACATTTTCTCTATGACTTCCGCATGTGGTATTGTCATTTTCCCTTCCTAAAAAGTCTCAAAAGCTCATCCACCACTCCATCGATCTCCTCCTCTTTTTTCAACCCCATCCTGTCACTAAACTTTCTCGCATTTGTCCTTACGCCCTCCCCATCATTTTCCACCACAACTCTTCTTATCACTTGAGCTATTTCTTCTCTTTGGAGCCCACCACTCCCATCTCTTCTAACCTCAACACCAACTCCGGCCACCTCCTCAATCAGCCTCGCATTCAACGGCTGGTCGAGCTGCATCGGCACGCCTATGATCGGAATCCCGAATTTCATGCTTTCTATAGCAGAATTCCATCCGCAGTGGCTCACGAACCCACCGGTGCTTGAGTGGCGTAAAATCTCGACCTGTGGTGCCCAACCCTCCACAACTATTCCCCTCCCTTTGACTCTATCGAGGAATCCCTCCGGGAGCGCCAGGTCGACTCTGACTTTTTCGCCCACCGGAAACCTGACAACCCATATGAAGTTAACCTCGCTAAGCTCCAGGCCAAGAGCTAGCTCTTCGATCTCTTCTTTTGTGAGGAAACACTCGCTACCGAAAGAAACAAACACGGTTGATGACTCATCTTTCTTGTCGAGCCACTGGATGATGTCCTTGCTATTCTCATCCTCACTTATATCAACAGGGTCTTCAACAAGTGGGCCTACCGGTACAATCTTCTTCTCGGCCAAAGCAGAAAGATAATCGATGTACTTCCCTTCTATCTCCCTGAAAGACTTGACGAGAATAATGTCGCAAGACCGGTCCAGCGACTCTAGGAAACGATGCACTTCTTTCATAATCTCATCTCCAGAAGGCTGCTTACCTGTTGACCTCTTGAAGTTGCTCGAATGGGTCATTTCCGGATACGGGAACGCTTCGCCTGGATTCTTGACCATATGAAGGCCAAAAGAAACAACCGCCGCTCCGAAAGTGAGGAACTGAATGGCCGGAATGTTGTGTGAGGAAGCCACGGCCGGAGCCCACGGCTGGTTTTGGTCGTAAATGACCAAGTCTGGAGTAAGGGTTGTTAAGATTTCGGGGAAATCTGAGGTTGCAGCCACGTCGAAGGCGGATTTGAGGGTGGTCATGAGGTGGGCGGGTAGGCCATTGGTGGTGTGGTGGCTGGGAGGAAGGTCCGGCAAGGAGGGAAGATGCAGTTCTACTAGTTGGATTGAGAGTAGGTACTTGTGGTCCAGTTTATCCCTAACGGTACTGAGATTTATTGGAGTGGAACAAAAGTATATGTAGAAGTTTCTGTCTGAGAGTTTTTTGGCTAGCTCTAGGTAAGGAGATATGTGACCATAAGCTAGCCATGGCTGCATTAAAACCTTCATGCTGTACCCTTTATTATCCATGGACTCCGGCCGGCCCCCCTCTCTTTCTCTGTGTGCGTGTGTGTGGTGGAGTTAGAAGGATGAGGCTCTTTGTAGTTTGATGAGTGATGGGGATTGGTGAATGATGATAAGAACAATTATTAAGCGTGGTATTCAACATGTGACGTTTCCATGTTGGTCTACCAGAACTATTGAGTATTATCAATTAATCAATTATTCCTCCACTATGTTGACATTTTCGTACAAACATTGTATCTTGACAAGTTTCTGGATTCATTGTTTTTTAATGTTGGTTGGTATTTCTGTATCACTAGATTGGCGCCTGCCAATGGGGTTTTGAGCAGTACTGATGGAACTCAATAATGGGCTAATTACTTTATTATTATATCAATATATGAAATTACATTTTATAGAATTTTCGTGTTACGCGAAATTTCATTATTTTTTGGTCAACTTTTTAATATCCCTACAACCCCGGCCCCAACCAGCCTTTAGGACGTTCTTAGGAGAGTCCATCGCTGGCCCCAAGTTTCTGTTAGCGCAACAGAGTGAATTTGCGAGTTCGGGAGGGAGGACCTTGCAATCGGCCGACCAATCACTCCAACGACCCCTTGGAGTTCAATATTGGAATTTTCAATGGAACGACAGAAAATTCGGAAAATAGCGACCGTACCATTCTGTTACTCCCTCTGTTCCAATTCTTTAGTCCTTGTTGAGAGTCTGTATTACTTTTAAATTGATTATATCTTATAATCTATATTCTTTTAGGTGATTTTGAAAATATCTTTTAAAAGAGCTCATTAACATTTATCAAACAAAATCTATATTCCATATAAATAGTACTCCATTTTCAATTAAAAGTTATAATTGATTTTTTTATTTGGTTGAGATATGACGATGGACGAAAGAATAGGGACGGAGGGTGTAAATTGGATTTGATTTGGTTTGGTTCCCACGGTTCTATTCTATCAATTGTTCGGAATTTTGTGGGAAGTGGAAGAAAAGAAAGGAAAACGATTAAAAAGAAAAATTTATCGGAGAAAATTAGAGCCCGTTCCAGAACACCTTCTTAGAAAATAAGTACTTATTTCACATTTTCAAACTCAAAAATAATGTAAATGAAAAATAATTTTTTGATTTTTTTTTGCATCGTATAAAAGATCTCATTAAGATCTTTCAAACAAGATCCATATTGTATAGTTTTATATTTTATTAAATCCATTATTTTTGAACTTGAAATTATCTTCTTAAAAAATAAGTACTTAAAACTCATTCCAAAACGGAGCCTTAGGCTCCGTTCAGTTGCCAGAAAAGTACAGAAAATGATGAAAAAATCAAATTTTTCATAATTTTTGTAGTGTTCAGTTGGCAGGAAAGTAGTGGGAAACATATTTTTAAGTTTTTCTGCAAGATTTACTTTCTTGCAAAAGTGATCCGGCTAAAAGTATAGGATTTTGCATCGTAGGAAAAGTTCTCTCTATTGTGGGGCCAAAATAATTGGCGGGTAAGAAAAAAAGTGAATGACGCCAATACCAAAAAAATACGAATTAGGTTATTAGAAAGACACTTTGAGATTTACGCGAGCAACAACAATTTTGACTACTATGTTGCTTTATGAGATAATTGTTGTGGAAAAAAATTTGTAGTTTATTTTTTTTGAAAGTATTTATTTATCTTGTCATTAGTCTTCAATTTTGTTTTGTACTAACTAATTTTCAGTGAGTTTTTGCATCGGTAACTAATCAAGCATGGTTGTTTAATAGTTATTTATTTAGTTATCATCTACTTATTTTTTAAACTTCATTTGTACGGTTAATTATCAGAGACTTTCAATTTAAATGGGGGATTTGCATGACCATTCAGAATATAGCAAATTGGATAGGGAATTGCAAGTCAATTTTTTCATTTTATGTTAAGGCTTTGCATTAGATAAAATACATTTTTCGTATACGTTAATTTTTGAAATATGATAACATATTATTTAGCTCTCAAAGTTACTTTTATTTAAAATTAGCCATGTAAATAAAAATAAAGAAGTTTCTCATAAGCGTCTTTTCCCAGCAAATGAATCACTAAACTTTAATTTTCCTGCAAAAAAAAAAAATGTCAAATGAACACTCACATGAAAATAGATTTCTTTTTTCTTTACTTCACTTTACTTAATTTTTCCTGAGAATAACTTTTCGGTACAACATTCCTGACAACTGAACGGAGCCTTAAGGGGAAAATTTAAGTACACATTGAACTCCATTTTGCCAGTTTCTTTTTTTTTTTTTTTTTCCCTCTCCCAAACCAAACAAGAGGAGGAAACTTTTTTTTTAAATTTTCATTCTTTTCCATAATTTCTCAACAAACCCCAATGACTGTCTAAATCTACAAATAATGATTAATTGAATGCCTTTTTTAAACAAAATGGGCTACACTAAAAGTACGTAGAAACAATTCGATAAACTTGTATATCTCCCTTCATTTTTCAATTATATTTGTCACCCTTCATTTTTTATCAAATAGGAGTATATACATATCTGTAAGTTTATATTGAAAAAATAGGAGTATTTAGCAAAGGTAGTGATTTCCATATTCTATTTTTTTATTTTTTTTATAAATGCGCTCTCTCTTTTTTTTCCTTTAGCGCGATTTTGATGTGTAATTTTTTCACTAAATGACAAAATGTGAAGTGCATTTATCAAAAAAACAGAGTCTAAATCATTTCCCCTTAGCAACTAGGGATTTAAAGTTTTGAAGACAGGGATAAACAAGAAATTTTTGGGTGCAAATATAGTATAGTCCATGTGGTACCTGAGTGCGCATCTAAGTCGTCCAAACATGTTTTGGACAACCAGGATTTAGAGACCAAGAAAGATGAGAGAGAGTGGCCGGCTGAGTAGGAGAGAGATCCACAATTTACAGATCGAGAAAGAGGAGAGAAAGTGATCAACTGAGTAGGAGAGAGTGTACTCAAATCTGGACCGTCCAAAATACATTTGGAGGGCTAGGATTCACGTGAGGCACCATCACATAGTACCCAATTTGCACCCAAAAATTTCTCTAAGATAAACAGTGGCCCAATGGGCTCACAGGTTGGGGATAAACCAAGATAAGTCTACCTAACCTGACCCTTCTCTATGGGCCCTTTTAGTTGGCCCAACTGCACCTCTACAAAATGGGCCCTTTTAGTTGGCCCAACTGCACCTCTACAAAAGGGCGTTCATCTATAACCACTTCTTAAACCCTACAGAAGCCAAAACCCCAATTGAGGCTGCTCTGAGTACACGAAGGTCTCAAGTTCTTTTCCTCTGCTTTCTTCCTCAGTCAAATGGCAAAGCGTTTGATCCCTTGTCTGAACCGCGTTCTGGTGGAGAAAATCATTCCTCCATCAAAGACCAATGCTGGAATCTTGCTCCCGGAGAAGACCGCTAAGGTGATGCACTCCCAAGTTCCTTCGTTTTCTTGTCGCTGTTGAATCTTAACAATGTTTTTTTTTGTTTGAAACATTTGTTTCCTGTTTCTGGGTATCGCCTAAATTTGTATAATTTGAAAGCTTATTTCACATGGGTTCGGCGAAATGACCTATTATTAGATGTTTTGATTGTTCGTTACTTGATAGGGTTGATAGGGTTCTATGTGAGTTCACGGTTTGGGTAGGGTTTAAGTTACTTGAACTTCTTCTGCGCGTCCGATTCAAGTTTTATTGAGATAAGATACGTTCTTCTTTCTCATTCTTGGTGATCGTGACTCACGGATTTTTACACTATCATCACGTCTATAAGTCGACGAACTAATAAGCCACACGGTAATGGTGGGAAAATGGCTCAAGAGAAAGATGAGATCATGATTTGTCATAAGTGAAGAAAACAAATGAATGTGATCTCTCACGGCTTTGGTTCAGTAAGTAAGAAAGATGAGAGCATGATTGTTTAGTGCATCCTATTGTTCAGTAACTTTGGTTAGACTATTGTAGGTAATAGAAAAGAAAAGACTTATTAAGCCTTCGATAACAAATTAACCTTTCAGTTGTATTACATGCGGTAATGCTTACTTATATTTTGACCTAAGTATTCATAAAATTTACGTTTTGGATTTTTTCACGTAAATTGTCTCTAGGAGCTCTTACAAATTATATATCTACTGAAAGGATATTGACCTTCCCTTGTCCTTAAGGATAACAGAAAGGTGGTTGAAATATGTTTGTACTTTGTACAATGTAACATTTAAGAGTGAGGCCATCAATACCTTACTTCTACACTAGCAAGCGTGCCTTAGTACACACATCTAATATACTAACGGCATTTTCCCTAGCTAGTTGGATTCATTGCTCAACTCTCATCTCCCAATGTAAACCTCTAACTTCACCATTGTAGCTGATGCGCCATTTTTGTCGTGTTTCTTAAATAAATAAATTTTTTGAGGCCTGAAAACTTCTCCGATTGATGGGCATACCTATTACCTTCTCTATCTGAGTTGCCCGGACATAGTTTAAACTTTAAACCCCTTTCCAAACGGTATTTCGAAGTTCTAACCATAAATTATGCATACTGAGTACGCTCTTTTCCTTTTTGAATGGGTTTACTTGCACCACTCAACTCTACCAAATTTTACGTCAGTGGTTTCTCTCATATTATGTTATTACCAGAATGAGTTTTTTGTTTCTGGAAACCAGAGGAAATGGAAAAAAGAGAAAGAGAAAGGGAAGAAGAAGAAAGTTTTTTGTTTTTTGTGGTTCTTCAGATAACAAGATTATCATCTGAATCTAGCTAAGCCCTTAGTTAACTTGTTAGGGTCGGATGGATGGACTATTGTTTGGATTCTAATAACAAAAGCTTCTAGGTGTTAAATGTCAAAAAAATTCTCCAAGTCTCATATGAGCTGCCAAATCGAGTGCAAGCATTATTTCCCTCCTTATAGTTTCTCTGTTGTAATTATTAAACACGAATTTACTTTGAAACTTTAGAATGTGTTCACATTTCTTTTGGGGTTCTTGGACTGGACTCAGAATTATTTAGCGAATTTTGCTTTTCAGTTGAACTCGGGGAAAGTCGTTGCTGTGGGTCCTGGCATTCATGATAGGGATGGAAAGCTGATTCCTGCTGGTGTGAAGGAAGGAGATACAGTCCTCTTGCCCGAATATGGTGGTTCTGAAGTAAAGCTTGGTGATAAAGAGTAAGTTTCAGTTTGGTTTTCTTGGGCTATCTTGCTTTTAGTTTCAACTTTCAAAGCTCCCTCTCGATAGAGAATATCGGAAGTTCTAGGACTAATCTAATTCACTGCCAAAGGAGTTCTGCTGTTGACTCTTTGATATCTTCTTGCCCCATTCATAAGCATCAGATTGGACTATATATCCACACTATTAGGTGTTTGGTTAAAATATTTATGAGCCCGATTAAACATACCACAGATGTATAATCCATCAAAGTGTGGGATATACCATACGAAGGGGATGTTGTATACATAATTTGATCACTATAATCCGGTGGAATTATATTCACTATTCTATTAGTCCCCTATCAAACAAACAGACCCTAAGATTGTATGAACAGGAAGCCATTCGCACAAAGTCATAAGCTTTGAAATAGGCTGAATGCTTCGTCTTTTGTTCTTCTATTAGAACTCCAGGAACTTTATCCGAAACCCTAGAACACTATATCTTCTTTTACCCACTTTTACTTAGATGTTAACTGACTATAGTTCCCCCTTAGGACCTTTTATTGATATCTCCAATATTGATGGTGTTCATTACGAGATGTCCTAAACTATTGGTACCTGTACAGCCTCTAGCTATCTGATGTGTTAAGTTCATCGCGTATGGATTGTTCAATAAGGCCAAAATGCATTGGATTACTCAATAAAAGTGCAACATGACTGGAATTTGTTTGTTGTGAATAATGTGCATCTCTTATAGGAAGGCATATGCTGCCAACTCCAATTCTTGATTAGATGGTTTCAGCAATCAGCAAGTTGTTTAGTGAAATTTCAAATACAATCTCAAAGTAAAATATTTATGAACTTTGCAGGAGTCTGGGAATACATGGTTACAATGCGTTAAGGCACTCCTCTCGTACTTGTTTTTTGGGAACTTTTTCCCCTCTTGGTCCAGAGTTTGAGTCAGGACAATCTCGTTTCTTAAATGGTCTGTGGCTAATATCCTTAGTTGCCGTGGCTAGTTTTCTTTGTTTCCCTACTTCCTAGCAGTGAAAAATGATATTCCTAGACAATTAGGTACCATGCAAATATGATGTAGGACAGATTTAGAATCCTTAGCGCATCGCTGTCGTGGTGGTTTTGGGTGGGGAAATAAGAATATTGCTTGAATAAGTGCTCAAAGTAGAAGAAATGAGAGAATATAAGAAGTCGAGAGAGAGAGAGAGAGAGAGAGAGAGAGAGAGAGAGAGAGATGTGCTTCACCCTCGCAAGGGCTAGGCAGTTTCTGCAAGGAAGGACCGCAACCCAAACCCCAATTACAAAGGCCTTAACCTTGTAAACTCAATTCATTAATCAACTCTATTCCAAATGAAAGATTACATCTCAATTTATAATCCATGGGAAAGACTCTTCGAATTCCTAGAACTCTAAATGAAATGAACCTAATTAATGAATACATCCAAAAAGATGTGAGGCCGAACCTAGATATATGCGTACATTGAACCTCCTAGCACGTGTTTAATGCATCTAGATGAATAATAATTCAAACACTAAATACATGATGACCCTTTTAACTATCAATGAATATTAATGCAAACACTTAATTCATGATGACCCTTTAACTACCAAACTACCATAGATGACCCTTGAACTACCAACTACCAAGGACACTTATTTTTGGACCAAAAAGCCTTCTTGATGCTTGTGCTATAAGGCCTTTGGTGTAGGCTTCCAAAGCCTATGAAACTTGTCTAACCACTCCATGGCTATGTCATCAAAATATACCTAAATAATAGAAGAGTCCCCTTGTAGTATCATAGCATTTCCATTACCAATGACAATTTGATCAGTTGCAGCAGCTTGTAATATGCAAGAACTTGAGTTTCAAGGTTTTGAAGTAGTGAAAACCAAATCAAGGTGTAGACTTGAGAAGCGTATTGGTATAATGGTGAAACCAAATTAGTCTCTGGAAGTTTTGCTTTAAGTGAAACTGTTCCCGACAGATTTCGCTGATTTGGTGAAGCAAAGACCTTGATGCTAAGCAGAAATCCGCGAAATGCACCGACTTGCTTTCGGTCATCCAGAATCCAAGCTTGTATACTTTTAGTTGCAAAAACAGTCAAACGATACTAGGATTAATACTTGATGCTCTGCGCAGTTATAAAAATAGGGAATAAATATGAAGATTTTGAGTAACAATATGGGTTATCTGGTGGAGATAGTTTTACTTTCTTTGCATGCTATTCCATCCATCTATTAAGATAACTATAGACAAACTTGACTATTTGGTGCAACTTTTAGAAGTGTAGAATATCCCCCCTCCTAATCCCTCCTCCATTTCAACTACAAAACAAACTTATTCCCCCGTTTTATCCCTCATCCAAACCAAATACTATTTTATCCGCCCTTTTTTAATCCCTCATCCAAACCAACTCTTTTTACCCAAGCTTATCCCCCCTTCATAAATAATACCACCTATTATCTTATCCCCTTCCACATTTAATCTACCCAAAACTGATCCTGTATCCAATCGGTCCGAGCAGTCTTTGCAATGTATTCAAACAAACAGTATCATGGATTGGAGAAATTTATGCCAGCACTAAATAATAAGGCTTACTTCTGATTCTTGTTACCTTTTTATTTAAATTAGCCCAACAATTTGCAAAACTGGTTGTTAATTGCAATTGGCAACTGGTGTTGGCAATTCATGCCTTCATTTTGCCAACCAGTCTTTTGATGCTAAACGGCTATAATTCTTTAAATTTGTTTCAGGTTCCATCTGTATCGAGATGAAGATATATTGGGGACACTGCATGACTGATGTAATTTTCCTTCCCATCATGTTGAACGCCTTCTCAAACATGCTTTTGGGTCGCAGCTATATTTTAGCAGTAGTAGAGTTTGGCCATGCTTGGCGGCGAACAGTTAAGAATCGTGTCCTGAATTAATTGGGAACAATGTAGTTTCCTATTGTTGGAGAAACAATTCCCAGAAATACCTCGATATTTCGTGTCTTTCTAGTTGTGACTGTCATTTTGTTTTGCCTATTTTGTTATCCCTGTGAAGTTTGGAAACTGTTATTTTGGTGATCGTTTTCTCATCTTCTATTTTTTATGCCACGAGCAAATCTTGAGTGAGCTTTTTTTCTTAAAGACTGTTCAACAAACCTCCATTTAACTGAAACCACAAGAGGCGGTGAAACTGGGTGTATTTCCATTGGCCTAGCCAAGCTCGCAGTGACCGATTTGCAAAGCGAAAGCAAGAGTGAGAGCGGGATAGGTCTAATAGAACAGGAGTATTTTCTGGCGGCTTGTGTGCATATGGTGAACAACTTAGCATGTGCCCAAGCCGTTTACTGGTTTGCTGGTTACCTACAGGTTGATTTTAAGAAAATGCGCAAAATGAAAGAGAGAGAATATATCAAATAGTCGTCAATCTCTATTCACGTAATCAAGAAATGCAGATGTAGATCTAGACCTTGTGCAATTTGTCTTTTCCATGCTGCTTCTAAAGACTGCCAAAAACACTACTAAGAGATTGCCTATTTAAATTTTTTTTTTTAACTTTCGTCTATAGTTTTATATTTTTGAAATTTCCCTCGTCGAGTCAAACAATGTGACGGAAACAAATAAATGATAAAGTACACACTCCGTCTCTTTTTAAGTGTTCTGCTTCGTAATTCTAACTTATTAAAAAAACATCATCATTATGTCTTTTACATCAACTTTTTCTTCCACATCTTTACTTACCCATCATCATTACACTTTTACTCACTAACTTTTTAAAATAGAATCTAGTTTTAGGGACAAAATAGACAATGCACCAACTTTTACCCATTGATTTTACAAAATGGATACTTATTAAGGGACAGTTTAAAATAAAATACCGGACTATAAAAAATGGACGGAGGGAGTAGTGTTTAAGCTCATAGAAACAAATCTGAACAATTGAGCAGATTGGTTTTTTTTTTTTTTTTGACGAGGAGCAGATTGTTCAATGAGTAGTGTTTACGCTCCCCAGGGATGAGTTCTCTGTCCTGAATGAGTAGTGTTTAAGCTCCCCAGGGATGCAGGGATAAATTCTCTGCCCAAGGCATCTGTCCTGATCAATCGTGCAACGGTGTCCTGATCAATCGTACTACGGCCATTGTATGGCTCGCAGTTTTGCCTTTACGAATTCAGAAAACATACCTACTGATAGCCGTTAGAATTGATTTTTTATAGAGTCCCATAATTTTTTTTTTCATATATTTTGCGGAGTTTAGAGTGGACCCCACTAACCATGGGGTGGCCACATGCGGTGGCTTTAGACTCTGTTTTTTCAGCATGCTTCGCTGATTCAATTCCCTGAAGTAGGATTTCCTGTTGAAAACAAACTTGCAAGGACAATTTGCTATGAGCAGGAACCTCCAAATCGACCTCTAAACACCAATGGGCTACATTGGCTTGTAGCCCAGTTGGTAATTTCTACTCTCCCTTGTAGAAGATAAGGATTTGAGTCTGAGTGGTTTGTGAGTTCAGGATTATGAATAGCTTTTGGACTAACTTATTAATTTTCCTTACAAACTCCCGTTAATGTATACAATATTGGCGGAAAAAAAAACCAACCTCTAAACCGATCTTACGTAGAAAGCAAAATGGACGGTTGAGTAAATGGACGGTTTAGTAAATTAAAATTCAATGGTTCGTTGTCCCTTGGCACGCTTTCTCTCTTTATATACACTTGGCCTGCTTCGTGTTCCAGTTCCACGCTTCCCTTCTTCTCTGTTTCTCAGATCAGAGAACGTAGGTCACCAAGTTCCCTCTCTCTCTCTCTCTCTCTCTCTCTCTCTCTGTGTTGCACGAAGTTAGGGCTCGATCAGCTGAAGTCCTTGTCGATTAGGGCACGAATCTGGTACACTCTCTCTCTCTCTCTCTCTCTCCATACGTGTATCTATCGTTTTAGGTGTAAACACGTGTATCTATGGTTTCCGCGCAATGGATGGGCACTTCGAAAACCATTATGCATGAACCATTTTCTTTCGTATCAGTCGTTCGAAATCACTGAAATCAAAGCTACGTAGATGATACCAAATCAATTTTTTCGAAATCACGATTACCCGTTGGCAATTGGACTTTAAGTTGGAATGTCTATAACTAGTCTGTTCGAGCTGCACTAGCTGGCACAGACATCGGAAAAAATTAAAGTTTGTTGTTTTAGTTTGTCAGACTAGGCTTAATCGGATTCTTACACTTTACCTAGCTCAAGCTTGAGCCATATACTCACAACATAAACGAGTTATATCGAGTTGAGCTCAATATCCTCAAGCACCAGATTAGCTGAGCTAACCTATATTCTCTAAGCTCGAACAGTACCAGTTTTCATCAAGCTGAGCTTGAACACTTTTTGTTGCTTGCTTGGCTAATGGCTTGTTTGCAGCTCTATATAGGTTATTTGACTACACAATTTTTATTCTTTCATTTCCTTACGAGGTGGGTGCAGTGTGCCCCCTGATAAGAATTTTAATGGTTACCGACTTAACCGCTCTCTATTGGTTCAAGTATAATCTATTCTGTCATATCCTGCTTATTTTGGAAAAATCTAGGTCGCGCAGAAAAAAATTTGCTTTACTTGTTCCACACATGGGAAACCCTTGAGGATCAAATCGCGGCAGGCCAGTTAGGAGGGGAAAGCTGATAGTTCAAACCAAGGAAAATAAATGTGGGAGAAACCTCAAAGTAAACTTAAGGGAGATTCACTGTGCTTGTTCCAAACATAAAAAACCCCTTGGGAGTCATCCCAAGGCAAGGCAGGCTTTTTAGGGAAATAAATATGTGGGAGAAACCGCAAAGTAGAATTAGGGAGAAGTTTTATCTCCAAGGAAAATGACTTAGCTGTCTAGGAATCTAGGATCACATCCTCTGTAGTGCCATTTTTCTGCCAGGAGTAGTTTCTAGTCTTTCTCATCATGCCTTTTTTATCTTCTGTTTTTTTTTAGGAAAAAAAAGTTTCATTAATCATACCTTTTTTATTTGATCTGTCTTATATGAAAACATGAAGAATGTGGAGTTTTAGGAGTTAATGGAAAACATCTTGCAAGGAGAACATACTTGGTTGATGATATTGAGAAATGAGAATGTATGTTCCTTGTTGTAAAACATCATACTCAAAGGCAATTGGCAATTTATGGAGGTGTTGTCCCGTCTCATATATTAGATTGGAGTTATAATTGACCAATGTAGGATAAGCTCTGGTACTTGTATAGAAGCTTTATTGGAAATTTAGGATTCATTGTCACATGTTTATGCGCTTTCCTTACCAAAATTTCTCTCAAATGTCCCCCTTTCAGTTGAGCATGTAAATGGGTGAATTTTCCTTCATGTATCTTTTTCTCGCTTTCCCTGTTATTGCCCTTTTCCTTAATTCTGTTGTTCTCTTTCTTTATGCATATATTCCTTGTATGTTATCATGTAAACGACGGCAGATACATCACTCTCTTAAGGCACATGCCTCCCAAAAAGTTACTCGAAAGCCCTTCAACTGCTGGAAATTTTGGCAGCATGAAACTTTATTTTTCCTTGATGAAAGTCAGTATTGGTGTTATTGAGGTTTGAACCCTGTCAAATGCATGGGAATATATGGCGCTTACCACTAGGCTACCACTCCACTTGCCCAGCCACATGAAACTTATAGTAATTTCCTTATATATTTTTCTTCGCTACGCCCATCGTGCAAGTTTGGCACTGTTGATGTGAATATTCAATGGTGGTTGAACTTTTTGTCTGAGTTTGTACAAGAGTCTTCGTGCATTGCAATATTGTATTCTGTTAACTGCAATGAGCTCATAGGCAGTATGTTTCATTTTTCATTGCTTCCGCAGTAATTATGTCATACAATGGTTGTGTCCAATGACCATAAAAGCTTTCTTTTGTGTGTTTCTGTGAAGATCCATAATACTTGCATGCTTTGCCATCCCTATAATTTCATATAAATAGCATCCTGGATTTGACCCCTTTCGTTTTTAATTTTTCAGATTTCTTATTGTAAGGTTGTGCTGAACTAGAACACCTTTTTCTTCCGGACAGAAATCAACTGTTAAAGTCTTTTCTCATGGATCCAGAGGCTGCACGCACCGCCCGAGAATCTCTAGACCTAGCGTTTCACATGTCGAACATTCTTGACACTGGGCTGGATCGTCACACCCTCTCTGTCCTCATTGCTCTGTGTGATATGGGCCTCAATCCTGAGGCATTGGCTGCTGTTGTGAAGGAGCTCCGAAGGGAACCTCCTTCCTCATCTTCAATGCCAACGACGTCGTCATCCATACCCTAGAAGTTGTTGTTTCTGCTACTTATGGTCTCTTTTCCCTTGGCTATGGCCTTGTATTTACACAATGTTCACCTGGTTAGTGTCATTTTCATCATTGTGTAACCATGATTGCTACGTTTTGCAAACACGTGCAGACACTTTCTTATTCAGAATGCTCTTTCTTTGCTTCTGTGCATGCTGTTCTGTCTTTGTTTTGTTCAGTTGAGCTGTTCATTTCCCCTTTTTCTACATATGCGGACCTGTGTTTGGTGTTTTCCAAAATTTAAAACGTGCAATGTGTTCTGAGATTACTTAGTGAGAGCTTGATCATGCGAATATAAGCTTTTGACCACTGATCTTAGCAAGTCGGTTTTCAAACGGGAGTATTAAGATTCTGAACTTAACCCTTTTGGTATTAGAGCTATCACCATTCTGCAAATTGACCCATTTTAAGATTCTGAATTTAAAATGTGATGTTATTATATGACAAAAAGTCAGGATAGCAGAATTATATGTCGGGGTCCATGGTGAAGGGAGTGATATAGAAGGCCAAAGCAAATTCTTTTAATCTGCATAGGGTAACACGTTGAATGCTGATAGGTGGGTGAAACAGTCGTGTAGAAAAAATGGCATTCTTGCATTTCAAATGGTGGATACACAGTCCTTAGAGATTCATAATCTAATTTGAAGTCCAAGATTTTTGGTAATTCGTTCTCGGGTGATCCCACTAAAAAACACTTGTTCGGCTCAGAGAATTGATAGATTAAGAGAAATGGAAAGAATTCAAGCCAATAAATTTAGGGCGCAACTATTCGCAGCTCTTTATTTTCTCCCGTAGCCCACTACATTTCGGTAAATGGTTGTTGAAAATCATAAATAACATTTCGGTAAATTGCTGTTGAAAACAAGATTATATTTCGGTAACTACATGTCGAAAATATGTTCAACTTTCGGTAAACAACTGCCGAACATGCATTGTCGGTAAATATCTGTTGAAAAAAATATTATATTTCGGTAATTGGATGCTGAAAATATATCTCAATTTCGGTAACTAACTGTCGAGTATAATTGAAAATTTTTAACGGGTTATGGGAGTAAATAAAGGGCTGCGAATAGCAGCGCCCTAAATTTATGGGTTAATTCCAGATACACCCCCTGTACTTAGGTCATTTTTCAACTATGCCCCCTCTACTTCATTTTTAATCACTCGCATCCCTTGTACTTAAGAATAGTTTGGAACTGTTAGTATTTCCGTCCAAAGTAACGAAAATACTGAAATATACCCATTCGTATTCCCTTTCTTTGAAAAATCATAACTTATTCATACAAGATCCAAAAATACTCAAACCAGCGCCCAAACTTGCGTAGCATCCATATGTATCTACTGTAAAAATTGAAAGATTAGTTATCAACCAAATATTGTCCAAATTTCAAAAGAACCAGCTGTTCTACAGAAAAACAGGGCAGCCGATCATGTTTTCGTAGAAAATCCATAACTAATTCATTTCAACTCCAAAAATATTGAAACCAACTCTCAAAGTTTCGTAACGTAAAGTATTATTCTCAGTAAAAATATCAGATTCATAACTTAATAGGATAGTTCCCAGAAATAAAAAGAAGTTGGCTCTGCCCAGATTTCGAAACATGTGCATCAGTTCATATTCCAAAAATCATAACTAATTCTGTGTTGATTGGTTTTGCATGTTCTTGGTATCAAAATTTTCGTCTTTAAACATACTTTAAAAGTTATGAAGACTTCAAAAATTGAATCATAGCAGAAGGTTTCTCAAAATACGAATTTTTGGTGGTCCAGAAAGCTGTCAAAAAAATTTAAGAAGTTACCGGCAAGAAAATAAGTTTTCCGACGAGAGAATGGTGACGGGAGGTGGTGGCTCATGGTGGAACCTATGGTGGAACTGAGGTGGGGGGGGCGGGTGGAAGAACACCATCCTCCTCCTCTTTCTTCAAATTTCGTAGCTCCCTCCCTCAAAAATTAAAATACATATTTTACTAGTTTTTACCAAGATGATAAAAAAAATGTTATAATCAAATATATTTACACATGCATGAGTGTAATTCTAGGTGTCAAATTGGCCATGCCATGTGTCTACAAGCATGACATGTGTACTTGCATGCTCAAGTGGTGCATGCGCAAGTGGTACTAGACGCTTGAGCACACGCGTAGCTGAGAAGCTGTCCGGGTTTCGGTCTCAGAAAAATATGAAATTTACACAGTACCCTAAATAAATTATCCTTAGAATAACCCCAATCTCAGAATTTCAAGAAAAAATCCATAACACATAGATTTGAAATTTCTGGCCAATTGACTTGTAAAATATGTTCGTGACTCCGTTCGCGACCAATAATTAATGGTAGTGATGAATTATCATTGTAAATGGGTTTTGGGATCAATTTGGTCTTAGAGAAGATGTTTTAGAAGGGAAAATTCCCGCCAACAAGCCATTACCTGCTCTTCCGTTATTTTGGACGGAAATACTAACAGTTTCAAACTAGTCTTAAGTACAAGGGATGCGAGTGATTAAAAATGAAGTAGAGGGGGTGTAGTTGAAAAATGACCTAAGTACAGGGGGTGTATCTGGAATTAACCCTAAATTTATTAAGGAGACACTCCATTTGAATGACACATCTACCAATAACTGGGGCACCAATCTTGTGATTGGAAGTGTTGGTGATTTTTTTGTTTTTGTTTTTTTGGAACACCCAAACTAAATTACATTACAATAACAGAGTTACAAGAGTGTTGCATTTTTACAATACGAGGAGCAGTGATGCTACAATTATCATACAACAAAATCATGAGTCAAAGAGCTAAGGGGCGAACTATATACAGCAAAACCATTCTGCCCTAGCGCTGCGTGTTTGGCCAAAACATCTGCTATTTGGTTGGCCTCGCGGTAGCAAAAAGTCAACTTCAAACTAGAGAAGCTATGCACTAGAGAGAGACACTGATGCAGAAGGCCCTGCATACATGAAATCCTATGAAAAACAGAATTCTTAAAGCATAGCCTACAATCGCACTACATTGTCGCCATACAAACAACACGTGCATAATGAAGTCAGATGGGAATGGGTAAAGAGGAGGGAGAATGCCGTAAGGATTTGGTTTCACTTGTGCCATTATCATAGTAGCCAAATGCTCAGATTGAATGAACTTCATCCTCGTGTAGTCATTTGGAAAGTCCACAAACATGTCGAGTTTCCTGGGATTGTCCTGCAAATACCGAACCAGCCACAGATACGTCGGTGATCCTTCTTTTCCCGTAAAATACTCCATGTTTGATATAACCTTCAATGCTTCTCCAATGGTGTGGGTAGGCCTCATGTGATATTTCCACATGTTTGCCAACATGGTTTGCACCACATCTGATATGTCTGTCTCGCTTGAAGGGGTTGTCTTCCAGTTCTTCCCACTGAATCCACTACCGGGGAAGATGGGCATGGCTCTAGAATACTGTATACCTTCATTCCCGACTTCTCCTCCACCCAAACCACCAACAGTATGGCCCTCTTCTTCATCAGGAAAATCCCTATCCAATTCCATTTGATGCTTCCCTTCCCTCGGTGGCCAGGAGTTTGTACAAAGCAGCCTCTGTAACTGTGTTGAAGACACAAAACGTTAACTCCTCATGCTCCAAAGGTCTTTCCCGAAACTTGGCGACAAGTTCATTTTGCTGCAATAGGACAAAGGCTCACAAAGGAACAACTGCAATAGGAGAGAGTTGTTGAAGTACCAGCATAATTGAAGACTAATTAGAGCAGACTATAGATCACATTTTGCTGCAATAGAACATGGAAATCTGGTGGTATAAATACAATACCGCCATTAGGCATGACAATCAGGAATAATGCGTACGATTTTTTAGAACAGTAGAAGTAGGGTGAACAATTTATTGCTAAATTATGTGAAAAAGGTAACTATAAGCATATTAAATGGCTAAATTTTAGATTAGGCGACAGTTCTTTACCAAATTACACGCTACATTGTCTTCCTCTTATTCCATGTCTGAATGTAGAATCCAATAAACGTATATATAGGCTATCAAAAACTGCAAACTCACGCGACAAATAGTAACATTTATGCCCTACACACTTTCAAAACAGTGGAATTAACAGCTCTTCTGTATCTAGTTGGCCCTACACACATGCAAAATAGTACTAATAACTTGTATAGCTACCAACTAGTTTACTGTAACTTTGTTGTATGACTTAAACGAGTATAGACGCAGTGCCGGCCCCGACATTTGGGTTGCCCAAGCCCGACCTTCTGCTTGGTTGTCCACTAGTGTTAAGTATAAAAAAATAAAAACAATAAAAAAGACATACAAGCAACAACAAAAAAAAGAGAACAAAAACAAGATTATATTGTCCATTTAGCTTGAATTACATCACCCGTCCCTTCTCGTTTTGGCTATAGCTTCCCTTTTCTTTTTTTTCTTCTTATTTGATAGCCCTCCTAATTTTCTCTCTTAATAATTTACCCTCCTAATTTTTTATATCTGTTATTTACCCTAGGTAGAGAAAACATCTCTTTGCCCTCCTAATTTTCTTAAGTATCATAATTTATTAAAGTGGGTGGAAACCATACATATTTACTTTTTTAAAATATTTTGGATGATGCCCCTAAATATATTTTTTGCTAGATTTTTAATTTTTTTTTGTATACATACAAATTTTTTTTTTTTTGTTGCCCCTTGCCAGGGGTTGCCCGAGCCGGCCGGCTTGCGGGGCTTACCCCCTGGCCGGTGATGAGCACATATTATTGACACATGGAAGTCCCATATCACATATTGTTAGTCCCAAAATGCGCGTAATTGCCTGTGATTATTATAACTTTCATCACTTATATTGGATTATCATTTTTGTAGGAAAAAATGAAGGTAACTACGTTTTGGCCGTCAAGTCCAGAAAGCATGAAGTCAAATTGTATTTGGTGTCAAAGATGAACCCGTGGTTAAAATAGTCAAGCGCAATCTAAATATATGAAGCCTAGAGAATTCTGCATGATAAAAATTGAATTAAGCTTTCTTAACTCTTATATGATTGTATGCACGTGGCCCAATTTTTGGGCAAAGTTCATTGGTGATCATGGAACCTGATTTTGGAAGGAGTTGAATCCAACCTATGACTTTCTTTTAGTAGGCACGTGGATTGTATTATAGAATCCTAAAAAAAGGGAAAATTAAGTGTTGGGGAAGGAAAGGAGGATTCTATTTCCAAAAGAGTTCTCTTGCTCTAATTATTTAAGGATCAATAGGAGATATCACTTGGATGACCACCACTACCTCGGCTGGAGTTGACGATCACGACGGCAATTCGAAGATCAGAGGCCACGGCTGGAGTGTTGAACATCTTGTCATATTTTGTGAGACCTTATTTCTTCAATGGAGTTTTATCTTTACGAGTTTATGTGTTTTGACTCCTTGAGTGGCTAAACTCTTAAACTAGGGTTGAGGATGAAGCCCCATTAACGATTATTATCTATATATTCATGAGATTTGATTTTACCCGAATATGTGGTTTCGATTATGATTAAATTGTTCTTACTCCAAATCAACTGTTAGAGATAAATTTTGGATATGAGTTCAATCATGTTTTTCTCATGATTTGGAATTGTCTTTAACATTGAACGCTGGATTTTCATTGTTAACTATAAAACTGGATATTTATTGTGATTTGTTAAAAGCGGATACAATTAATGATTTGGTTTTATACTTGCGAGCGGAGAGGAACAAACATTAGACTTTTTAATGAACTTTCACAATGATACTTTCCATGGTAACAGAATTAGCTTTCAGATTATCATGAAGAAATTTTGGGTAAAGTTAATGATCATGAATATAATGATACGAGTTAATGGGTGTGGATTCCGAAACCTTAGTATTTTCTCCTTCGGTTAAAAAGAAGCATTTAATTTTCTTGTCTTTGATAATTTAGTTTATTGTTTTTACTTTTTACTTTTAGTTTAAAAAATCAATCACAACTTTTGTCAACTAGGTTAGGGTTTAATCGGTTTAAGTTATTTATTTTTCCTAGAAGAATCATAAGTCCCTGTGGATTCGACCTCATTCTTGCATTACTATACTTCGGTACGATTCGTGCGCTTGCGAGTACATTAAAATTTCACATCAAGTTTATGACAAAAAGAAATGTCACTTTATGGTTGAGCAAGGAATTGTATTAGGGCATATCATCTCGCATAAAGGTATTGAAGTGGATAAAGCTAAAATTGATTTGATATCTAACCTTCCACCCCCACGTACTGTAAAGGAGATTAGATCATTTTTGGGTCATGCAGGCTTTTATAGGAGGTTCATTAAAGACTTTAGTAAAATTGCTAAATCTCTATGTAATTTGTTGGCCAAAGATGCCCCATTTGTGTTCAACGAGGAGTGCCTTCATGCTTTTGAGAGATTAAAAAGTAAGTTGACCTCCGCCCCTATAATTCAACCACCCGATTAGAATGTCCCTTTTGAAATTATGTGTGATGCTTCTGATTATGCAGTAGGCGCTGTTTTAGGACAACGTCTCGATAAGCTTCCTCATGTAATTTATTATGCTAGTAAGACGTTAAATGATGCACAATTAAACTATTCCACTACAGAAAAGGAGTTACTAGCAGTTGTTTTTGCACTTGATAAGTTTAGAGCTTATTTATTGGGTTCTAAGGTCGTAGTCTATTCGGATCATGTTGCATTGAAGTATTTGTTGTCTAAAAAAGATGCTAAATCTAGATTAATTCGATGGATTTTGTTACTGCAAGAATTTGACATTGAGATTCAAGATAAAAAAAGGCTCTGAGAATGTGGTAGCTGACCATCTGTCTAGATTAATTGTAGAGTTCACCGAGGATTCATTGCCCATCTCTGAAACTTTTCCTGATGAACAATTGATGCATGTGTCTCAATTATCTTCACCTTGGTTTGCCGATATTGTAAATTATCTTGTAACTGGAGAGATACCTTTGCATTGGCCCAAACATGATAAATCTAAATTTTTATCCAAGGTTAAGTACTTCTTCTGGGATGATCCATACTTTTTTAAATATTGCCCTGACCAGATTATTAGAAGGTGTATTCCTGAAAGTGACCAACGAAGTGTCATTTCTTTTTGTCATGATTATGCATGTGGAGGCCATTTTAGTGCTAAAAAGACGGCTGCAAAAATTTTGCAGTGTGGATTTTATTGGCCTTCTATTTTTCAAGATTCGCATGCATACTGTATAGCTTGTGAGCGTTGTCAAAAATTAGGTCGTATTACAAGGAGAAATATGATGCCTCTTAACCCAATTCTGATTGTAGAGATATTTGATGTATGGGGCATTGATTTTATGGGTCCATTTCCTAATTCCTTTGGTAATTTATATATCCTTGTCGCTGTTGATTATGTTTCTGAGTGGGTTGAAGCCATTGCATGTAAAACTAATGATCACAAAGTGGTGGTCCAATTTTTGAATGATAATGTGTTTGCTCATTTTGGGACACCACGTGCTATTATTAGCGATGGCGGTAAGCATTTTTGCAATCGAGTATTTGAGCATTTAATGAAAAAATATATCATAACGCATAAAGTTGCAACTGCTTATCACCCCCAGACCAGTGGTCAAGTTGAGATATCTAATAGGGAGATTAAAAATATACTTGAAAAAACAGTGAACCCTAATAAGAAAGATTGGTCTTTACGCCTTAATGATGCATTATGGGCTTATCGTACGGCATTTAAAACTCCCATTGGAATGTCTCCTTACCGACTTGTCTATGGCAAGGCATGTCACTTACCTGTAGAACTAGAACACAAGGCATATTGGGCTACCAAAAAGCTCAATTTTGATCTTGACAAGGCAGGTGTTCGTAGAAAACTTCAACTTCTTGAGCTAGAAGAAATTAAGGATGATGCTTATGACTGTGCCAAACCGTACAAGGACCGTATGAAAAGGGTTCATGATCAAAATATTTTAAGAAAATCTTTCACTTCTGGTCAAAAAGTCCTTCTTTATAATTCTCGTTTGCATTTATTCCCAGGCAAACTTCGTTCTCGATGGTCCGGCCCTTTTATTGTTCGCACTAGCTATCCGCATGGGGCAGTTGAAATTGAGAATCCTAAAGATGGTTCCGCGTCTAAAGTGAACGGGCAACGGTTGAAACCGTTTATAGAATTGAAAAGTCCGGAAGTAGAGGAAATCCTTTTAGTGGATCCTGTTTATCAAGGTTAACCATTTAGTTTGCCCAAAACTGGTGATCTTTGTATGCTACTGTACATTACTCGATGAGATTAGTATTTTCTCTTCTCTTATTTTTTTTTTTTTTTGTCTCATTCAATATTTGTTGGCATTCTTTTCTTTTCTTGTGTTCCCATAATTTCTTTTGCAGGAGTCACATAGTTCAGTCTTATTACGCTTATCAGGTGTATCCTATCATTTCTCACCTTTATGCTACAGTCCATCTCTTTTTAAGCGATTGCATTCATGACATTGAGGACATTGTCATATTTAGGTTTGGGGCAGGGTTCACTTATTATTTATGTCTGTTCAATGCATAGACTCCGTAGTCAACCATTTTTTGCTGTTTCTCTTATAAAAAAAAAAAAGAAAAAATGAGTAAAAAAAAAATTTATTTTGGATACTTGATTATGATTTCCGACATGTCTATTGGTTCTTGATTAGTGCTAGTTTGTTTATTGCCCAAGTTGGAGTCTTGATATGAATTCATTGGTTTAGTTAAACTTGTGAACACATGTATTGAAGAGAGGCACTTAGTTGGTTCGTATCACCTATATTTGGATAGCGATTAATCACTTGTGTACATGCCTTTGCACAAGCACTATCACACTTAGATTTGAAATTGACCTCGAGTGTCATAAATATATTCTTGATGCCTCAGTATGAGTCACATGTCTTATTGGAATGCTTAATGTCCTTTCCCAAAAAAAAAAAAAAAAACAATGAATAAAGTGCATGCTTTTTCGGGCTTTTCACTTAGTAACCGGGCCTCTTGCCTCAGTAAGCAGTTAGTGTTCGCGTCAAACAGTGGAGAGTTCCGCGATTGTCATGTGTGGTTAGCTTGGGTTCGTAGCCTTTTTGACTTGAGTAATTAAGTCCATTGGGGTGTTCTCTACATCTAGTGCCCTAAAGCCGTATGGTTTGGGTGTCACTGGCCTAAAACTCGTTACAGGGGTCAATTAGAAAGCTTAAGGGACCAAGGCATTGCACGACCACAAGAAAAAAAAATATACCTGGAAAAAAAAAAAGAAAAAAATATGAATGAAGGGGAGGGGCTATAATTTTATATAAGCATTTTGATGAGTATTGAGGCATTGAAGGTGTGTGTATTGTTTTCGAGATTAATGAATATCTTTGTGTGACTTTTCACTTTACACGCATGCCTTGTGATTTCTTTCTATCCAGATATATGTGGGAGGAACAGTTTTTGTGCTAATTCGGATCAGAATGTTCACGTGTTTAACTTTGTTAATGGATGAAATATCTTGCCTCTAACTTGTGTTATTCTCACACTAGTTACTTTGAGAGGCCATATATTATGTTTTGGAATTCTAATTGAGTGTCATCTTGTTAAGAATTTTGTGGGTATATTCACGGCAAACCCTCACGAGACTATAACTCGTCCACTAGGACAACCTAGGGGTTTAAAGGCTTGTTGCATATGCTAAATGCAATCGGACTCCTCTGAAAAAGGATTAGTTATTATTGTTCTTTTTCTTTGTCTTAATTTTATTTCTCTTGCTCGAGGACTAGCAAAATGTAGGTTTGAGGGTATTTGATGAGCACATATTATTGACACATGGAAGTCCCATATCACATATTGTTAGTCCCAAAATGCGCATAATTGCCTGTGATTATTATAACTTTCATCACTTATATTGGATTATCGTTTTTGTAGGAAAAAATGAAGGTAACTACGTTTTGGCTGTCAAGTCCAGAAAGCATGAAGTCAAATTGTATTTGGTGTCAAAGATGAACCCGTGGTTAAAATAGTCAAGCGCAATCTAAATATATGAAGCCTAGAGAATTCTGCATGAATAAAAATTGAATTAAGCTTTCTTAACTCTTATATGATTGTATGCACGTGGCCCAATTTTTGGGCAAAGTTCATTGTTGATCATGGAACCTGATTTTGGAAGGAGTTGAATCCAACCTATGACTTTCCTTTAGTAGGCACGTGGATTGTATTATAGAATCCTAAAAAAAGGGAAAATTAAGTGTTGGGGAAGGAAAGGAGGATTCTATTTCCAAAAGAGTTCTCTTGCTCTAATTATTTAAGGATCAGTAAGAGATATCACTTGGACGACCACCACTACCTCGGCTGGAGTTGACAATCACGACGGCAATTTGAAGATCAGAGGCCACGGCTGGAGCAACTAGGAATAAGTGTTGAACATCTTGTCATAGTTTGTGAGACCTTATTTCTTCAATGGAGTTTTATCTTTACGAGTTTATGTGTTTTGACTCCATGAGTGGCTAAACTCTTAAACTAGGGTTGAGGATGAAGCCCCATTAACGATTATTATCTATATATTCATGAGATTTGATTTTACCCGAATATGTGGTTTCGATTATGATTAAATTGTTCTTACTCCAAATCAACTGTTAGGGATAAATTTTGGATATGAGTTCAATCATGTTTTTCTCATGATTTGGAATTGTCTTTAACATTGAACGCTGGATTTTCATTGTTAACTATAAAACTGGATATTTATTGTGATTTGTTAAAAGCGGATACAATTAATGATTTGGTTTTATACTTGCGAGCGGAGAGGAACAAACATTAGACTTTTTAATGAACTTTCACAATGATACTTTCCATGGTAACAGAATTAGCTTTCAGATTATCATGAAGAAATTTTGGGTAAAGTTAACGATCATGAATATATAATGATACGAGTTAATGGGTGTGGATTCCGAAACCTTAGTATTTTCTCCTTCGGTTAAAAAGAAGCATTTAATTTTCTCGTCTTTGATAATTTAGTTTATTGTTTTTACTTTTTACTTTTAGTTTAAAAAATCAATCACAACTTTTGTCAACTAGATTAGGGTTTAATCGGTTTAAGTTATTTATTTTTCCTAGAAGAATCATAAGTCCCTGTGGGTTCGACCCCGTTCTTGCATTACTATACTTCGGTACGATTCGTGCGCTTGCGAGTACATTAAAATTTCACATCACCGGCCGTGTATAGATGTAGTTGTCCTTCGGAGATATTAGTGCAAACTTTGTATATCTTCTTTACGGAGGTTTTCGTGAAAATAAGTTTACGGAGGTGAATTGCTACTGTAAAGAACTTGTTCCCGGCTCCGCTGTGAATAAGCTTCTCTCATGAGTCTAGACTTTGTTGTCCTTACATACACTCTCATATTATTCAAACTCACATGCAGTGGCGGAGCCACTTGAGGACGAGCGGGGGCATGCGCCCCCACTGAATACTCTCTTTTTTTTTCTTTTTTTTTTTTTTCAGATTTTGTATTTTTTTCCTTGTAATTGGCTTCTTAAATTATTCTTTGTTTAATTACTTTAATACATTTTGTATATATTTCATTCCCAACTTTTTGTTTCCAATATTACAACAATTCCACTGCACTTGCGAAGTGAGATGTTTAATGAATAAAAAGAGTCACCACTCACCATTTGAAACTCATCAATACATAATGTCCAAATTTGTAAGTGGCTAAACCATGGGTTATATGCATTATACTTCATTAATTATTCACTATTTTGAAAGTAATCTTGTCTTTGTCGATAGACTCACAATGCGTGACGAAATTAGAGGTTTAAGCATAAAATTTGAAAAGAAAAGCATATTTTTTCTGATTGGATCAAGATTGCTAAATATTAACATTTTAGTTATTGTGTATCTAACTGTTATTAGACTTGGTCCATTAAGACTGTGAGATCCAAATCCTAATTTCATACATATCATGCATTTTTATGGTTAGTAAAAAAGAAAAAATTAATAAATTGAAATGACGTTTGTGTGTAGTATTGTGCATGCATTCCTATAGACAAATTAATGTATATAGTCTTTGTTTTAATTCTATGGCCTGAAGTGTTATTTTTCAAATCATAAAGGAGGGTATTGCAATTGAACTAGGGACCAAGATAAGCATGAATGCTAGGAAGACACGTCACTGTTTTATGTGCAAGTATAAAAGGCTTTTTATTTCTTAAATTCCAGTCGGTTTGTGTACCAATTTCTCTCGAAAAAAAGAAAAAGAAAGAAAGAGCACAAGCAGATCGTGAGGAGAGAATAAAAACATAGAGAAGGAAACTGGGTTTTGGAACAGGAATTCAAAGCTGTAGGTAATTTTACATTCCGATTCCTTGAATTGTATTTATCATGTTGTACACCTACTGAAAGAAAAGGGATTATTAGATTAGCAATTGTTTGGGTTCTAGGGTTCTATTAATTGGATCTTCTACAAATCCTGTTCTTTTTCTAACGTCTTGACTGTATCCTAGCACAAGAGTTGTAGAAGATAAAAACTTGCTCTAGAAATTGGTCCAACTTCTCTACGTAACTTTTTAGTTCTAAATAGATTATGTCAGCCCTTGGGTTAAGTGACTTATAATCTAACCAAGCATTAAGAGAAAATTTAATTAGTTTGGTTATGTGAGGAAGTTGTGATTTACGAAGGAAAACCCACCAATTGATCATTGTTAGGTTGTGATGTAACAATTATTTCTATTTGCTGATATATATGTGGTGAGGTATAGTGTGTAGTTAAGCATGGTAAACATTGTGCTTAGGCGCTGATTATTAGAAAGGAAACTGAATAAGCTTTAATCTCTAGCATGCATCTTCACGCATTAGATGTATTATGAATTGCAATCACACATTTGCATCACCGTGTGAATCGTGCTAGGTTCAGAGAGGTTTGTGCCCACGTCAGCTCTACCTAGGAGTTAGGTTGAGGTTCCGGTTAATCCGGTTGTTTTTGAAGGTGAGTACAAGTGAATCATATTGATATGAACTAAAATGATTTGCTTGGAATTATATTAAAAGTACTTTGTTTTTTTTATGAACTGTGATTTGATTGGTTGAAATATTATGGATCGAGAATATTTGAGAAATGTGTTTTGAGATTCATACTATGATACCCTTGTTGCCTTGCTCCTGGGCTAACGTAGGAGTGTGCCCTGCTCCTGGGCTAATGTAGGAGTGTTTGCCTAATTGGGCTTATATATTTTTATGGGCTCGCATATGGGATATGTGAGTGTGCCCCTACCATTGGGAATTAAATTGAATGGCCCTTGATTTCACCAATATACTTATTTGCGTTGACTCTCAGGGTAACGGTATCGTGATAACTTTGGTCGGAGGTAAACGACCCTTGGCTATATGGGATGAGTTGAAGACCTTGTGGTGGACTATGAAGAATATTTTTACTGAAAGAGTTATTTGGTTTATGCTTGATCCATAATTGTGTTTTTTTTTTTTTGGTAGTTGTTCTTATTTATATGATTCAACTGTACTCACTGAGCCCGTGGTTAGCTCACGCATTCAATGCGTTACTCTTTCAGGTGTTCGAGAGTAGGGGTTGTCCACTATACAGCTGTCACCATCATCGGGGTGTCTTTTGAGATCTTTTGGGAGCGAGGATCATTGTACCATTGGTGTAGGTTGTGGCCAGAGTGGGACTCTGATGTTTTTATGACTCTTGTTCTATGTTGTACAGTTCATCTATTATCTTAATAATAATGGTTTGATTTAACTTATATTCAAACGATTGTTCCAATTTAATTGTGAGGCGATCAGGTTTTGACACGTCGCATACTAGGGATAGTACCATTAACCTACCCGGTTTGGGGCGTGACAAAGTCAATTCAAACAATTGATTTATTTTGATAGTTTATGAAATTACTACTTTCCTTAGTAAATGTGTTAGCTTTTTTTTAAATTATTTTTAGCACAAGCATTCTTTTATTATTTTGGTTTTGCTAATTATGTTTTTTTTTTTTTTTGTTGAAGTGTGTTTAAAAAGTGCCCCCACTATCGTTAATTCCTGGCTACGCCACTACTCACATGACAAATAATAACACTATTTCCCTACACGCATGCAAAACAGTGGAATCAACAGCCCTTTGTTGTGTCTAGTTGGCCCTACACACATGCATAATAGTAACTTGTATAACTGTAAATTGAGAAATTGAAAGGACAAGGAAAATCTATCCTTATAGTAACTTTATAGGCTGCATATTTCAGTTGATTCTAAGACCTAAATGAGGACAAGACCAAAACTATTCACCACAGAATCGTATGGTATATCTGCAGCCCAAACACAAATCCAACAAGATATCACAGAATATTTGCAAAATTTAGCATTCTTTCCCCATCCTCTCACAGTTTGTTCAGCATAGAATCTTCATAACCAGAAGCCCAAAACCCTTTTAATGTTCCCCATTATTCTATTGCTACAAGGCATGCAAATCTATGGAATTAGAGCCACAAAGCAGAACAGAATAACCAACAGTACCTAGTTTTCCAGTCTCGAAGAACTGATAAACTAAACAAAGCTCTCACCAAAGATCTATTATGTGAAGTAGTTATATGTGGTAAAAAGTGCAATGGCATGCATAGTATACAGTGAGTACATTAATTAGAAGTAAGGAGACTCACTGCATTCGAAATATCCCAAAAATTGTCAGGTGCTATGAAAGCTCCAGTAATCTAGTTTTCTACCAATAATCGGTTGCACCTTTCCTCGCATTCACAAGTAGCTGTCATGCTTGCCACTCCTTCTTCAACACAAATAACCTGTTCTGCAATTGCTTGGCATTGAAGACATGGTTGGTGAGGTCAAATATTTGTTTGCATATTTTTACTAGTGTTGGTTTGATAGTTGTTTGGTTCCTCGACCCCCTTCCTCAATCTCCTTGGTAGCAAGCTCACAGAATTGCTATCAAATTTGAATCCCAGTTAGCCCGTGGAGCTTTTTTCATGTTTGGATATGCCAGGGCAAGTTGAATCGGAGCACTTTAGCTTCCTCCCCTCTTTCTAGGACTATAACCCTTCCAAGGTGAAACCATTTCTTCCATTTTTTGGACAACAAAATGAGGCACACCACACATTAGTAATAAGGGATGGGGTATAATTCAGACAAGTTACAACTACAAATAATGATGAATTTAAAGAAAACACATAGAACCATTACAAGATAACATCGACATTTTCATAATTTCGACCAACACACATTAAGAGTCTTTGTAACAACACAAATTCTCGACATAGTTACAAGTACTAAAATACGACACAAACTACATTAACCCTAGTCGGAGACCTCATAAAACAATACACAAGTTCATTAATGTCCTTGGATATTAGAAACCATAAGCATATTACATACGAATTAATTAAATGACTTGTAGAATACATATTACAATAAGGATTGTTTTATCCCGAAGGATTGTCACCTCAGCCATACGACTACCACGTTCAGGTTCTTCATCATGTGGCAAATTGTTAGATCCGGATCCTCTGTAGATCTCTCTCTACACACATCTACCACAGCTTTTAACCAACAACTGTCACCTCATTAATGAGCTGATCCTACGCTCCAGATTAAATCAAAGTTCTAGGTCTTCACCCTTTAAGTTACACGACACCGTTTCATTTAGTTTTCCCAAACGGCATCTCTAACGCTGCACCGTTTCTCCACTTCATTACAGTTGTCCATAATTTGGGGGGAAAACAAAACACAACACCCTTATCCCTAGAGGTGTCAAACGTGTCTATCGTGCCATGCCGTGCCATATTCTTTCGTGCCAACCGTGCTTCGTGTCATGCCGTACCGTGCTCGTTTACTTCATCGTGCCATGGCGGGCCATGCCTTGCCGTGGTGGGCCATTTTGCTGTGTCGGGCCGTGCCTTTTTTAAATTGTGTCATGTCGTGCCGTGCCCAATTAATTAATCGTGCTGGATCGTGCCGCACCTTTTTTTGTCGGGTTGTGTCGTGCCGTGTCTTTTTTTGTCATGTCATGCTATGCCTTTTTTTTTGTCGGGTTGTGTGTGTCGTGCCATGCTTTTTTTTGTCGGGTCGTGTGACTCGTGTCATACCGTGCCTTTTTTGTCGGTTCATGTCATGCCGTGCGGCCCTTAATCGTGTGTCGTGCCGTGCCATGTTGTGCCATCGATTTTTGTATACACATTACCAGCCGACAATTGATTTTCGTCTAAAAAAAAAATCTTCCCAAAAAACACACATTCCGATGCCCGAAAAACACACAGATTTTTGACATCCAGTAGAAAAGCTTGGTGCTCATTCTCGACCAGATCAAAAGCTATTTGAAATGCGAGCAAAGCATCATTCTTATTTTCAGATCGTAGAAGTTTTTCCAAGATGCTGGAAACACCCTCTGGGTCATCCAGTAACATCAGGCACTGGCAAATGCTTAAATAATCAGGAGAAGGCAACTTATGGTATAGTTTAACAAGAAAAGACGAAGCACCTGTGTGCAAGATCGGCGGAGAGTTTGGATTAGTTTATGAATAGCTCATCTCCTTCCTTCAAATTATATTTTGTTCATATCCATCAAGCAATTGGGAATAATTATCAGTTATATGGTGAAAAAAAGAAGGATATCTTTCATATGTAAAATTGAAGTTCTCCAAATAAAAAAATTGCAGACATACAAATTATACAATTTCACCAAACAGGAGGCAAACCTTCTATCCTACCACCTCTGTTTCCTCTCCATGGAAAACCATTCTCATTCAAAAAAACTGCATCCATACAAGTTCTAGATAATCAATCTGGTTCATACATGTTTGGAACACTATGTTAGCCTAGTTTTTTTGAATGTTTTAAATACCATTCATTATACCGCCATTCCATTCAACACACCAACTATATCCAAACCCATGATTTCAATTAAAACAAACAAGTCATCCATGCACAATAATTCATTACATTAGATTTGGAAATAGTTTCCACCCAAAATCACACAAAATAGTCAAAGTAATTACATTGTTTTCATAAAATACACAAATGCATCTCACTTTAAGAAAATGTAATGATGTACAAGGCAAACCATCTTGTTCAAATATCCCCTATTCTTCATCTGCAAATTTTCCATACTCGAAACTTGCTTCTTTGCGATTCATCACCTCTTCGCTCCCAATGACAAATACAGAACCGCAAGCATAAAACTGTCAAAGGAATACAATAAACATAATAACAAGAATACATAAAACCAATTTTAAAGTAATTCAATGCACAAAACACTCTTCCATTACTTGAATTCAGCCCAGGTAGCAAAGAGAGTACAAGCAAAACTAACCAAAGAAACTAATGCTAGCTCAAGTGAAACTTGTACTTTATGCTCAATCTCCTGAAGGATCCTAGAGTCAAATTTATGAACCTGAAAATGGAAAGGGTGGCTGACTCAACTAAACTGCAAGTAAAAAGGTTTGGCATTTACCAAAGTGTTTAACAGGACACTCTCTGAGTAATATAACTAAACATAAAGCATTCCTCCCTCTACTCACTGGCAAGGTAATTAAACCACACCGTCCAAACGAGCAAAGAAGGAGCTTATTTCGTTTTCAGCTTAGATTGGGGAAAGTTAACTTTATCATAATTCTAAATCCCCAGGACAGAGGGAGATAACTATACACAGAGCTAAAATGAATGCCCAATAATTAGTTAACCATAGGCAAAGTAGTTGTTGGTTATTGGAATGAATGCAGGAATATATTGGGCAATCTCTTGCAATGCTTTTTCTGACCATTCGAAGAGAACAGAATGCAAATGGAATCGTCATCCACCATTTAGGACTCAACTCAACAGAATTGTTCTAGAGAACCAAACTCCCTAATTCACGATTTCACCACATTTCAATAGTAGCATCTTAATGCTAAATGAATTCAATGAGTGAACTTCCAGTTCCAACAATCATAGACTACAATCTCCAAATAATTAGAAAAGTAAAAGCAAGATTCGTCACATTTAACATTTCAGATGCAAAAATCTGAAATTATACAATCTTTACGAAAGCTCAAAAAACAATTAACTTTCATACCAAGGGAGGATCAGTGAGTGTAGATGCTAGTCCTTCATTAGTTGCCTAATTGTGACTCTAGATAGTTCCCAAAAAAAAAGTAAGGCGGAACGTCATTATTCGAAGTAGTCCACAATAACATTCAACCTAGAAAACAATAAATTACATGGTTTTTATTTAACTTGTTGATTACATTAAGCACATGTGCCATTTGAGACTTGAACTGAATAGTTTCTTCACTTACCTAATCTTATTTGTGCGACTCCTTTTCCCACTCCTCTTACACGTCCACACCTCTCGGGGTTTCCTTCTTTTTCTCTTTCTGAATGCTATAAATTTATCCCTACAACAACATTCCTAAAAAAGTGTTATAATCTAATGCTATTAAAACTCACACTTCGCTTTGCCAAAAACTAGGGTTGTGTCTGTGGCTTATTCATTTCAGACTGAAAGGAGACACACACACATACACCCAACACTACCACATTGTCCACAACGCATGTAGGCATCATCCACTTCAGTTAAGTGAAGCTAAACAGACCACAAGGCATGCAATCAAATAAATAGCTAACAGACTAACAAACTAACAGACTAAAGGGGGTAAGCCGCCACCTCAACTCAGCAAACAGAATATGCGAGGGGTTATGCCACCACCTCGGCTAAGAAATGCAATCAAATAAAACTAACTATACTAACTAAAAACAAACTCAATATTTAGCCTGGCGTCGTTACACCTCAGGTTAGCATAAAAACAGGTTAGAGGTATCCACCAAGCTAAATACAAGTTACTAACACATAAACTACTAGAGTCTAGAGATTGAAAATGCTTCAATCCTTACTATTTCATGTATTTACTTTTGGTATTCAAACAAATCAAACTGCATATGTTGTATGCACTATTTCCAGCACATAAGCAGACTAAGCAGTAAGAACCATTTACTTTAATTGAGGGAATCATAAAACAACTATGGATACAAAAATAAGTAAGAAAATCCACCTTCAACATTTTGTTGGTATTAATTTGCTTCAGCCTTCGCGTGATTTGGTTTTTGACGTCTACGGTCTATAATGTCCTACAAAACAAGAACCAGCAGCAGCAGCAGCAGCAGAAAACAGGTATATAAAAGCCAAATGAACAAGGAAATTGAATAAGAAAATTGAATTCTGCTTAGATATTAGTACCTTTTAGCATCATAGCAGAAAATTGAAATTGATGCAACGTTAAGTTGCCATTACGGCCTTCATAAGTTGCAACACTACTTCTGTAATGATCCGAATCTCGGGCCAATATTTTTCTGAATAAAATTAAATATTTTATTAAAGTATTTTTAATTGATAAATCTTAACCTAGCTAGACTTTTTAGGAGAACCCTAGCCCTACTTCATAATCCTAAAAATCTAGGACAAGATTGGATTGGATAAGATAAGATTGGATTAGATTAGATTTTGTTAGATTATATAAGATTTGATTAGATATTAATAGATATAGTTGGATTTTATTAGATATGATAAGATTTTATTAGATTTTATTAGATATGATAAGATATAATTAGATTTGTTTGGATATTATTGGATATTGTAAGATTATGTTTAGATATAGTAAGATTATGATTTACATATGATTTGATTCTCTAGATATGCTCTAGATTCTTCTTCATTGAGTATAAATAGGCTCCATTCCTCCACTCATCTCCACACACACCACCAAGGAAATAAAGAGAGAGGGAGAGGGAGAGGGAGAGGGAGAGGGAGAGAAAGAGAAAGAAAAAGAAAAAGAGAAGAAGGAAAAATCTTGGAAGTTTATAAATAGTTAGTGATGTTTGAAGGGTGGATATTGGTATGGAAAAATATTTTTAAGGCATTGATTCGTGGACAAAACGACCGGTCATATTTGAGGTAATCCGGGTAGTATACGATATGCTTCCTACTTCCGGAATCCTCTCTTCGATCTCATCTTTGTACTCCTTTTGATTATCTCGTGATTTTTGTTCAATCTTGTGGATATCATTGAAAAGTGAAATAATTGGTATCGAATATGATATTGTTGGATGAATATTATGGAATTGTTTAGTACAGAGATCGAGTGAACTCATGCACCAATAGCCTATCCAATAGCCAGAATGGGTCGAGGTTGACTCGGTGAGGAAGGTATTGGGGGAGTGTCACTATTCATGTACTGAGAATGACATGGTATGAGATCATTTGTGATTATTGCTTCCGACTTGATGATCGATTATCGTTAATTGATTCCACTTATGAGTTTTGTTATTCTGTTGTATTGTATACTTCCCGGATAATTTCTTTTTAAGGTGTGGAGTCGGATTAGTGGAAATTAAATAGGAGCTCATAAGAATTAATTTGGAGAGGTCTTGGAAGAGTTGATAATTTTGAAGCATTTAGAAGATTATTTAGAAGGCAGCTTGAGTTTATTTTGATGTTGTAATTTATTTATGGAGAAAATAGGGGCCTAGAAGTGTTTGAAATACAGTGTATTTTGGAGTTTATACTTAGAAAATAGCGGGGCATTTCAACTTCATAGTTCATGACAATACGACTACGGCTCAGACATTAGTGTTTTTTTATCATCATAGCCGGAAACTGAAATGGATGCGGCAATGTTAAGTTGCCTTAAAGGCCTTGATAAGTTGCAACACAATCACACTTTGCTTTGTCAAAAACTGGGGTTGTGTCTGTGGCTTATTCATTTCAGACTAAAAGGAGACACACACACACTCCACACTGCCACACTATCCACACACACCACAACGCATGCAGGCAACATCCACTTTAGTTAAGTGAAGCTAAACAGACCACAAGACATGCAGCATAACTTAGGCTCAGCATGTTAGTTAACAAAATACATCATAGCTAAAAACTGAAGCGGGGGTAACATCATGTTGCCATTTAAGCCTTCATAAGTTGCCACAATATCCACTTCAGCCCACTTACTGAAATGAATAAGCCATACACAATGCTGAAATGAATAAGCCACAGACACAACCCCAACAGCAAAAATGAATAATAGATTCAAACCAAATGACAGCAGGTCCCCCTAATCACTGTCTATATCAGAATCTGCAAAATAGCCTCTGAATTCATCTTTAGCTGAGCGTTTTTGAATTCCAAGGCGTGCATCCTCCCAATCTTTCAAGCATATGAGACAATCCAAAATGTCTGGAGCTAGTCTGCTTCTCCTCTCATCCAACACTCTTTAACCTGCACTAAAAGCAGATTCAGATGCCACTGTAGACACAGGAAGGGTTAGTAGATCACGTGCCATGATTGAAAGAACAGGATATTTATCTTCATTTTTTTTTCACCAAGCTAAGACATCAAAATCACACCTGTCATTCGCGTTAACAGATTCTAGGTCCAAATATTTCTCAAGTTCAATGCATGAAGTTCCAGTGCTACTTCCTATTCCTAAATTTGAACTAACAAAATCCCAAAATTCATCATTGGTACTTGTAGAAGATGTTAAAAGAGCAGCAATACATGCAGCATTAGAACAAAACTTAGATTCATATTTGGCATACATGACAGTCAATAAATCATTCACATTAGCAGAAGAAGGTTAAGCGGTAATTCCCCAATTCGCACCAATCTCTCTTAAGAGCAAGCTAACACCTTGTAACTTCATCCTAGGGTCCCTTACTGCAGCTAACATAAATATTGGTGGCATTTCCTCATAATATTTTCTGAATTTTCCTTCCATATCTATGCAAGCATGTGCAAAATTTGGATGTTCCCTATGTTTACGAAAATTGACACTGATATTGAAAAGATGATGAAGTACAATACAAGAAGTAGGATAACGAACACCTGAACAAGCTACGGTAGCAACATAAAATACTTTCAAAAATTTCATGAACTTAAAACCAATTTCCCAATCAGCTAGAGTTAAAGGATTACCACGACACGATCGATACCTCTGATTAACATAAGCAGATATTGCATCACTATATTTTCGACAAGACTTTAACATAAGGTAGGTCAAATTCCAACGATTTTGAACATCAGAGTTCATATTTTTTAGTTTAAGATTGTAAAATGATGTGCACAATTTATCAAATTCTTGTTGCCTAGATGGGGAAGTAGCAATAAAAAGAACAACATCTTTAATTTTTTTAATTTGTGGTGCTATATGTTTCAAACCATCTTGGACAACTAAATTAATGACATGACATACACATCGCAAATGCAATAATTCACCAAAATAAGGAGTCATCAAATTTCTTATAAACAATGGAAGTGTAGCACTATTAGCGTTATGGTTGTCAAAAGTAATGCTATAAACTTTATCAACAACTTCAAAATCCCTAAAAACACCCATAATACTTTCATAAATCTGTTCAGCATCATGAGGAAACTCCACTAAACGGAAAGCAATAATTTTTTTTTGCAAAGTCCAACTAGAGTCTATATAATGAGCAGTCACACAAATATAACCACGATTCTTTATACCAGACCACATATCAGAAGTAAAACCTACTGCACCAACAGTTGCAAATTTACTAATCAAATCTTTTTTAACTTCACAACAAGCTTTCTTCGTATCACTACGGGTTGAATTTCTAGAAACTTTAGCAAATGAAGGATTCAGACAATTTTTGACAAAATATTCAAATCTAATATCATCACCAAAAGTAAATGGTTGTTCTGCTGCAGCTACATAAAGGGCCAGTCCATGTCTCATTTTTTCTTTTGAATAAACAAAATTACTACTATCAGATGCATCACCAATTTTATCAGCATGTTTACTTCTTAGATGTCTACCATGTGGCCCTACACCATTATTACTTATGCATTTATAATTTTTGTCACAATAATGGCATACAGCCCTAGCTCCTATGTCAACACCATTTTCATTTTTGAAGTTTTCATTTATAGAGAAATGATTCCATACCCATGAGTGGCATCGTGACCTTTTTGAACCACTAAGGCCTGAATTTGCAGCTGCATGAGTAGAATCTGTCGGAGTAGCAGTAGAACCTAGAGGTCCTATTCCACTTGGACCATTTCCACCACCAACAATGTTTGAAGCAGCCTCCTCACCTACAGAACCCATACGCTGTGGTCCAATAGGGTTTCGTGATAGTTCATTAGAACCTGAGTGGGAGTCACGATCCTCCCCATTTCCAGCATCCATTTACAAAAAAACACTATAACAGGGGTTGTTGGGAAACACGAAAGCCCTAATTTTGTAACCCTAAATGCAATATTCAAGTAATGCAAAAATAAACTAATCCATATCAAGTATGAAGCATCAACAGACAACTGTGCATATCTATAACAAAATCATCAAATCTGGTCATTTCAAGAATATACAAAATATCAACAGTGCATCTATGCATGTGTGTACTAATATACGAAATTAGTGCAGGTATGTCCCGTGTCCGTGTGTGTGTACAAAATCAGTTTTGACAAATTTGTCGAAAATATACAAATATACGAAATTACTCAAGTTAGTAACAAAAGTGAAAAACCCTAATTTCTTGTAACTAATTTCAGAAATTAGCAACAAAACCCCTAATTACGTAACCCTAATTTCAGAAATTAGTAACAAAAGTGAAAAACCCTAATTTCTTGTAACTAATTTCAGAAATTAGCAACAAAAACCCTAATTTTGTAACCCTAATTTTAGAAATTCGTAACAAAAGTGAAAAGCCCTAATTTCTTGTTACTAATTTCAGAAATTAGTGACAAAAGCCCTAATTTCGTAACCCTAATTTCAAAAATTAACAAGAGCCCTAATTTCATAAATTAGTAACAATTAACAAAAACCCTAATTTTAAAAACCTGGTTAAAACCCTATTTTCAGAAACCCTATTTATAGTAGATAAGTGGAGACTGGAGAGGGAAGTGAGAGAGGTACCTGTGCAGCTATGCTCAGAGAGATACGGCGACTGGTGAGTGAGTCGGTGAGGTCAGTACCTGAGCCTGAGGTGATGAGAGAGTTGGAGTGACAGACGTTGATAGACTGATGGTCACCGTCGCACCGACTCACCCTTTGAGAATTGCGAGTTGTGTTGCCAGAAAGTCGAAAATGGAGAGAGAGAGAGAGAGAGGTGTCAGGTGATCGTGAGCAGCGAGACAGAGAGAGGAACAGCGAGACAGAGAGAGAGTGTGTATGAGTCTGAGTCTCTGAGAGAGTGAGAGATAGATAGAGGTGAATCACTCGGTGAATGGATCCAAAGAAATAAGGCGTGCCAGAATCCGAACGTTGAGGCTCGTCGTCAGAGGTGAGACCGTGAGAGGACAGAGAGACGTTGAGAACTTAAGAGGAGTCTGAGAGAGTGAGAGATGGAGAGAGATCGGAGAATGACTGAATGAGATGTCTGCTAGGGCAGCATCTCATTCCTTTTATATGATGTGTGTGATCATGTGCATACAACACACTATAATCCATATGCACCAACTTATCGAAAATTCTCGTAGAGTCCTATAATGCATCACTCGAGGGCCGCTCGAGCTATTTATTGAAAATCCGAACCGTCTACCTTTTATGTGAGAGTGACTATATCATTCATGCAAAAAATGAAGCAAATTGGCTATCGTTATATACTACATTGCACGTGACAAAAAATTCCTATTAATGAACCTATGTTCCGATGAAAGGACTTCTAAAACCCGATAAACCCGAAAATTTGCGTGAGTGATTAAAACACCAAGAACAACGAAATGAACGGTATGGATCATCATACTTGTGTCGCAATCGTGTGGCTAGCGTACATTAGACTATAGCGGAATACATTGGTTTAGAACTAGATAAGTTAGATGTATAGATTTAAACGGTAGCTGCAAACTCATTTTTTCAAATATTCGATCTAAACCGTTACGATTTAAGATCTTATCAAATTTATCATCCTCCCCAAAATAGGTGATAATCGGATATCGGAAACCATGTGATCAGAACACATTTGGTGCTTCCAAATACGTAAAAGTCCTATAATGCACCACTTTAGGGCCGCCCGAGTTGTTTTTTGAAAATCGAAACCGTCTACCTTTTATGTGGGACTATTTATATCATTTGTGCAAAAAACAAAGTAAATTAGTTATCGTTATATACTCGATCGCACATAAAAAAAATCCCTTATCAATAAATCTACGTCCCGATAAAAGGGTTTCAAAAACCCGATAGACCCGAAAATGTGCGAGAGCATTTAAAACACAAAAAACAATGAAATGAACGGTATGGATCGTCATACTTGTATTGCAATCGTGTGGCTAGCGACCTAGCGTACAAGAAGCCGTTTTTTAAAAATAGAATTATATAATATATATTATCATGTTTGAATTTGATTCGAAATTTCTTAATCATATAAAATATTTTAAAAGCTTATTTTACTTAAATAAAAGGAAAAGATTAATAAATTATTGGATTATCAAAAAATACATACAAATAAAGTAAACTATAATCTTAAAACTCTTGTTTATTTAATAACATATTTTTTTTGGTTTTTCCATGCCTCGTGACTTGTGTCGTGCCCGCAGGGCCCGCCCTGAGGTGAAGCCACTTTAGGCCTCCAAAATTCGGGCAAAAACTGGGCCTCGTTTTTCATAAGACGAAAAAATATTATATATAAGTTATTCCGAATTCTAGCACAAGTAGACTTCCAGGCTTCAAGTATTAGTGGTTTGTCCATATTGCTTAAATCGAGAGGGGTCCCTGTTTTGAGCCCCGCGAGACTCATTTGTCAGATTTTCTTGTATTAGTTATGCTTCAGTTGTTTTAAATGTTACTCTAAGAGTTCAAAACTTTTTGCATACTACTATAAATGTTTGGATATGTTTTCTTTTTAATTTAATTTTTAACTTTTAATATCTAGTTCACAGGAAAAAAAAATACTTTTGACTATATAAAAGCATAATATTTACTTCGAACTCAACAAAATTTGATAAAATTTGTTTAAAATAATTAATTCTCTTATTATTAAAAATAACATTCTTACAATTAAAGTTCATAATATAATTAGTAAAAAAAAAACACAATGTATGAGCGATACCGATACGTTTGATTCATTTTTTTTCTAATGGTATAAATTGTTTTAAAATTTTATTTTAGTTAAATTATGAAGCTAAAAGTTTAATCTCTTAACCTTATATTAGACACATACTGACATACATTAATTTTTTTTGTTAAAAATATAGAGCCTAATTTTAAAAATTCGCTTTAAGCCTTGAAAATCTCAAGATCGGCCCTGCGTGCCCGTGCCCGTGTCATGCCGTGCTGTGACTCGTGCCCCATCCCACTTCCGTGTTGTGCCCGTCTCAGACCATGTCGTGCTGTCCCGTGCCAAGCCAACTTCCGTATCGTGCCCGTGTCGTTCCCCCTCACTTCCGTGCCCGTACCATGCCGTGCCCCGTGTCTGGCTAGAACCATGTCGTGTCGTGTCGTGACTCGTGCCCCATCCCATTTCTGTAACGACCCGGATTTTTGCCTTAATTTTTTTTTTAAAGAAATTATTTTTAAATCAAATAGTCTATAGTAATCGATTAATTATTTAAAAAGTGTTGTTAATAATAAAATTTATTCTTTTCCCTTAATAGATATATGCAAATTCTTTTCCTTAATAGATTTATACAAATATAATTATCTTAATTATCTTAGTTTTATTTTTTTTTATTTACATGCACACTCCTTCCATCTCTCTCTCTCCTACTAAGTCTCTACTTCCTCTCTAACCCTTAAACCAAGTCAAATTCGTCCATTCCAAATCTCATGAACCCAACCCCATTAAATTCACTATTATCTTCTTCCACCAAAATTCTCTTATCAATACCCCATCCTCATTGACCACGAAATTAACACAATATTTTCCACGCCCCACCAGTCCAGAAAAAGAGAGAAAAAAACCAGAAGAAACCCAAATTCTAATCAATGGAGTTTTAGAGAGAGAAAGAAAGAGAGAGAAAAGTGGGTTTCGTACCAAGACCCAATCGAAACTCAATCCGACCATTCCAATCTCTTCCTACTACTCCTAGCATCACCAAGCATCGTCCAATTTGGTTCCAAAGTCTTCCGATAAAAAAAAAATCCGAAGTCTTCTTCTCAAAAATTCAAGATTCGTTTTTAAATCAATTCGATCCGATTAAAGGTACTATAATCCTATCCAATCCCTTCTCTAAGTATATTAAGTGTTTATATGCTTAACCCTATATCCCGAACGAAAGAAATATAGTTTACCGCGCGTTTTCTACCGTATTCATCAAATTGATATTATTCTTGAGTCCGACATCTTTTTTGTAATTATTTACGAAGAAGACGACCCTTATGATATTTATTTTACAATCTTTCTGATATTATATTATAAAAAACTACTGAATTGATATTATTTTCTTACAATATAATATCATATTAGTATAAAACGTATTAATTATATCAGTTTAATTTATCTGGTAGATCGAGTTTGTTTTAAATGTTTCGAAACAACTTTGCGACCTTCCAAACCTCAATTTTGATGCCCGGACTATTTTTTCTAGATTTTTCACACCTGAAAGATCATAACTTGTTAAGATCATATTTTTTTTATTTAATTTTCTATTTATTGAATTATTTATTAGTTATCTATCAAATTTACTAACGAAAAATCTTTGCGACCTTCCAAACAACCTTTTGGCATCCAAACTAATTTTGCCTAGACTCCTTGCATCTCAAAGATGATATCTTGTTGAATTAATATTTTTTTTATTTAAAGTACCATTTATTTTTATTTTTATAGTGTTTCCAATTAAAATTACCTTACGACTACATAAACCTTATTACTAATGCCCGAGTAATTTTATTTAGACTCTCTATATTCTGAAGATGAAATTTTGTTAACCGTAACATATTTTAATTTTTAAATTATTTATTATCTATTTACTTTACTTTTGCCATTTTATTTAACGTCTTTATTTAAATTAATCCCGTGACCCTCCGTACCCAACTTTTGACACTCAACTGGTTGCGTAGGACCTTTAGGACTCTTATTTAGGTCATGATAAATATTCCAATAATTTTATCTAATTAATGTATTTAATTAATTTTTAATTAATCTATTATCTTAATATTAATTAATAAAAGCCCATAAAATTTCTCTTTTTATTTCTTGTAAAACTCTTACTTGATTATTGACATTGTGACCATACAAGATTAAGGGCAACGGCCCATCCATAAAGAGTTGCGTGATTTCATTGTCTATTAATTGTTTTAATTATTATTGATTAATTGCATATTGTACCGATACTTGATTTGAATGCTAGATTGGACCCTAGAGACATGGGATGGTATTACGAAATAGAATTCATCTAGACGATGCTAGATAATGGATAAACTGTAAAGTTTTTATTTCTAGATTGTCTGCAGGCGTGATGTTGAGATTTGTGATGAGATTGAAACTGGCGGGTGTCCAGTGATAAATTGATAGACTGGCGGGTGTCCAGTGATAAATTGATATACTGGCGGGTGTCCAGTGGTGATTGTGACGTGGTTTGTGAAAGTGGTACATAAGATAAGCGAACCCTAGTTATGATTCAGGCATGATAAGCTTTCCCCTTGTTGTAGTTATTGGGATGTATACTCGGTACATAACTTAGATGCATCTGCGACAGCAAAGGGAAGTGATTTCATGGGACCGAGCATGGCTAGCGGTTAGGGAGGAAAGATCCCGCGGAGGAGATCTTAGATTACACGACAAGTTAATGGATAGTAATAAACTGTTTATGTGGAACAAATTCTGTGTTACTTTTCCGCACTATTATTATCCTGTTGCTTGCTATCTGTAAAGTAAGAAGGGTAGTTGGGTTGGATTATTTTACTGGGTGATTTATCACTCACGGATACGTCTGTATCCTGGCAAATCGTTTGCTTCGGCGATCAATTTGCTAGTGGGCGCAGGATTCAATGGAGAGGATTCAAAGATGTTGCAGTTCAACACGGAAAGAATATCAAGAACGAAGATCGAGTGTGCTTCGAATTTGTATCAAGTCTAGAGTCAGCTCTGAAATTAATGTATTTTGAATCAGTAAATTTATCTTGTAACTGTAATAGCTAAGTTTTATTTTGAAAAATTATATTTATTTAGTAAATTTTCTTAAAATTTTATTTTATATTGCTTCCGAAAAGTCGAGGCGTTACAATTTCCGTGCCGTGCCAGTGTCGTGTTTGTCTAAGACCGTGCCGTGCCAAGTCAACTTTCTGTGCCCGTGCCGTGTCGCGTGCCTGTGCCGTGCCGTGCCGTGTCTGGCTAGAACCGTGTCGTGCCATGTCGTGACTCGTGCCCCATCCCACTTCTGTGTCGTGCCAGTGTCGTGTCCGTCTAAGACCGTGCCGTGCCAAGTCAACTTCCGTGTCGTGCCCGTGTCGTTCCTGTTCACTTCCGTGCCCATGCTGTGCCGCGTGCCCACTAAGACCGTGCCGTTCCCGTGCCGTTTCAGGATTATTCCGTGCCCGTGCCGTGCCGTGCCGCCTTCAAACGTGTCGTGCCCGTGCCGACCCGGCCCATTTTACACCTCTACTTATCCCCAAACACAAACCCGACGCTCACTTTCTCAGCCCTTCCATGAGATCAGTCCGGCGAATATGATCAACTCTCCATGCGATCAATCCGGCGATGATGTAGCCTCTCTTCATCTCGACACTGCAAAAATTTGATCCCTCCCAACTCACCATTTGATTTGTTTTGTTTTCGTTCTGGGCAAAAAAGAAGGTTTCGTTTATTCTTTAATTTGATTTGATTTTGTTTGGATTCTTCCCTTATGGATTCCGATTCTGTTGAACCTATTTTGATTTTTGACAAATAGAATGGTCCTTGTTCTTATTTTATCCTACCATTTCTATTTCCATTTATACAAACAATCTCATTTTTTTGTTTTTTTTTTTTAATTTTCATATGTTGAACTCTTGGTGTTCTAGTGGAATTAAAGAGAGAAGGTATTTCTCCCTCTCCCCACTCTCCCATTCCCCCCCCCCCCCCCCCCCCAAAAAAAAAAAAAAAAAATAGAGAGAGAAGCTTTTAACCTATTATTTCTATTCATCCCTTGTGTGTTCCAAAATTAAGCTACGTAGAAAAATTACAGCCTTGTTCGTTTCCAAATTTTATTTTGTTTTCCAATCATTACCCTATTTCTCAAATTATTAATTTCATTTCTCTCTCTATCTCTCTCCACTCATCACCTCTCTCTTCAATCATTACCTTATTTCTCTCTCCACTTACTATCAAAACTAAAATATCCAAAGTTACAAAACGAATAAGGCCTACATCTTTTACAAATAGTTGAGGGGAATTGAAGAAAATGCTTTATGTTTGGATTTATCCAAAGTTTGATTCATTTGGGATTGCAGGGGAATTAAAGAAAATGTTTTCAGGGCCACACACCAAGAAAGAGAGGGAATGGGGATTCCATAGCTACTTGGAAGTTGAGAGATAGAGAACTTGTAAACCCAATATTTATGCTGGGTTGGGATGAGAAAACGGTGAGCATTAGCTGCCGTTTGGGGAGAATAAGAAACGGTGTCATGTAACTTAAAGGGTGAAGACTTGGAACTTTGGTTTAATTAGAAGCGTAGGATCAGCTCATTAATGAGGTAGTAGTTGTTGGTTAAAAGCTGTGGTAGATGTGTGTAGAGAGAGATGTGGAGAGGATCTGGATCCCAAATTGTCAGGGTGAATTCGGGTCATGTCGGCTGCGTACTCGTCGCACCAACCAATCCATGTAGTTTAGGGTTGGTTAAACTAACAAAAGGTTAGTGATGACGGACTCAGGATTTAGTCACAGTGGGGTCAAATATCTACGACACATATAATTTATTTTTCGTAAATAAAAATCGGAAAAGGAATTGAATTATACAAAAATGAAAAAGAGTAGAAACTATTCATATTAACATATTATAGTACATAACTCATCTACTATTGCTAAGAAAAATTGTTACTTGTAAATATTGATGATTCTTATGGCATTTTTTTTCCAAATATTTTCTTTAGAAACGTAACTCATTTCAATAAGATCTAAGTTTATCCTAAATTCCTAATTCCTCCATCTGTCCTTTTTTGTTTGTTATTTTTGATATCTTTACCTGTTTTCAATCACTTATATCTTCTATTACAAATTTCCAAAAATTATGTAAAATATTATAAATTGAAACATATAAACAATTAAAAAAATAGAACAACGTTCAAAAATGGACAAAAAAAATGAGAGGGAAGGAGTAACAAATTGGACAACGCTAAAAGATTGCTTACCACAGTGCAAAATGCATCGAGTTTTTTCACATTAATGGCTAATTGTCTAACCTAGCTTTCTATCTAGATAGACTGCTTGCTTTTGTCTTTGCAGGAGCTTATGCTTGCTTTTCTCTTTGTAGGAGCTTATGCTTGCTTTTGGGGAGTGAGAGAGAGAGAGAGAAACAAACCATAGAGTATAGAAGTCTAGACCTTGTTCAGTTCGAGATTTTAGATTTTGAATTTGGGAGGAGAGAGATAGAGAGAGAAATGAGAGTAATAATTAGTGAAAAAAGTTTTTGGGGACCACGCACAAAGAGAAGGTTTGGGTCTAGAGACCCAAACCGAGCATGGCCCTATAGATTCGTAAACTTTGTGGAAAGAGAAAAAACGTTGAGTTCTTTGTGTAACGTCACAATCAAAGAGGGCAAGAATTGTAAATCCTATGGGATTTTCAGGGCAACAATTTTATCCTTTGGGGCAAAATTATAGAATACTTCTCAAAATTATACCTGCTCCAGAGATAGTTTGAGCTTTAGTGGGGTCAAGGTGACCCACCTTGACCTAGTGGAGGTCTGCCATTGGTTAGTGTGCTATAGTTAGGTAGTCAACTAGAGTCGTGCTACACGAAAGATTATTTAACTTACTTGTTCTTGCAGACACACTTCTAATAAAGATGGCCCGGCCGGATTTTTAGATGAGCCGGAAATCTTTACAATGCACGGTCCATAACCACAATTGCAGAATCGTCTCACTGAACCAGAGGTTGCAATTGACATGTGTGACACCGTAGATGTTGATATCATTTCACTTCAGTTCCTAAAGTTAATTGTCCAGGCGTGGGCTCATATATATTGGTAAGTTCACATATATTGGTAATCAAGTACAACCTATATGGTATAAGTAAAATCATTCTTTCTATAACAGAAGAGAAATTAGCAGCTACCAACCCAAGATTACTATTTGTAGATTGGAAGGGTTTGACAACCTACGGAAAACAAATGACTGATGTCTGAATACAAATGACTCCATGTGATACTACGGAGGAAAATTAGTAGGGAATCTGTCTTTCTGGAGCAGAATTTATTAGTTTATAATTGTTGTCCGCATACCAATGGTGAAATGTGATGACCTATCATCCGTGTTACAAACATGCAATATGCCAGTACAAAATTTTTCTGAAAAGAGGATGATATACTCTGTGCAATACTAAACAAGGACGCGTGATATTTTTTATCCTTTTGTCTGCTTAATTGAAAAAAGTTGGACTCACCCATGATACTACCTATTGATAATTTGTGCCTTCGTAGAGGATAATCTCACAACTAAATGTCATAGACTTGCAGAAATTGAATAAAACATGGAAAAAAAGAGAGTGCTAGATTAGCAAATCGAGAAACTGAACACTGATATCTGTTAGTATCCTCCAAGAGTGCCAGTGCACTGTACTTGTGCAGATAGATATAAGCATAGGAATACAATTTTATAACTCCATTGCATGGAAGAGTATACCAAATTCTCAATTACTTTCCAATATGAAGCTATCCTAATCTCATCTATTGAGTTCAGAGAATGGGATTTGGACTCATTAAAGGCCTAATTAGACTCATTTAACAACTAATTAGTTCATTAGGACTAATTGGATTCAATGGGGCGAGGTTTCCAGATATAGGGTTTCCATAGGCTTGGTCAGTCTCAGGGGTGTTTTGTGGTTTTGTGTGTTCGTGTGCTGGTATGCGTGTGCGTGTGAGATAGCCGGCACATTTCATAAGCCAACTTTTGGACCTGAATAACAACTTATCTATTCAAGTCAAAATTAGCCTAGGTGGTCTATATATGACAGGCATTGATTTTAAATTTTCGTTATTAAAGAATTTGGCACGAATTTTAGAAAATAACATTATCGGAATAAAGAGTTACTGAAAAATAGGTTTCTATTAATTTTTAAATTCTTGTTCTGAATTCTCAAGTTTTCGAGATTAGTTAGTTTGTTTTTTTTTTTTTTGGTTTCGATTTTCGAGATTAGTTTGCTCTTCACAGTTTAACAAATTGCTTGAATACCAAAGTATATATGAAATATGAATGCAATGTGTTTTTATTGTTTACACACACACACACACACATATATATATATATATATTTGTAGGATATATACGTATTCATATTCACATACCTATTTATTTATATATTTCTTTATGTAGAAATTATACTATTTGTATTATACATATTTATTTAGGCGTATTCATATAAATAGATACGAATATTAATTATCACTACGCATATTAGATATTAATTATGTACTTGCTACTGTATATATCAACAAACAAATAGATATGTCACAATCCATACACTACAAGAAAATGCAGCAAAGGCGACCTGATTGCCGACACAATGCATTTTATGTCGGCAAAAGTACGCTTTTGCCGATGCAAAAGTTGTTTGTGTCGGTAAATGTAAATTTTTTGGCGACAAAAAGAAGTTGCGTCGGCAATGTTGTCGGCAAAAATATGGTTGGCGGAAAATATTCTCCCGCGAAATATTTGCCGACGAAATTTTTTTCTAGCGATGAAATATGCATCGGCAAAAGTTGAATATTTTGGCGACGACATTTTTGTGTCGGTGATAGTAACTTTTGGCGATAGAATTTGCATCGCCAAAAGATAAATCTTTCGGCGATGAAATCTTTGTGTCGGCAAAAGTAAAAAGTAGGAATTTTTTTTTTTGGCAAAAAAATTAAAGAACACATGGATATCTACTAATTTGCGAAAAAGAATGTTTGGTTTTTTTTTTCAAAAAATATATATTTTTTCTAAGTTTGTGGACAAATATTTTTTTTTTGGAACAGAAGGAGTATATTCATATATGTGTGTGTGTTTGTGTTATTTGTATGTATATACAATATTATGTGGTAAATATAAGGTACGTATATAATTTCATATATGTTAGTTTTTTTATCGATTTTTTAAGGATTATTGCTTCTTCATGATGAGACGAATCTAAAAAGTATAAAATTATTATTAAAATTTAATTTTTTTGAATAAAGACAAAAAATAAGCTAATAAACTATTTTTTTTTGTCTTTATTAAAAAAAATAGGGTTTGATCGTAATTTTTTACTTTTTAGATACCTCTCATCATGAAGAAGCAATAATCTTCGAAAAATCGACTAAAAACTAACTAATGCGAATTTTGTTTGAATAAGGACAAAAAAGCTTTCTGTCTTAATTAAAATGCCCAACGAAGCCTAAAAGATATAAGAGTTATGTAATAATGTATCTAGTGTAAAAGATTGTATATGTACTGTACAAATGTATATGTAAAGATAAAAAAAACCTGTTTATGTAGGTTATATATATTAAATATTACAATAATATTAATGGAAAGTAAGTTGGTGCAGTTGGTAGACGCGTGATGTTAGAGACTTTAAGGTCTTCAGTTCGAAACACGGGCCACGCTAAATCACAACACCAGGACCGGTAGTACATTTTTTTAAAATTGACTTTTGGCGACGCAAAAATCTCGTCAACGCAATACCATTTGCCGACAAATATGCCGACGCAAGCTTGCATCGCTGAAACTATTCTTTTGCCGATGAAGGATAATTTACATCGGCAAAACCCTTTCCCGACATATCAACGCCGACAACTTGCCGACACAAAATTTTTCGCCGGCGAAAACCTTTGCCGACCCATATACACTTTTGCCGATGTATTTTGTTGTGTCGCCAAATTCGCATTTTCTTGTAGTGATAATTTCTTATTCAGAATCACAAAAATAGTTTTTCCAAAAAAAAAAAACTTTTACTAGTAATCTATATCTATATTATAAAACAGAGCGGTTTTTGTCTATACATATAAACCCAGCACCCTCTACAACCGTCCGATCAATATTTCATGTTAGTTGTAGCCGTCCGATCGAGAGAAAACTTCCTAATATAAACTCCTCTAACCTTATGACTTATGACCGGTAAATCCTTTCAATTGATTGTTTTTATGTTGTTTCCTTAAAAAGATTTTTCTATTTAATTTTCCTACCTTCAAATCATAATTTCCTTTTAGGTTAATTTTTCTACATTCAAAAAGGAAACAAACTTTTTTTTGATTCATACACTAAATGGAAACATTATTTGTTTTTTAAAGTTGATAATTGTTGTTTCCTTAAAACGGAGTAGCACTCACATGCGTTTTTCTTCAATAATGAATCTACGTTTTCCTTAATAATCTAATTCGTAAGTTTCTTCAAGAAGAGAAGAAATTAGCTTTCTTCCTAACTTGATTAGAAAAAAAGAGAGAGGATCATTACCTTTGCTTTGTTAGAACAAGAGATAATCAAATCTTTTTATTTTTCTACATGTTCTAATGTTTCTACATGTTCTCTCCCTCTCTCTACGTTAGATGTTTTGAGGCAATTTGGAGTCATGTTGTCTGAAGTAGTATACTGTTTCTCAATGGATAATTTTTTAAAGTTGTAATAAAAAAAGTTGTGTCGCGCCTTTTTTTTTAATCGGTGTATTGTATCAAGCCTTTAGGCATGGGCAATCATGAAATCCATGATACTATTTTTGGAGCTTTTCTATGGTCATGACAGTATTACTATTAATTGAATTAGTGGTTTGGTTTGTGATGATATTGATTTTTATATTCATAAATGTGTATGACTTGGTGTATGACCTGCGTAATTGTACATGTCTTCAAGTTCTTTGTTAATACAAATCTTGCTTATCTACAATGAAGGCTTTACTACTTATTATGAGTTAATTGTGGGATTAAGAATTTGTGAAACCGGTTGTCGGTTAGATTTTGATTCACTAAATTATGATTAATATTGTAACGACCCCAATTGGGACATTACAAATATAGTTGGGGTTCTGATTATAATTCTGATGCATTGTCAATTTTGGTCAATCAAGGGCAATGACCAGAAGTTTTTTTTGTAGTCCAAGATATTATTTGTTGATGGGAGTAGAAAAATAATATTTTTATTTTCCTTTCATGTGCTTGCTTTTTTATAATTCAGATGTCCATGCTAATTTTTGTCCACCTCAACTAATTTTGGGGGCTCCACTGCCCACTTGCAGAGAGTTGCAGAGAATACTCAATACCGACAATGCCTCAAAGAGATATGAATATATTAGCCCCAACAATCTGATGATATGAATATGTTACTTTATTGATGATTGTCATGAAGTTGTAGTTGATATAGCTGCTATGTGTTACTCGACTCTCCTCTCTACCAAGGTAATTTAGGGCTTTTGGCATCTTTGTTTGTGTTGATTGATGATTGTCATGAAGTTGTAGTTGATATAACTACTATGGGTTACTCGACTCTTCTATCTACCAAGATAATTTGGGGCTTTTGGCATTTTTGTTTGTGTTGTGCCCAGCTATAAAACGTGCAGGGCGCACATGTGGTCTTATTACACGTGTTTGAGTTAATAAATTGTTAAGTTGAGCTTGATTTTTCTTAGATTTCGATTGTGCTCTAACGTAGACGGGCTTACTTAAAATTTAACAAAATGGTGTACCTATTGTCATCTATTACTTCTCTATTTTCTCTAATTCTATTTAATTTTAGGTTAAGAATACGTTGCGCCGTACTTGATGGCACGGGCATCCACTAGTAATACCATAAAAAGCTGCGTGAAGAGATACTCCACTCCGTACTACTACTAGCTTTTTCTCAAAGCTGGCTTTGGAAAGCCTCTTGCAAAGAAAGCCCAAAACCGTCAAAATACACTACCAGGCAAACGCGGCCTTCTCTCTCGCTCCACCGAACTCCCATCACTCTCTCTCTCTCCTCAGATTTCTCTCTCTACCCGCCTTCCCCTTTTCAAAAAACAACAAATACCACCACCACACCGTTTCCCCCACTATTCCACGCACTCCCCAAAAAAATCCACAGCCAAGGAAACCTCTTCAATGGACGAAGAAGGCGACCCAGTGAACTTCTTCATGACCCTCGACTGCTGGCCCCAATCCCCGTCCCAGCCCCCCGACGACGACACCTCCGAGACCTTCATGCTGGGCTTCACCATCGCCAACATCGTCGGCCTACAGTACTACTCCGGCCGGATCAGCGGCCGCGAGATGGTCGGCCTAGTCCGCGAGCCCCTCAACCCTCACGACACCAACGCGATCAAGGTGCTCAACACTAGAACCCTCCAGGTCGGCCACATCGAGCGGTCGGTGGCTAAGGTTCTTTCCCCCTTGATCGATGAGAATCTCATTTCTGTCGAGGGCATTGTTCCCAAAACGCCTAATAGGGGTTTCCGCTACAAGATTCCGGTCCAGGTACGCAGGGGCGGAGCCAGGTTTTTAGTAGGTTTAAAAATTAGATTAATATGTTAGTTTTTTTTTTTTTGTTTTTTGTTTTAAATTAAGAGGTGTGTATATATATATATGGCTGCTGATTTTGCCACCCTTTTTTTTTGTTAACGCCACTCCATGTATTTTTGGTACAAAATACACTTGCAGGGAGTAGCATATATATATGGCTGCTGATTTTGCCACACTCTTTTTTTTGTTAACGCCACTCCATGTAGTTTTGGTACAAAATACACTTGCAGGGAGTAGCGTTAAAAAAAAGTGGTAAAATCATTTCCATATATATATATATATATATATATATTGATAAATGTAATCTTGGTTTTCTCCAAGACTTATCCTTTGGCGCCAATATTTTTTTTCGGTGTCCGCTTTCATTACTCATTAGTCTGAACATCTCAAAAAATGGTTATTTTTAAATGTATTATGTTTTTATATGTCATTTGATAAATATCAATTGATGGGAAATGATTTTCACACTCTTTTTTTATGCATGCACTCCTTTTATTGTCTTTAGTGGAAAAATTAAATATTAAAGTTTCACTAAAATAACTAGAAATGGTGTCCATACATGAAAATGGAGAGTGAAAATCATTGCTCTAATTGTTTCTATTAAGCAAAGTTTTCAAAATTATAGAAAATATACTATTTTGGGAAATATAAGTAATTTAAAAATGACATTCATGCCGAAAGAAGAGGATGCTTGAAGTTTGCATGCATTTGGGGCAATTTAGAGTTTTTTTCTGCGGGGTTATAAGTAGCGAAAATTTTGGCTGCAAACTATGAAAGGTCCTTGTGAGAAATCACCCACTTGTACCTTACACCCTCAGCCCTGCAGGTGCACGTGTTTGCTCGGCGGGATGCGTTTTCATTTGTCCAATCTGCGATTTCGTTAGGTGGGTTGCAGTTGATTTCGAATGAGGAGGCGGGGTTTGGGTTATCGGAGGCGGTAGTGGTGAAGGAGAGGAGGAGTGAGGATGGGAGGAGTTTGGATGATATATTTAAGTTGGTTGATGAGAACGTGAGGAGGAAGGGGGCAATGGAGGTGGTGGAGCCGCCGACAGAGGTTATAAAATCAGAGCTTTTTGTGCACCAAAAGGAAGCTCTGGGGTGGATGGTTAATAGGGAGAATGGTTGCGAATTGCCACCTTTTTGGGAGGAGAGAGATGGGGGTTATGTCAATGTGTTGACGAATTATCAGACCGATACACGACCACAACCAATAAGGGGTGGGATATTCGCCGATGACATGGGATTGGGTAAGACTCTCACATTGCTTTCTTTGATTGCTTTCGATAGGTATGGTAGTGGTAGTGTTATTCCCTCTTCAATTGATGGTGGTAGAGTAAATGTAGAACAGTGTGAGGAAATAGGTGAAGGGAATGATGGATTGGTTGTTTCGGGCAGCAGAAAGGCGAAGCGGGGGTGGGAGAGTAAAAATTATAGCAAGTCACGGAAGAAAAGGAAAACTGTAGATACCCATTTGGAAAAAATGTTGGAAAGAGGTACTCCGACTGGATCTTCAGTTTCGAAAACGACATTGATTGTGTGTCCTCCATCTGTATTTTCAACATGGGTGACACAGTTAGGGGAACACACTAGACCAGGAAGGTTAAAGGTGTACATGTATTACGGAGAACGGACTTCCGACGAAGAGGAGCTTCAGAAGTATGATATAGTTTTGACAACTTATAGCACTTTAGCTAGTGAAGAAAATTGGCCTGATTCACCTATGAAGAAGATTGAGTGGTGGCGAATCATACTGGATGAGGCTCATGTAATTAAGAATGTCAATGCTCAGCAGAGCCGGGCTGTCACTAGCTTGAATGCCAAGAGGAGGTGGGTTGTAACGGGGACACCTATACAAAATGGCTCGGTGGACTTATTCTCTCTCATGGCTTTTTTGAGGTTCGAGCCGTTCTCAATTAAAAGCTATTGGAATAGCTTGGTTCAGAGGCCACTTGCTCAGGGAAATGAGAAAGGTCTCTTGCGGTTGCAAGTAAGCACATAATACCCTTTGGTTATTCAGCCCATGACATACTCTTATTTGGACTATAACTGCATTGCCTTCTTCATTCAGAATAACAAACAGCTTCTTATTGTTTGAAAACTGTCACTTTAGGGAGTTAGTGTGGTCTCTTTCATATATATGGTGCGGTCAGGAGTTGTTCAGAACCTATTTTCTGAAGAATTCTGGGAAACAATCTTTGAACTTCTCCATCTCAAAAATTATGCTTCTCTCTCACATATCTCTTGTGCGTAGGCGAGCTATTATGAACGCATGCACTGCAGTTGCATACATCCATAAATGGTGAATGGAGACTTGACTCTCAATCTGATCTGCTTGATTGGTCCCACTGCCCCTCAATCCTCATTATTTGAGGATCCCAGAGATCCAATCATGTGGTTCTTGCAGTCTGTTAGGGCCTTTTGGGAGCCGAGCCTGCTTATTCTTGACATTGTCAAGTTGATGATGGTCATTGTTCTTTCGAAAGAGCTTTTCGCTGATATAGGACAGTTTATTGTGTAGATGTGGATGTATACTATTTCCTGCTTATCTTCTTTGGTTGCAAGTGTCGTGTGGTGTCAATTCCTAGTATTGCTAGTCATTGCACACTTACCTGTTTGTTCCTAATGTAGGTATGTGTTCCCATCATTTCTTTCTGCATTTATCGTTTTCTCATGCAGTGAAACATTTTGTTACAAAATAAATTGTACTTGTGTCTTTTTTGTCATTCGGTCTATATTTTACCAGCTGAATCAGTCTGTATGAGAGAATACCTGCTGTTTACGGTGCCAATAGATGAAATATCTTCCCAGTACACTACTGTATAATAGTGAAATAGTCCACTTCAATTATATAAAGAACTTGATTTCTAGAGCAAAGTCAGATGAAGGATAAACTTATCTTTTGGAAAAGTCAAAAGCATTTGACTGTTAGTTGGCGATCAAGGCAGTAATGATAAACTTAGTTTACAGGAACGTATCTGTAGGTTGCTAAACCTTCTGCGACAGTTGTGTAATGGTGTGTGATCGGAGTTGTACTTATGGGAACCCTATTATTGATTCCAATGGTGTCGGCGCATGACTGTTTTTCATTTTCCTTCCTTTTCCTTTGTTTCATTCATATGTGACTTTCTGTTTACCTACTCTTTTGTTACGACAATGTGTCTTATTCATTGTGCTTGTTATGTAATAGGTGCTAATGGCAACCATTTCTTTGAGGAGAACAAAAGATAAGGGTTTAATTGGCTTGCCACCTAAAACCGTCGAGACTTGTTTTGTGGAACTTTCTGCAGAAGAACGTGAGTTGTATGACAGGATGGAAAGTGAGGCAAAGAGTGTTGTCCGGAACTATATACACACTGGTAGCGTGACTAGAAATTACTCAACTGTGCTTAGCATACTTTTACGGCTTCGTCAGATTTGTACAGATTTAGCCTTGTGCCCTTCAGATCTCAAATCATTGCTTCCATCTAACAATATTGAAGGTATTTCACCTGATTTCTTGTACATTGATTCATGTTCATGCGTTGGCATAACTTTTTAGAGGCATCCCATTAGAGCTCCGTTAGTATTATCTTGAAGGTGGGTGTTGAAATATGCATTATTATCTTAAAGAGGGTGTTTGGATGCTTACTTTTTTGGCTTTTGAATTGCGCCTTTTCCACTTCTCATTTGTGGTTTATGATAAAAAGACATTTTTACCCTTGTTTGTACCTTATTTGGGATTGTTAGAATTTTGATCTCTGCCCTCTATGATTTTATTTTCTATCTCTATCACAAAATAGTTGTAAATGGTAGCATTTGTTAAGGTAATACTTGAGACTTTATGCTTAGCAAAAAAAAAATCGATTGAGACTTTCAAATGTGGGACACAAGTATTTGTAAAGTGAAAGGACCAAACATATATTTTTTTTAACAATATCCAAAAATATGTATGTCTAAAAGGGCTATTCATACATAGCATAATACCATCATAAATGACCAAGGGCAACATGGTAAAAAACTAACTCAGAATCTATTTTGATGATTATACACCCAAACACTACTCTGTTGGAAAATCTATTCTGCACATCTCATCCAAACACTCTACATATAATATAGAAATTCTTCAATTCACAATCTAAAATACTAAAAGAAAAAAGGACTCCCAAACAGCCATACATTCAAAGGAGTGTTCTACCATTGGTACTTTAATCTTTCTATTTCGCAATATCCTTCTCATTCTCTTTTTTTTTTTGTTAATTTATTGTTTTTATGTTCTGTATTACCTCTTAACTCTCACATGCCTTTTTTCCCCTTATCAAAATTGGTTGTTGCCCGGCTAATAACACTAACTTTAGGATTCTCTTACTTATTTGGTACTCTTAGTTTCTCATAATCTTTATATGGAATTTTCATTCTTATTGTATAGGGTAGTATCTTATTTGAGTTCTTCTTGTCTTATTGTTTTGGTGAATGAATCACCCTCCTATACCCTTTTTGTTCTTTCTTTCATTCCTGATTCTTATGAATATTGTGTAGTGCGAGGAAGAGATGATATTGTGTTACTATTTAATGGGATGAAACACATTCATAAGATTAGGTGCATGGGCCCATGGACTGGGCAGATGAAGGATTTATAGGTAGTTTATCTGTTTGTGATCGTAGAAGTTCTTGTTGACTTTCACTTGCTAAGAGTGGGACATAACATGTTGCACAAATTAAATTAGGAAACGTACGAGGCATGAAAAACTGGCCTCTTTGAGATCCTCTATAGAAAATATTAGCAGTGTTAGCATAGAACAAGGATTTCTTGATAAGTTTTTCCCCTCAATACCAAAACTAATTTAAAACTAATTTGGTATCAGAGCAGGCAATAGATCTTATGTTCGAACCTCACCGCCTACGTAATGTTAAAATATTTACACGTGTTTAGCCCGCTTATGGAGGAGAGCCTTGTTACACGTGAGGGGGCATGTTGAAGGTATAAATAATTAAGTTTGCCCTCTCTCTAACAACTTAAACTTTAGATGAGTTGGTGGTTAACAATCTAATATTTCCCAATTAGGAAGGACATCTTTTGGGCATATTTAAACCAAACATGCTCATAAGCTTCCGTCAAGGAAATTTGCCGATTAAATCGGTCCATTTTGTTAATTTGGGAATTGATGGGATCACTAAATAAAAATCATAATCATGTTATAGATCAACAGTGGTCATATTCTATGGGTGCTTTGAGTTTGCATGCCGCTGGTCTAGTTTTCCAGAGGTAGGTCCCTATGCCAGATTTTTAAGATGGCTAATGTGTTGTTCGATGGGTCCTGGTTTGAGCCAAGGCATCTTATTGGACTCCACATTTTATCTTCAATCTGTTTCGATGGAATTTCTATTTGAAGCCTTAACTTTCGAGTAACAGTCCTAGTTCTAGGAGATATCTATCTGGTTCTGCATACTTCTGTTTCACCTGTAGTGAACTTTGTTTAGTGGGTTTCTATTGAAGCATTCAACCTAAAACCAGTTGGCAATGAATTGAGAGACCACCCAGATTCATATACTAGTTTTGGAGCTAATACTTAATCAATGTGGGACAAGGTCTGCTCTAACAATCCCTTGCACATGCGACCCTGACTTACAACTGGAAAGGTAAATAAAGAATCCAAACAAAAGGATCACTAAGAAACAGGGTGCACTTTAAGGCACAAACAATGAGGCAATCAAGGGAGTCTTGTTCAAAAGCCTCTAATACCCTTGCTCTGATACTATGTTAAAACATCCAGGCTCTTATATTACTTCGGAGGTAATGTTCAATCAATTGGGACAAGCTCTAAGAGTTTTGCTAAAATTAATTCTATCCCTCAATTTCACCGAATTAACTTAGCAGTAGTACGAGTAGTTCTTGTAAATGTATTGATCTAGACCTACTTCGGGTGCATAACCATTAATAAGTATTTGTAATTGCTTCCAATAAAGTTTATTCATATTTCTGTAATCCCCACTTGGAAAACATAAAAGGTTTTTAGAATTAATATTGTAATGTCATAAAACCTATTTAGGTTATGTTTTTGAATAGTTTATTTTTTTTATTACCAGCCTGCACTCCACATGATTTATTCTGTTGTGTACAAGTTCCCTCTCCTCTTTATCGGGGTGTGTCTACAGATACCATCCCTTACCAGTCAAGTGTTCAATAAGTATCCTTTCTTACTTCATAATCTCTCTCTTGTAAACGTCATTATTGTAAGGGGAATAAATTCTCTTAGTGCTAGTAGTAGCTTTTTTTATTGAACAGCCTCACGTGCTTCCTCGTCGGAACCCTAATTCTTTGTTGGAACCCTAGCTGCAAAACGGACAGGGGTGAGCGCACCTTTGCCTCTTGTTGGCAAAGGTCCTCCGATGCCTAAGTTAGTATCACATACTAGAGAAACCCTAATTATCAGTAAGAAAGTGATTCAATTGCAATAAACTGCGTACCTTTATCTCTAGGTGTACCTCGTATATATAGACGTGTACATACTTGTTGCCTAAGCATCCTAATTGTCCTAGGTTTCCTACCTCGTACAGGAAACCCAGAATAGATTGGATTCTCATTCTCTTATCAAGTTACTGCCTTAGTCCTCATGGGATTCTTCCTTATAGCAAGCCGAGCATCCTCCTTTATTCTCGGGATCTTACTCCATCACGGAGTATAATTGTACTGGAATCTTCCAGAATATCCTTACCGCTTTGTCACTTAAGGCAATAGGGCTTAGGGCTCTTCCCCTGCCCGGCCTCCATACTGCTGAACAGTTCATATCCTCATCCGGCCCTTCGTGCCGTTTACATCTATCGCCGATCATCTTCTTGATTGGCAGTAGGGTCCAACCTATTTACAACATGGACCCTTGTGTCATGAGCTCGGATAATTATTTTGCCTGTTCGGGAGAGACCTCCCTACATTTACTTATGCTTGTTATGCAGTAACCCTTGCTTCTCTTTCTTGCATCCGGGCACTGATTAGAATATTTATTTTTATGGAATGACCTAGCTGTCCCGTTCCACGGTTTTAGATAATGTGTTGCTCAAGGTGAATATCCTAGCATCTGCTTGGATACTTTTTGGCTTTGTGGACGAATGGTTAGCGTTCACTGTTAATTAGATGGTGTAAATCTCCTTGACATTTTTTGGACTAAAGTTATGACCGAGTAAGTTATAAAATTTGGAGAAAATTCTTGAATCATTGGGAACCATTCAAACATTTTTTTTTTCCAGGTAAAATTATTCATTCAAACATGTTGGATTAACTAAAGATTTGTTTCATTTGCTGAAAGGTTGCAAAACTTTCTTTTGTCAAACCAGACAAAAAAGAAGAGAAATAATGAAATATTATTGGGATTCTTAAGAGTTTAAATATAATAATGAAGTCGGGGTAATATGTTACTGATGGCCTGACGTTGAAGTGTTTAAATCTTTACTTACCCAAGAGCTATTATTGTCAATTGAGATTTTAAACGTCGGCTGGGTTTGGGCATCTGCTCTCTTCCTCCAAAGCAGTTCGTTGTGGAAAATTATTTGCTTCTGTTTACCTGGCGTAGGCAGTTCTGTATTTTTCTGGTAATAATGCTCGTTACTTTTCTCATAGTCCTTAAACAGTTTGGTTATGCTTGTGGCACCCATTCCAGACCTCCATAATTTAAAATGTCAACCACTATGCCACAATACGGTTATGTGTTTGTGTGCAGTATCTCGACTGCTTTTAAGTGCACGTATGTTCATTTGTTTGGCAAATCTTTATCGGTCTTTGTCTATGGATGCCAAATAAATGTCAAATGCTGATAAAGTTGTTACCTACTATTGTTGGTTTCTTAATTTACTTTCTTTTAATGAATCAACTTTTGATCATGTCATGGAAGAAAGCTCCTAAAATTGTTCCAGCTTCTTGAATTGTTCCTTTTCTTTATTATTTAACTATGTTGAGCTCTCATGACTATCGATTGAATCTAGCAGATGTATCCAACAATCCAGAATTGCTGACAAAGCTGGTTTCATTGCTCCAAGATGGGGAGGACTTAGACTGCCCAATTTGTATTGCTCCTCCTACGGATATTGTTATCACATGTTGTGCTCACATCTTCTGTCGATCCTGCATCTTAAAGACCCTCAAACGGACCAAACCTTGCTGCCCCTTATGCCGCCATCCATTGGCAGAGTCTGACCTCTTCTCCTCCCCACCGGAACCTTCTGATACAGACAATTCCAGAGCCTCCGAATGTTTAACATCTTCCAAAGTTTCTGCTCTCTTGAAACTTCTATCAGCATCAAGGGATCAGAACCCAAGCACGAAATCAGTCGTTTTTTCCCAATTTCGGAAGATGCTGATTTTGCTTGAAGAACCGCTAAAAACAGCTGGGTTCAAGATTCTGCGCTTAGATGGGTCAATGAATGCAAAAAGAAGAGCTCAAGCAATCCAAGAATTCGGACTCCTTGCCCCGGACGGACCCACAGTTTTACTAGCAAGCCTGAAAGCTTCAGGGGTTGGTATAAATCTTACTGCTGCTTCTAGGGTGTACCTGTTGGAACCATGGTGGAACCCTGCCGTTGAGGAGCAGGCTATGGACCGGGTCCACAGGATTGGACAGAAAGAGGATGTTAAGATTGTGAGGATGATTGCTCAAAATAGCATTGAAGAGAGGATTTTGGAATTGCAGGAGAAAAAGAAGAAACTTGCAAGAGAAGCTTTCGGAAGGAAGGGCCCAAAGGATAGGAGGGATGTTAGTGTAGATGATCTCCGGACCCTAATGTCCTTGTGAGTTACCCGTACTCTTGCATAAAATACTTCTAAACTTGCATGTTATATGCGCAGTTTGTAATTTTGTGTAAGTTACAATCTACGCAAAGCTTTTGTACCTCTCTGGTATTAGGTGTGCTCATCTTTCAACGCATACAAAATGTGGCATATGTAATATGACCTCTTTTGAACTTTCCGACTTACCTTTTATCACTGGTGGGAAAGAAAGAATGTCAAAAAATGGATTTGAAATAAGTCATTTTTTGTGTGATAGGAAGTTCAAAGAATTATTTTTGCCTTTTCAGTTCTATTATGAAACTGGTTGTGTGAGAAATGAATATTAGAAATGGAAACCAGGACGGGGAATAGTGGTTTTAAGGCACTCTCTTAGTTTTTTGTGTTGACAGAGGAATTATATTCTGTGCTCTAATGTTACATGGACTCGGGTGTGACTATTGGGTGCGGGTGCAAGTCCAAGCGTCGGACCTTCCTAAACTTAAATCTTAGGATACGTGGATGTGTCCCCAACTTGGGTACGGGTACGGGGATACGTCCTGAACTCTTGTTTGTATTATATATTGCATAATTTTCTCAGATTATGTGCTGTAAACTATGTTTACAAATGTATTTAAACAAGAAAGGGTTAAAAAAATTATGTTTTTGCTATTTCCCTATTTCTGTTTATGTGAAATACTCAAAATATTGCTTTTCTTGCTAATTTGATGTTCCTTTTCTGTAAGTATCTTAACAATTAGAGGACCCGAGTGTCCAAAAGGATACGGGTGTCAGACACTGACACGGGTACTTGAGCCAAAATGAAGGATCCATGTAACATTTTACTGCTCTTTTTTGAAGACTTCTGCAGGAAGTATGGGTTGGTTGCTGTTAAGTTAAATGAGAAGCTTATACCCTTGCTTTCTGTTGGCATACGTGTAAGGCTTCCCTTCTCATGATACAAATCTTGTCTTGGTCTTGGTAATTGGGTCTCACATAGCCAAGACATCACGGCAAAAGGTATTGTCTCGACAGGATGAGGCGTAAACCTGGCATCATAACAATGTTGCACTAATTTTTGAGTTTTGCTGAAGTTCCCATGTCCCGACACACGTACTTGTGCGGGATAGAGGTCAGATCCTCTTTTTCTTTAGTTTCCTTTTCACAAAAACGTTGATCCTCTTTCTCTGTAGTGTCCTTTTTACAAAAAATGTAAAAAGAGAGGTTAAATCATTGCCAAATGCCAATTATATATTTTAAAGTTAAGCGCTTGGAGAATTACATTTAAAGCTAGGAAGCATGGATACAAACACGGGACATGGACATTGACACTGACACAACACTACATACATATGTGGACATGTGATTTTCCCAAAAACTAGGACCGGCACAAGTTGGGAACTTGGGGCTACGTTAAATACAAGTATTTAATCCATTTAGGATCCCGAGTTTCCGGACACACCACACTTTCGCTCTGGTCGAGGCTGCCATTATATGTATGTACAAAATGCATATACTATATAATGTGTATTTTCCATAATATAGGGTTGGGATAAAGATGAAGAGGAGAGAAAGCAGACAGAGAGAAGCAGATAAATACTTCAACTAGGGTTTTTGGAGGGCTTGATTTGGTCTCTCTCTCTCTCTCTCTCTCTCTCAATTGATCTCTGTTGATGTTGGCTCTTGGTTGCTTGTCCAAAAGCTGTCCGACTCATAAAATTATTTAAATACTTGTACACATATTTTTCACTTGTCGAAAACGCGTCTGAGCATATCTGTGTCTGACCCATCTGGGATACAGATATGAAAGGCCTGGAAATGCTTCTTAGATTCAAAGAGCTATAATATGGGACACTGTGTGAGGTCTGCAAAAAAATTAAATCAAGACCAATGCAGAACAACCCAAGAAATAGCATCATACGGGAAATTAATTAACTTACAAGTAACAATGAAGGACTCCCATACAGGAAAATTAGTAATCAATTCTTCTTGCCTTTGGCAAGATTTGACCTCTTGACCTCTAAGTAGAGAGTGTCCGAGGGTGGCCACTAGACTAGCCCTAGTTGGTTTGCCAATGTACTAGAGTTGGACAATTGTCATTGCATTCTATACTTTGTGTTGCCCATGTAGTTTATGTATGCGTACATAACGATATATGATGAACAAGTTTTACTTTCATATATATGATAGTTTTCTCCCATTCGATGATGTATCCCCCAGATCCAAATCTTTAGACCGGGTTGCATCTTACAATTTTGAGTTTGATGTGCTTGATTCTAGATACAAGCACATACAAGACACCCGTGCCTGATTCTAGATACAAGCACATACAAGACACCCACACCAGTACTCACCTTTGGACCTATGGTGGGCCCTCAGTCCTGGGATGTGTGAGTAACCCCTGAACCCATACTGGATTACCTGAGGCCTTGTTGATTTATAGCCATGACAGGCTGAAGAGGGTGTCATTATAGACATCCATACAGTGCAAGGACTGAGGTAGTGAACATAGTTTTGCTTGAAATTTCCTGCTAAACTCTTGATAAAAGAGTTCTGAACTTCTGGGTTTTGATGTTCTTTGGTAGCGAGCACCCTTGTTTTATAATCTTGTGTACGACTTGTTAATGTACACAATTGAAGTGTTTTATTGCTATTTGTCTTGAATATGAAGTGAAGCGGGTTTTTGACATATTAGTTGGAGTCCAGTGGTTAGTTTTGCTTCCTGTAACCTTTTCATCATATAAACTAGTTTGTTTGTTGCTGCCTTATTCCAGTATTATATTTTATTGGTAATAATGATTGGCAACCCTTAGGTATCTGTGTTCTCATGTTGTTCGTATGGGAGCTGAGTTAGTGGTGATAAGGGTTTTCTATAATGTGTTGTGAATTTGTGTTTCAGATATCCATAGATATCCTAGGCGTGGAGCCATGGACAACATAGTGTTCAGAAATTTGCAGCTGGTTTTCATTGTTAGAAAGGATTTTAGATCCAGTATAACTGGACCCGTTGTTGCATTTGACCATGTGGGATGCTAATTGCTACAGGAAAATGAGTGAGACTAATTACCTGTTATGGGAAATTGAATTGTATCATACGCATTACCTGTAGTTGTCCAATGTATTTCCAAAGTTCCAATCCCTTTGTGCAAAGGCTATTACTATGCATAACATCTGGTTGATAAGTTGGTTCGTCCTCATCTTTCTAGCAATTACCCGTTAATTCTTGTCTACTGTCTTTGTTCCACCTTATTTTTCTGTAGCATTTTTAAGAACCCTGACCTCATCTGATAGGGTGTTGAGTCTTACATCAGAAGTTTACATGGGAGATCCTGGGTTTAAAGTAGGAGCAAAGATCGTGGTTTTCGGGTCGGCGTTGGAGTTTGTAACAACCTTATCTGTTTTGGAGTGTCTAGTCGCTTGGAAGCATGCATTTTGGATTCTGGTATATAAGTAGGATCGATGAACCAAATTGTCTTTCCCATGATAATCATTTTGACTGAGCCTGTACAGTTATTAGTCTCCTTAGTGTACATAGTCAATGGATGAGGAAAACACCCCTTGCCATAATGATGTTTGAAAAGTTGGTTGGTGCTTGATTTGTGCAGTCAAATAACCATCCTAATGGTAATACTGAGAACTTCAAGGTTCAGTCAGTTGCCAGGGTCATACATTTGGGATGGATTAACTCGAGACATTTTCCCTAGTCGCCAGGCTGAACTCAGTTAGGTTTTACGACATTGTGTTGTTCGTTCGAGATGGCCTTCATATCCGCTCTACCTGTAGTCTAGCACAACAAGGTGTATATCGAGCAACCTCTTGTCCAGGGGGAGTTGCAAAAGGTTCGCAGGTTAAGAAAAGGCAATCTTATGGCATGGTTTTATATGCAAATGGCGAATGCCTGCTTTTGGCCTCTCAACAATCTTTTGAGTTTGAAATATCTGTGAGTATGAGACATGGGTTGGAAGTTTTGACATGCATGTTTTAATGTGCATAGAGAGGCTCTATTTATGACTTGATGCCAAATGATTTCCTTAAAATGCAGTGAAAGAAGAAAGGTATTCCTAGGTCTGATCTTCTGAACTTGGCTTGGTATATAGCAGCAGATTTCATAGATTTTTTTCCTTCTATTTTTCCTGCCCCATCTGTTTTTGACTTTGTTTCCACAATGCTTCGCACTTTTCAGAATCTGTTGCTACTTCTGTAAAATCCTAGATACATTCTTCTTATGTTTTTGATAACGGGGGGTCAGTTTAGGCGCACCTCGACTAATTATGGATACCTTCTTTTTTTGTCCTAAGCCAAGGGAGTGCTGAACTACGCAGCTCTGGGCCCCTGGGGAAGTTAAACAACAATGCTTCGTTGAACGTTGTAATGGACAAGTTATTGAATGCTTTAAGGGGCCCTTCCCACCATACATTGGTGTGGATTCCGCTACGAAGTGCAATTTTTTCCACTGTAGATTAGTGTGGGGTCTATGTGCTTTCCAATGAGAATTCCTAGATTTCAATGACCTCTTATTTTCACTAGCCAAGATGTGACACTCACATGTATTGCATTTTTGAGTTGTTTTCATGTGTCACATTACATCTAATCAACGGTTGAGAGTAAGGTCAAAAAGATTGTGATAAGGAGATATATGGTGCCCTATGTTTCGATCTCAAATTTATGAAAAGAAAAAGAAAAAGAAAGTAAGTGTACATATCGCCCATGTGTTTCTCCTAGGGGAAAAAAATGAACTTGTTTGTACCTCGACTGTATTCTCATCATAATCACATGATAACTAAACTCCATTTTCATCTTTTTTGTGATGTCAATTTACAATGTTGTCCTTCTAAATGTGAAAGAGTATATAAATGAAAGGTTAATGTTATAAATTCACATTGCAAAAAGACAAAGTATGATTGTAAAAAAGGACGTACGTGTAAGAATCAATTACCTCATCTAAACCTAAATACTACAGTATGAGGAAAGAAATTTGCTTAGTAGTTTTTTACTTCATTGTTTTGTTATCTCTTTCTTTTTGTCCAAACATGGCCTTGTTTAGATTAACATCTTATCGTCATGTATTATGTGCTAAATACGTCAAACTTTTATTTTGATAACACGGTATCCCACCTAATGGTCCCGACTAATAAGAGATCAATTTCACCGTTTTGCTAACTGAAGGTCTAATACGTCAATATCTGCAGATGTGCATGGGTGTTCAGTTACTTAAACTAGCTAATCATTGTTCTTGTTGGTTTATCGACGTCGTGAATCCCCAAGTTACTGTTTCAAGAGGAAGTTTGTTTCTATCAAAACACATTTATATTCGTATTAACTCCAAGGGATTTGGTGGGCATGAGAAAACAATACTTCATTCGTCCTAATTTATTGGTCCCTTTTGGGGGATTTAGGGAAACATTATCATTGCACTTATCATATTTTTTTTCTGTACTTACCCTTCAAAACATCATCGTTGCATGTATTTATTTTCAAAAATTAAGGATAAAAGAGTAAACTCATTACTTTTTGTCAATTACTTTTCAACTTGGACAATCTTTTTAGGAAACTAAGAAGTATTAATTGGGACCAAAAACTCGGGTTGGAGGGAGTAATTGTTTGTCCTCCATGATGTCATATGTTTAAATCCTACGGAAGCCAAACATCCCAAACTTTGGGACCACTGGGGGCAAAGTTTGCCGGATTGTTACTTTAGGATTTCGAAATTAGTTGAGATGCGCGCAAGCTGGTCCGTATATACGCTTAATAAAAAAAGCATTTATTTATAGCCGTGTTGTATACAATACTTAAGCTTAGTTGACTTTGGTTATTCAGCTTTTTGTTTGACAATGGCTGCAATTCCCTTGCTCTTCAAGACTTGGGATGGTTTTGACGAATTCATTGCACAGGAGTTGAACTTGGAATATTGACCAAATTCCCAAAACCATTGGCATTTTGACAGATGCATGAACACAAATAATTGTGACCTTTTCAAGTTCCACCAAGCAGAAAACCACAAAGGACTGGTCTGAAATTGACCTCCGAATTGGGTTAAGTTTGGTGCAGAGTTTCAAAAGTTTTCTTGGCTTTGAATTTATAAGCACAAAAGGTAAATAAAAAGTCAAGACATTGCCATAGGCCCATCTCCAACTCCTCATTGCTAACTCCCTGCCTTAGAGACCTACTCCTTTACAAAATATTATTTTCGTTTCTGTTAAAAAGTTAGTTGGTAAAAGTTATATTTTCCATTTGGACCCTTATGGTAGATTCATTCATGAAAAACTAGCGTAAAAATATGTAATGATGATGTCTCTAATTAATGGGTCATTGTAGTATGTTATATTGTTTGAGGTGTAATGATTATGTCTCCATATAATGTTAAATTTACAAAGTAAATACTTAAAAAGAGACAGATGAAGTATATCGTATTGAGCTCAAGTTAGTTATAATAGTAAATGATCCTTCCATCTCATATTATTTGTCTTTTTAAACATTGTGTCACTTTTGACTTTAAAAAACAAAGCTCACATACACCAATTAAAAGATCCCAATTACTAGTTATTTAAATTGGTGCAACAAAAACCTACTTATGTAAATTTTTTATCTGAAAAAATCCCAAAAAATTGACATCATCTTTTAATAAAAAAGGCAAACAATATGGGGGCGTACAAGGAAATTATCTCTAATTAACAAGAGGTGTGTTTTTCTTTTCTTTGATTAATTACCAGATGTTCGGGCTACCTTGTCTCACCTCGACTAATGCTGGAACCCTGAAATTAACGACTACACAAATCTCCAGTGGCCTTAGGTTACTACGTTTTAAATCTACAATTGATTCAAGGTTAAGGATTTGAGCACTTCCTTTAAAGTTAGGCTTGATAGGATGAATCTTGGGGAAAAAGTCATAAGAGCATGTGAAGGAATATAAAACCTTTCTTTGGTTTGTATGATAAGATGTTGGTCTTAGATTTGTGTTTCTCAACAAGTCAAATATTCGTTGTCTGGAATTTAATAGCCCTCATAAAATAACTGAGGTTGGGATCAATTCTTTTATTAAATTTGTTTAAGTTTTGGTCTTAAAAACTCATCAAAATGATATTTGAAATGCTTTTTTGAATATGTTGTTGTAATGATTTTACCTATGCCAATTTTCTTGAAGTTTTAATATTAATAATTTGTCAAAATAATTTAGAGATTTTGTTATTATAGTGTTGCAAGCTACCGCAATTTTGAATGTTACTAACTTACTATGTGTCTAATATTAGTACCTGACATAAAAATGTATATATGTGGATCCATAGACAGCAAGAGATGGAATAATAACAGAGTTACTATTCGATCGATGATAATAGGAAAAGAAGCATCTACTATTTGCGTAAATGAAAAAGATTTGAATAACTGATTAAAATAGTACATGGTAATTAAGCTATTAGCTATATATCTATCAAAAAGTTAATATTAGAATCTTAAAAATCATTAGGATTTTTCTAAGGATTTGTCCTCCACCCAATATCTCTCACTTCGAGGTTTCAAATTTAGGTTGAACTAGTCGGACTTCATGTGGGCATACATCCGGTCGGTATCCATGGTAGAGCACTTGGGAGTTGAGAACCATCTTGGAATTCAAATCATGCCTATTCGAGGACTCAATTTTTTTGATCCGCTTTGTCGCCTATTATCTTTTTTGTGCGAAGGAACGATAAGTTTGAAAATTTATTACCTAACTTTAACTTGTTTTCCAGTATTATGGTTGTAATGTATAAATAGTTGTTGCTCCTACCGCATTGTATTCATCTTAAAAGTTATCGATAAAAATACCGTTTTGAATCATTTTACTCGAGGATCAAAAAAAAAAAAAAAATCATTTTACTCTTGCACGTGGCAGCTTTTGGTTCTGAACCCTAGTGATACTAAAGTCCTCTTATTTGGTTTTATATTTAAGTTGTCATTCGTATTTTCAAATAATTCCTAAAGTAACCTCCAATTTACAGGATGAAAAAAAATAACGCATTATGATGTCATGAACTACCAGAACTTAAGCAGGGGTTGGATGTAGAATGCCTATTTAATTTTCTCTAAAGTTGTATTCACGAATGTTTGACGAAAAGGAAGAAATATATTTGTGGCATTACCATTGGATATCAAAAGATAACAAGGGTAAAATGGTATTTTAGGGACCTCAAAAGGGGTTGGAGCTTGTTAAAATGAAAATTTATAAAACGTGGAATTGGGTTAAAAGAATTGGATGAGTTTAAGATGAGTCCCACTGACTTTACTGGAAAATCCAAAATACACGTGTCCAACATTTATTTTTACAAAACACGTTTCGTGTACACTTTGTACTGTTAATAGCACGTGTCAAACTTACTGGTCAACGTGATTTACGGCGTTTAATTACTTTTTTCTTGAAGCTTATTATTTAGAAGAGAAATTTAGATACGCAATATTGTCCTCTGTCGTCTTCTTTTTTGTTTTTTCATTCGACAAATCTAATCTACTCTATCCTATGAGATTTGAGGAGAGGGATAAGTACTTACGGAAATCGAACCACATTCATGTATATGAGAGTATAAAAGAGACACCAAGTGTACTTTACTCCACTTGCAAATACGCAATATTGGTCAATTACTTAAATTTATCGTAATCAACCATGAAAGTAATACAAAAATATAACAAATTTACTCTGTATCGTTATGCTAACAATTGTCCGTTGCGATAAATATTTCATATGCAATAAATTAATCATAAACGTAAATAAAATATAAAAATATTATCGTATAAGCTATAACTAATAACCAAAGGGCTTGTAACTCAGCGGTTATCTTTTAATCCTCCCACAAGGAAGACCGGGGTTCGTTCGAGGCTCGTTAGAGGCATTTTGGGCGTAAAAAAAAAGTACAATAAATGTCTCTTACAATAAATTTATTATATTTGACAATGGGTACGTAATGTAATAAATGGAAGATTAGTTTACGAATTATTTGAAAATGAGGATGATAACTTAAATTTTTAAACCAAATATTTCTTCCTTTCCTTCAAATATTCGTAAAACATGTACTCCTATCTATTACATTTTTTGAGACAAACTTTTTATTAAGCTAAGATAATAAAATTATACACAAACTTTTCCAATTTCAATGAAAGACAACAATGTTAATCTTTTGAAAGCACTACCTAAAGACGTCGGTGAGAAATTAAATACAAAAAAAAAAAATTAATACTTCTTTGAATATCTAAATAAACAAAATGAAAATAAATAAAAACAACTGCATAGAAATAGTAATATTCTTTTGAAAATCACTCTTTGAATCTTTCTCGATTGTAAAGAAAAGAAATTTGAGAATCAGTGTGTAATTATCAATCTTATCCTTTCTTTGGAGAAGATTTTTCTAAGACGTACAAAGGGGCTTGCACCAAATGTAATGCTGGACCGATAAGGATAGGATACTTGTTTTTAAGTGAGTGGATCAATCCCCTGTAAATTGTAATAGCTAGGGTTAGTAGATCGGATAAACAAATCAACCCAGCTATGACTGTTCAAGCTTGATTTGAAAACTTAATAAGTTTTAAAATTTAAATTTAACTTATTTATTGCCCATTAAAAAAAATAAAAAACTTAGATTATGTATGAAGTGAGCCGATCTCAATGAGTTTTATGTGGTTTGAGTACCTTTTAAGAGTCGCACGAACCGAATAATAGTTTGTTAAAACAAGATACAATCAGGCAAATAATCTAGTGTTACTGAATTAATTACTATTTCAGAATTGACTGGAACAAACAACAATAGAGGATATAGAGCACTAGTATAGAATCGGAAGACTCTCTTGCTTTGGTTGGGCGATGTATTCCCTTTTTTGGCATATCGCTCTTGTATTTTGCCTTCATCCTTTTTCTCGGTGTATAAAATAAAGTTAATAAAATTATCGGGAGCCTCAAATGTTAATTCGGTTGGTTAGTGGATTTGACACAACTTATCAAGGTTCAACTTATCTTGGCGTGGATGACTAGATAGGGGCTAGGATTAATAAACCGGCTCGAATACCCTTACCGGTGGAACCAAAAATGAAAAAATAAATTCAAACGCTCCCCGTTGTTGATAATTAACGGCCACGGGCCCACGACAATTTTGGAGTAATTTTTTTTTAATTAATCTGTCTAGCCTATTCTTAAGAAGATGAAGAAGGAGTACCGCAAAGCAGAATACGGGCGGGGCAATTCCGAAGGACATTAACCACCGCATGCACCAAGCACTCGCACTCCTGACAAGAATCAAACTCTCAACTTTCTCATATAAAAAAAGATGAGAAAGTGTCATTGGGTGCAAACCCGTTGGCAATTTTGAAGTAAGGATATGAGTTATCCGATGCGTACGCGTCAGGAATATGGGAAAGCTTTAGAATCTAGTTATCCCATTCCCCCCACCTATCCCATGGGACCCATAATCATTATTTCGAAATACCAATTCATCGGCATGGTTTTATATTATTGTCTTATTTTGTGGTCCCATTTTCATGGGGTTTTTTTTATTGGACCCCGGGGTGCATCAATTACTCCTACTATATAAAAATTAAAAATGAGTAAGTCTCTCTTTTAAGTACTTCACTAGCATTTTTTTATTTTCTTCTAATTAATATAAGACCGCTTCTAAGATATTAATAATAAAAAATTAAACCGTCATCTTGTACAGTTTGGGAATTTTGAGCCACAAAAAACGGGTACTTTTGTGAATTGATATTTAATTACTATTTTTTGGGATAAAACTTATGCAAGACTAATTAATTTAGAGCATGTCTCATGAAAGATTTGTATTATGTCAAAATTCATTCTAGAAAAAAACGAGCTAGAGAATGCAGATTGTAGAAAATCTCTACAGGACCTTTTTGGATTCACTTGCACTCACACAAAATATATTTTGTTCATATCATTCAAACTCTTCACAAATCCTCATCATAATTTAAAAATCTATAATCTCAAAAAAATTTAAAAATAACTGGCTCCCAACTTGAAGATTCACTAAATGATAGGAGTATCTTGGTTAAACAAGAATAATAAAATGATATATTTAACTCATATGAAAGTTGTTATCTCCCACATAAAAGTTGTGATAATCTCAATTGAAATGCTTTTAGATTCGGCCTGCAAAATAATAATGCATTCTCAAGCACGTAAACTTTTGAAAGATCCCGCACTAAATGATATTAAATTTAGCGTAATGTGTCCTATAATTTTAATTAAGGTTGTAAGCAGTTCTGTTTGGTTGATTTATATAAGATAATTTATATATTACTGAACTGATTAAATAATTTTATATTTTTTTAGACCAAAATCGATCGACGATTCTACTTAAAAACAAATCCATTGTGCATTGTTCGGTTCGGTTTGGTTCGATGTGGTGTGATCAATTTGGACCTAAAAGTTCAAAAATACAACAACGTTTTTATATTACTCCTATTTGGTTGGAAAATAAACTTTAAGTCCAATTACATGGTAAAAAAGACAAGAAAAAAAGTAGAGGTGGCAATCTCAATTCATATTTTTTAACCCGCCTACTTATAACCCAACCCAATCCGTCAATATTTTATAACGGGTTAATATGGGTTGAACTCATGTAAACCCACATTTATATGGATTTAAATGGGTTCAATATGGGTTGGAATAAAATAACCACCCTGCAAAAACGTGAACTACTGATCTCTCGCTCGACGCTCCTGTACGCTATACCAGACAAAACAAGGAACTACGGTTTTTTTGCTAGAAAAATGTTCCAGTGAGATAAAAACACACACTCTCTCTCTCTCTCTCTCTCTCTCTCTCTCTCTCCATTTCAAAAATCTCCAAAACCGACCACCCTAAACAAGGCCCGTTCCGCTAAAAAAAATTTATTTTAGCATTTTTTGTTTTTATTCAAAAAAATTTCGCGTTTATTAGTTTTGAGCCAAATTTTTATGGATTATTGATTCATCTAGTCGAGACGAATCGGAACAGTAAAAAAAATTTACTTTTACCTAAATATTTTGAGAAATATGCACTTTTAAGCCAAAAAAAAAGTAAAATTTTTTTTTGTTTAAAAATGGTTATTTTCAAAAATATATAGGTAAAAGTCAAAATTTTTACTTTTCCGAGTTGTCTTGACGATATGAATCGAAAAATTAAAAAGTGAAGCGCAAAACTAACAAACGCAAAAAAAAATTTGAATAAGGATGAAACCAAAAAAAGTCCTAATTTAAAATTACGATCAAAATTTGAACTTTTTGAAAAAGACAAACATAAGCCAATAAATTATTTTTTTGTCTTTATTAAAAAAATTAAATTTTGACCATAATTTTTTACTTTATCAATTCCTCTCGTTAAGTAGAACCAATAATCCCAAAAAAAAAAACAAGAGGAGGGGGGGAGGTTAAAAAAAGGAAAGAGGAAGAGGAAAACGGGACGGATCGGGTGGGTTTGGGTTGACCCATATTCGATCCGACCCATTTCAACTTGTTTACTATTTGACTCACAATTTGTTTAAACCCGCCCAGACCTACCCATTTGTCACTTCTAAAAAAAGTATTTCCAAAATAGATGGAGAATATTTATAAGAGGAAAACGGAGAGAAAATGAAAGAATGCTTCACCTCTCTACCACAAGGTAATCATCACATGTATAAAGGAGATCAGAGTAAATTAAATGCAGCTGTTTAGTTCCCCCATTTTCACATTCTTTTTTTATTTAACAACAGAGAGAAAATTTTATTAATCTGAAAAGTGAAAAAACGCCTAATCATCAGAGAGAGAGGAGCTCCAAAGGGCAAGGTAGTTGTCCACAAACCAGACAAACTACAAGAAAGGACTTTTTTTGCACAAGCATGTGCAGCCCTATTACAATCACGTTTGACAAAATTAAAATCACACAACTGAAACGAATCCTTTAAAGCTAAACAATCTTGTACCAAAACTGCAATATCAGAGGGTGGATTTTTTGACATGGAATAGCTTTGGACAATCGATTCCGCATCTGATTCAATAAGAACACGTCCTACATTCAGAGCAACACCCAAATTCATTCCATTTCTAATTGTCATAGCCTCCGCAAGCTGTGGAGAGGTTAGACCTTCATATGACTTAATAAAGATTCCCAAAATGGAGCCGTTCGCATTCCGAGCAATTGCTCCTGTGCCAATAGTGCTCGTTGCCTTTGATACCGCTGCATCAACATTAATTTTTATCATGCCTTCCTCAGGTCTCTTCCAAACCAAAGTCTCAGGATTTGAAGAAGCCACTTGAGTAGGGGAAGGCTTGACATTAGCCTCTAGAAACTCAAAAAAATCGGCTTGTGCCTTTCCATTAACTGTTATTCTTTCCTTGCCTATTAGTACCACGCAAAGAAGGGATCGCAAAGTTTGGCACTACTCCCCAAATGGTGTATTCACTGTAAAATCTGCTTATTGCTTGGAAAAAGAGAGCTTGATCAATGAGCTAGATAATCACGGAGCTCAAACTAGTTCTGCTAATGTGATGGCACTGATTTGGAAGAAGTTATGGGGCTTGCCTATCCAACCAAAGATCAAATTTTTTGCTTGGAAGTGTTTCAATGAAGCTCTAGCAACCAACTCAGCCCTAACAGCTAAGAAGGTACGTTCTGATCCAATTTGCTCACTGTGTGGAAATGCGGAGGAATCTATTTGTCATTTGTTGTTCCAATGTGATTTTGCTTCAAAAGTGTGGATTCTTTCACCTTTTCATCTTAGACCTGAGGAGCTTGAAAACTGTAGACATATGTCTGACTGGTGGCATTGTATTTGCGATCGTATCCGTTTAGCTCATCTCCCCTTTTCAACATTGGGTCTTGGCCTTTCATATTGCTGGTGGATCTGGAAAACTCGAAACAATTTGGTGTTTAATGGTACAAGTTGGCCTGCGGAGGCAGTTAATTTTCACATTCTCATTAACCCATTTTTGCAATTTAGGTGATTGGTTTGTTCATTATAGAACTCATTTTAGCAAAATGACTTATCAAGTAGGGGAGAGAAGCTTTTTGATTTCTCATTTTTTACTTTTTTTTTTTTGGTTAACAAAGAGACTTACGGAATGTATTCTACACATATCTATTAAACACTAATTATGTAATGATCTGCGCCAACTGACCTGTGTAACCCATAACCTAAGCACATGGCGTAAAAGGTTAATCTCGAGTTAATAGTAGCTGGTTGGCCTTTACTTACTTATATACCATATTACTTTCCCTTTTATGGGCGATGTGGGACTCCACAAATTACATGTTCCAAAATACATTATGCACATACCTCTTAAACATTTTATGATATTCAAAATATATTATGACCAAATTTTAAAAAGCTAAAAAATCAATAATGAAAATGCAAAAAGCCAAAAAGTAGGATAACCGAACACCCCTTTAGTATGATGCCATGCATAAAAGTAATGTGAAGAACTCGGTCGGTTCAATTTTTATTCGGTCAATGAATACTTCAAATCGGAACCCAAGCAATAAAAAAAAAAATTCAACGGAAGAAGCAAATTCATTAATCAAGCCATACGGCATCAACAGATAAACTCCGAATATAGCATAGGACGTACGACAAGTACAGATTTCCACCCAAATACAGAGAAACAAAGACACAATACAAGAAAAGACTAAGAGACGAAACTAGTGTCTAGCACTTATGCAAGAGCCAAACGCTCACTTCTTCACACCATCAACATGGTCGGCTAACGTGGAGCTAGTACCCAGACACCGCCGTCTCGCGATGGCGGAGCTCTGAATCAAAGATAACATTAAACCTGTGGAAATCAGTCACCTGATCTGGGAACACCCGGAGGGACAAAAATCGGACCCAACATCCAGACAGAAACCGACTCAAACATCCGGACATAAACCGGACAATAGTCTGGACAAAACGAAAATGAAATAAAAAACCCTAACCTGCCAAAACACTCAAAACAGCCACCGCACAACCATCTCACCAACCACAAGAATCACGACAGCCCCTATTGCCGCCATGCCCAGTCCCAACACACCATATCCACTCACAATATCGCCACCAACAACTGAGCAAAATCGCACCATCCACCACCCGAAACGGTCAAAGCGCCGCTAGGCAAAAGACCGACTACCTCCAACAAGGTAGAACGGCGTTCCATATTGGAATCCAAAAGGCCGGCGGAACGGGATACACCGAGCAGAGTATCCAACGTGTGTGTGTGTGGGGGGGGGGGGTGTTGTGGAAACGGGGAAGGGGAAGGTGGGGGGGGGGAACAACAGCTTATGGAAGAGAGGAGCGCCGGCAAGGGAAGGGGAGAAGAGAGAGAGAGAGAGAGAGAGAGAAAGGCGCTTGGAGCCCATTACCCCCAAAGCAAACAACGGTGGCTAGGGTTTCTCTAGTAAAAGTTTAGAGAGAGAAAAAAGAGAGAAGGGGGAGCCCCCAGTATAATTTGAAGTTAAAATCTAAGATTCTAATTATTTTCACCCAAGCAATGATTGATTTACTCCATTTATAGGTACTTATAAAACTGCTTATATATTAGACCGAAATTTATTACTCAATCGATCAAGATTGACCAATTCGACTTTGATTTTAGAGGCCGGACGAGCTAGATTTTGAGATTGTGCATTTTGCATTTTTGGGAGCTCAATGTGAAAAAGCATCTTTGTTAATGTCTTCACAAAACCTTACGAGAAAGATACAATATTAGAATCAACACTGGAGGAGTTTTTGAATTCTAATTAGCCATTATCCTTTTTTCCTACCAACAGAAATATTGAATAACCCATGACCTTTTTTTTTAGTTTTTTATATCAGAAAATAATGAGTATCATTACTCAAAGACCATACGGCACTTACAAAAATCCATCCGACAACAATCATAAGAAAAACTATACTCAAGCCATGGCACTAATATAAATATAAAAATGGAAATCTAATGTCCAAATTAAGGAAGATTCCACACACATATATATTTTTTGCCAAAGAATAACAAATGATATTATAACTTCAACCAAAGATTACATCAAGATGACAATTCGTCCTTAGACAAAGGACCAAGTAACCAAGACGGCGGGGATTCATCCCGCAGACTATACCCCAAACCAACTAAACATTTTCCTATGGAAACAAGAAACAACCCAAAACAACCTAACTAGGATAAACCCAATCGAGAGAAAGGCTCACGGCAAGAAACCAGAGAGAAAACCTCCACATGCAAAAGGTAGAAGAATAAGAAAAAGATCGCAAATCAACAAGAAAATGAAAAAACCTCACCATCATCATCTAGGGATGGCAATGGGGCGGATTGGGTCTGATTTAGCGTCCCCCAAACCTGCCTCGTTCTATATCGGACCGGAGTCAGAGCGGGGGAAATCGAGAGGTGTTGGGGTTTGGAGAAAATCGGGTCCCCATACACTATAATAATTTGACTAGTTTTGTTCTTTTTAGATTGTTTTGAAAAAAAACAAGATATTGATGATTGATGAGAGTTGAAAAAAAATAGAAATAATAAAACAAAGACATAAATTAGTGTTTTATTAATTAGTACATTGCTCTTATTATATCAAAACAATGAAATTTATTTAGATATATACATACAAAAATATAAATATCTCTAATCGGGTTCGGATCGAGTTAAAATTGGGTGGGGAAAGCAAATACCATACCTGCCCCATTTGCCTATCGGATCGGGGAATACCCGCTCGGATCGGGGCAGGGAGGTCGGAGGCGGGGACGGATCGGAGGTAATTGCCATCCTTATGACATCATCCAGTAACCTAGATCTCCAACTCAGCCGCAAATCTGAACCCACCACCAGACGAGTCATCGACGAACGGCAAATATGGAGGAGATCCAATGGTAAAGGAATCGGGAAGGCCAAGGCGTTAAGAGGCATAAGGGGAGGATGAGGGTGGAGAGTGATGAAAAGAGGGGAAAAGAGATTCCAATCAGAGGCCGACGGAGAGAAAAACTCTACAGGGAGATTGCCCCCCCCTCCCGCCGCCCATTTTAAAGTGGAAACCCTAAGGGGAGGGAAGGGAAGGGAGAAACAAAGAGGTGCGACGGCTAAGGTTAGGGAGGGAGGAGCGAGAGAGAGAGAGAGAGAGAGAGAGAGAATAAAAACCCACGCGAATTAGCCGGCACTTCACAGAATTTCGATTCCTAATGCCTACACAAAATAATAAAATAACTAACCTGAAACCAACACAAAAGTTAATCCAAATATTAAGGAAAATGATATTGACACTCCAAAATCAGTGTAATTCTAAAGCCACTTTCCTTTGTTTTTTAGAATGCCTCCGTCAAATTTTAGAGTGCCAATATCATTTCCCAATATTAAATGTAAAAATAGAAAAATTTATAGACCCCAATAATGTATCGTCTTGAGAGGAGATATCGGATATAAAGCTTTTAGAATTGTTTCTTTCATTAAGTGCACCTCATATATCTTTAATCCTAAACCGTCATGATTTTGGGTTATAGAGGACGTGTTACCTCGTTTGATTCGCGAACTGAAAAAGATATATGGAATTAATAGTCTCTGATCCCTAATTTCACCCAATCCCACATTTGATTCGCGTGGGATTACTTATGGGATAGGAATAGTATTTTTAAAAAAAGTTATTACAAAACAATTTGGGAAAAGTTGTTTTAAGAACTAATTTTTTATTCAAAAATTTAAAATATTTGAAAACAGATTTTTGAAAAAATAAGCTTGTTAAAAAAATTAAAAAAAAGTGTTTTTTGAAAACATTTTCAAACAAAATAGTTTGTGAAATCATTTTTTGAGAAAAGAAAGTTTTAAAAAATATATTTTTATAGTATTTTTTTAACAAAAATAGTTTTTGAAAAATAAGAAAGTTTCAAATATATATATATATATATATATTAAAAAAGTGTTTGTAAAACAACTTTTTGAAATTAATATTAAAGAAAATAATTTTGAAAATACTTTTTGAAATCAATTCCTCTATCATCGAAATATTTTGAAAACAATACCTTTTTTGTTAATCCTATGTAATCCCACCTCCCTTGAGATAATATAATTACCCCATATAGGGATAAAATTAATACTAAGCTTAATATAGTAACCACATGTTCATCATATATTTTCCTATTAATAACTCTATGCCGATAAATTTCGGGAATCAAAAGTGTACAAAAGCAATATTCGGGTTCATATCTAGTCCCACACAAATGATATTATTCATTCATATTTTGATTCAGAATTCGCAGTTCTAAATTCTGAATTGAAAGTTCAATGAATGGATAAAAACACTTATCGTGGTATCCCATTGAGTTGATATTTTCTTATCAAGGCTTAAACAATTATCCTCTGAAAAAATGAACGACTGAGGTCATTTACACGGGGGCTGAACCAAAAATTCCACGTGACCCGAGGATGCTGCCAAGCACCCCCTTGTCAAGCGGGATGCTGAGTGACATCCAACCATTCATCTCGGTATGAATGGCTCTGATTGAATCTAAGCGCATACAAATATGAACCGTCCATTGCTTGCTCTATCAATATCCAAGCCATTGATTTCCAAGATGAATAGCTGGATCAACTGCTCGACACCACTACTAAGTGAAAACACCCCCATTTGACAGCATCTCCCAATCGATGAGACGAATCGGTTATTTGAATAAGGACAAATAAAAGTAAAAAGTAAAATTCTTATTTTTTCCAAAATATTTGGGTAAAAGTAAAAAAAAATTACTTTTTCGATTTGTCTTGTCGAGACGAATCAATAATCCACTAAAATTTGGTGCAAAACTAACAAACACGAAAAAAATTCGAATAAGGACAAAAAGTGCTAAAAGTTAAGCGGAACGGGATGTCTTTTTTAATTTTATTTCAAAATTTTTAAAAAGTAATGCACATAAAAAATGTTGGGTTGTGAGTTTTTTAGGTGGTAATTTTTTGTCTTTAATAAACTTTCCTTGCTTAATTTTGCCAATTGTTTTTGCCTTTTAGTACATTTAGTCTAGACATACTTGAAAAGTGACAAATTATAATAAAAGTTTAAATGAAATGACTAAATAGCCAATTTTGACTAGTCATATTGAACTTTTTTTTTAATATCCTTCTCATTGTAGTGAATTTGTTAGAATTCTCAAATTATGAGCAAAATCAAAACCTGTCGCAACTTGGCTTTTTCTTAAAAGAATTTGAATTTTGGACTTAATTTTTTATTTTTCTGATTCTTCTCGTCGATATAGACCAATAATTCATAAAATTTTGGTGCAAAACTAATAAACGAAAAAAATAATTGAAAAAGACAAGTTGGATTTTTGGGAACACCTAGCCTAAAAGTGGAATAGGAAATTAGGAAGGAACTATGGTGAAATTAGGATGTAACTTGGTATGGTGTACACCAATAATGGTTGCAACCATTCAATGGGGCGGTGGTGGAGAACAGGTTAACATCAGAAGCGGTGGAAAAAAATAAAGAGATCAGGAAAATGGAACAAGAGGAGGTGCATATCATAGAGGGCATTTAGGTATTTTTCTCTTGAAAACTAACACCTTTTAGGTTTACTTGACCTGATGGGGAATCTTGCTATTTGTTTCAAACGAAAGGGAGGTCACTGGTATTTCAAAAACCTCGAGAGAGGTATGTGCTTTTGTCAGAAACCTCAAGGGAGGTCAGTGAAATTTACCCTATTTTTTTTAATAAATCGGTTATCCATACACACCAACCCACAGTTTGGCCACACCTCCATTTTAGTAGTGTATAAGGAAGGGTAGGTCCCACTCTAAATAGGTTGTTGGCGATTCTCTCTCAGCTTCTCCGTGACAGCTGGGTCGTTTCTGTTGGGGAAAATTGTTCAATGCCCTGCGACATGGTGTTCTTTAACTCTTTTTTCACAACACATTTATACGAGGTCCATTTCACATTTCTATTTAAAAAATAGGGAAAGATCTATTTTCAAATTTAAAAATGATGGATATATAAAAATATATTTTTTAAATATTTTTTACAGAGTTTGATAGATCTCATTAGATTTATATTGCATATATATTTTTTATTTCAGTAAGCCTATTATTTTTAAACTTAAAAATTGTAAATAAGTAATTATTTTTAAGGGGGTAATCCGGAACGGGGCCTGAGATTCACAGACTTTGTAGCGAAGACCACAAAAATGTGTGGTAGAAAGGAGTTTGGAGCACCGACACGTGGTGCCCCATGGGATGGAATAATTATTTGTTAGGGAAAATTACCTCTTCGTTATTTTTTGTTGCACGAAAATGAATCACCGAGTTTTTCTTGTAATCGGCGTCATAAGTGAGTAATTATTCAATGGTCTTTGGTCGCCACCATGTGGTGTTTTCACACCTTTATTCACCGTCCATTTTCGTAGAGTTCATATATATATATATATATATATAGACACACACACACACACACACTTAGTACTAAAGACTACTAAAATGTGTGATGAATTTTTTAGAATCCATACACTTTCGACTAAAATTCACCAAAATAACGGTGAATAAAGAATTTGGCGCACAACATGACGGTATCACCAAGTAATTTTTTGTCATGAATATCTGACACCCTCCTCCTAATCCCAACCCGTAACCATTCTTTACTTTTTCCCTCTTTGTTTCCGTAGAAGTGAATCCTCTCCAGAGTTCTGCGATCTTGTTGGACTATTTGTGAATTCCTCTCTAATAATCAAAATTGTTCATTTTTAAAAATTGGTAGAAAATATAAACCATTTCAAAAGTTATGTATATTAGATTTTTGTCAAAATGGTTTAAACATACATTTAATGAAGAAATAAATTCTCTCGGAATCCGAACCTATTTACTTCAAGATAATTGTGTTGCGATCATTCATTTTTTTACCATTTGATGTATATATCTTTTGACATGATTAATGTTGTCCATGACTTTTCAAATAAATACAGTTCGATCATCAAGCGGGTCCAACAAAACCCCAGAAGGACCCTCACATGACGGCCAATTAAGGATCCTTTCTCAATCTAAAACAAAGCTTTTCTTGTTTTCCGATCTGAATCCACCCTTGCAATCCAAATCCAAACTACAAAAACAAACGCATCTCGATCGTTCATCTCAATATTGACGGTCATGTTTGTTAAACCATTTTAATCAATAAGAGTATCTTACTGAATCTAAACACAAAAAATATTTTTAGATGTCGCAGAATGTCTCTATAAAATTTGTCTACCTGCGATTCTCCCTTTGTTTCCTATAACATAATTGAGAATAAATTTTATTAATTCGGTGGAAAACACTTTTTAGGCACTGCCATTGTAGGCCCCACCCGGGTGTTTATTGCTGTAATATGAACTATTTATTTTACAGGGCCCTCACAGTAATATATCCATGCAAAAAAATTAACTTGATAAGACATCGATAAGTGTATTAAAATTTGAGTTTTCATTTATAAGATGGACGGTCTAATTTCGTCAATAATTTTAAAGTTAAATCTGTCCCTGACTATCCATTTCTACGAAACAAAATCTAATTTTTGATATGTCTATCGATATTTGATCAAGTTGATTTTTTGCGTAAATATACTATTTTGTGGGCTCCAAAAGCTGATCATTTTAGATCAATAGTAAGCACACGGTAAGATTGACAATGGAGGTGGTGGAAAACTCACGATTTTTCACCACTAGTGGAAAGACACGGCAGATAAATTGTCTACGAGTGTACCCTATAACATTAATCTGAAATGAATGAAAAAAGATACTCCATCTGTCTCAAATTTTTTGGCCTTTTTCGATATTTGTGCTGTTCTTTAAATTCTTATATCTTCCAAAATGAATTTTCAAAAATATGTAATATAGATCTTGTTTGATAGTTCTCGATTAGATCTATAATACAAAGTTTTCAAAATTATTTAAAATGTCATAAATTAGAAGATATAAGAGTTTAAAGAATGACGCGAATATGGAAAAAAATCAAAGATTTTGGGAGCGTTGAGAGTATAAAGAAATTAAGAAGAACGGAAATCCTTGCGGCAGATACGTGAAATTCTTGTTGAATTTTTAGACCGTTCGAGATTTTTCTTTTCGAAGTAATTTCGGGAAGGGAAAATCTAAAATCAGCCCACTGGGCTGACAATAAAAAGTGTGAATGTGTATTAAAAAGTGTAAAAAAAAATATAGAAATATGTGTTTTCTTTATTCTCTTGTGTGCTTATTGTCAATCTACTGGGCTGACAATAGAAAGACCGTTTTGGGAAACCATTTTATAAGTTTAGTCTTTTCAGACATGAGACATGATTTCCATGGACAAATCGCTCCCCTTGTACAGTAGAGACACGGAAACGTGAATTGCGAGTCCTAGAATGAGTCCACCGCCTCCCAAATCCAAACGCATCCCGCTCAATTCTCCCCCCTAAAATCCTCTTTCTCTCTCCAAACACAGCCTTATCTTTATCCGCGTTCTCCATCGATTCTCCCCAAAATCTTCCTCCTACGCTATCCCCCCCCCCCCCCCTCTCTCTCCCTCTCTCCTCTCAATCTTAAAAATAATAGATTTACGAAAATAATTTTTTAATTTTTTTTAAGGTTTAATAGGTCTTATTAAAATTTAGCAATCAAGATTTATATTAAATATTTTTTGATTTCAGTAAATCTATTATTTTTAAGTTTGAAAATTATAAAAAAATATTTATTCTTTAAGGGACAAAATTGAAATGTCACATGAGTCATATAATTTGGGATTCGCACGCCCTCTCAATCTTTACACTCATAAATTTTAATTATTTGAAAGATTTTCAAAAAATGTGTTTGCGCTGGGGTTTATGATCCCACACCCTTACCCGTCCGCGTATTATATGACTTGGGCTGTGATCCATCCAAGCCAAGTCCAAATCGTTATTTTAATAACTCACCAAACTAAAATAAAATATTCAGAACCCGCAGGTAAATGAAATGTAAATCCGCTTTCGACTTGAAACTTCTGTGAACCCCCCGGTAACTTTGTAGTTTGTGCTCCTCACCTGCCCCCTCCAAAAAACCTCCTCTCTCTCTCTCTCTCTCTCTCTCTCTCTCTCTCTCTCTCTCTTCGTTTTTTTTTTCCTTTTTTCTTTTGGTAAACTCTTCGGCTTTTTTTCGCAGCACCTGATATCATTATTCCTGGAGAGAGAGAGAGAGAGAGACACACACACCACACCAAGAATATAATCCGATTTCTTCCAATTTTTTGCCCTTAATAAGGAGTACATAAATATTCCTCCACCCAGATTTTTCCTCCGTTTCAGTTTCTCGTTGATTTGATTAATACAGACGGACTTGAGAGAGATTGCTTTCCCATTTCCTAATATCCCAACATAACTGCGTTTTTTTTTTATATATATATATCGAATTTGGAAAAAAATTCAGAACTAGATTGTGCAGTTCATGAGAATCTGATCGTATTTTACGATCATATCACAAAAGTCTTATTGTCTGTTACGTAATCCATTACCTCATCGAAAAAAAATTCCTGAGTCAAAACCGGTAGGAACCCCCCCCTCAAGCTCTGTTCCTCGATCGTTCAACATCAAGACCGATCATTCACGAGAGAAAATCCAAAATCCAGTTTCTGGGTATTGAAAAAAACCTCGATTTTTCGATCTGGGTTCGTCCCGGTTACGGCTAAAAGTCCAGTCTCCGATCATGGGTCTGAACCAGGAGCCCTGGATGACTGGAGGGATTATTTCAGGACGTCAAGTTCTGATATTTTCGATATAATCGAGCATGCGATTATGGTCGCGGCCTCAGATTGCCCGCAGGAGTTTAGAATCAGGAGGGATCGAATTGCTGAGAAACTTTTTTCATGTAAATTGGCTAAGTGTGTTGTGTGTGACAACGTGGAGTTGTCGGTTCCGGCCGGGGGCGATGGTGGTGGTGAGGAGGGAGGAGGGTGTTGTAAGATTGTGAAATTTGAGGAGGTTGGTGGTGGTGGGAGTAAGGGGAGCAAGGTGAATAGTTGTAGAGATGATCAGGTGGTGGAGATGAATGTGATGATGAACCAACTGAGCAATTACAGTTTTGGAGAGGCTGAGGCATTGACTGATGAGATTGAGGAAGAGAGCCAGATTGCTGGGGAGGTTTTGAGGATCAAAGAGATTCTTGATAATTGTCAAGATGAGGTTTGTTTCCTTGAACTTTTGTTAGACCTTTTCTTTTATGTAAATCCAATTAGTATTTCTCTGTGCAGTCCAGTTATTCTGTTAAACTAAAGATTGGTCTGTGAAGTCTGGGCAGCATCTGTGTTACCGTAGTTTTTGTGGACCAAATTTTGAAGTTTTTAACCTCTTGTAGTTGATCAAATCATCGATTTTGTTATTCTTTTGAGTTTTGAGCTTTCTGCTATGGCAGATGAAGATTTTGAAGTATTTTTTGTGTTATTTGGAAGATTGCTGGGTTATAGTTATACTTACCTGATAAGGATAATCTACAGAGCCCTTCAATTTTTTTGCCAAATCTGGTTGTTGACAACTTCTGCTTTTCCTTTTTGCGACAGTCTGATTCTGTACTGTTTGAGTCACTGAGGAGGCTTCAATTGATGGTTCTGTCTGTCGATTCACTGAAAGTAAGAACGTTATTTTGTTGGTCCTTAACTTCTTTTGCTAAGAATGTGAAGCTGCTTAAATGCTTTAGTTCATTTTGTTTTGTTGAGTTTTCGAGAGTGTCCTCACTTACCTAGTGCTTTTTATGCCACAGGCCACCGAAATTGGAAAGTCTGTCAATGCTCTTCGAAAGCACGGTTCAAAGGAGATCCGTCATCTTGCACGGACGCTCATCGAGTATGTTGTTCTTGCTTCTGGCTAGGCATCAGTTTATGTTGCAGCTTGACCATTTTAAAATGAGCTGATGTGCAATTGTTTGCTTATGGTGGATACCTTCTGAATGCTTTTGTCATGTTTTCCAATGAAGAATCAGCATTTAGTTTAACCATGCTTTTGTTTTGGAAATAATCCACACTCACTTAGCAGAGCTACAATGCTATTGTCTTCCAAATTATTTGTTCTCTATTAAAGATTTGCAATTCTGTTTGCCTTATTTTTATAGTTGGCATTATTCTTGTTAAGCCAGAGGTTGGACTTTACATCTTTCCATCTCAAACGATTATCAGCAGAGAATTGCACTGCTTCTTGAATTAGACCACCAACTTTTTTCCTTATAGCTGTGCTGATTTGATTGCCCTGATGGAGGTGATGGTTATGATTGCCTTGTTCGAGCAATTATCATTTTATCCTTTCACTATAAGAAACTATCTCATTTGCATTGTTCCAATTTTCTGTTCTTATGGCCACATTCGTTGACAAAATTCAACTTGTTTGGAAACATAGGAATTACTGAAAAGCTTTCATTGTTTTTGCGTTTTCCCTTCATTAAGTAGCTATCTAGTTTTATGCTGCCTATTTGATACTTCGGTGTCTTGACGGAGGAGTGTTTGTTAAGGTGCTCTAAATTGATGTGCTCTACAATTTTCTTTTTGTTTTTGCTACATTAGATTTGTAATCATGCCTTCCATCCTAATTGAAATATTGTGGATGGATTGCAGATTTTGGAAAGACATGGTAGATGAGTGGGTCAATGCAACAGCAGCTATTGGAGGTAGGGATTTGTTTGTCAAGTATTAGTTGTTTTAGATTGCATATTTTCTGGTCTCTCATTGTATTCTTACTGAAACTGAGTTCTAAACTCCTAGTATTGATATTGTACTTCATAGGTACAGAAGGTACTCCGGAGTCTGTAAACCCATCTGTTGTGGATGACGAAGAAGGCCTCCCTTCTCCTCCATTGGATGAAGGAGCTTTCTTTGCTACCGACACTACGATGGAGTTGTCCCAGGTATGTGTGAGTGTGTGTGTTGTTTCTTGTATTCTTCACTTTTTCCTTAAGAAATTAAGTTCCTTTATCGTGTTTCTGGTTAGAAGCTGACGGAAGTTTTTTTATTTTCTGTTTCTCAACTGTGCTTACCAAAGTTCTTTGACGGGATGGATGATGATGGAAGTGAGTTGAAATCCCAATCCTTTATGCTCTTATTATAAAAGCTTTTGCTATTTCGGTTCTTTATTGGAATTCCCCACTTTTTAGAGATTCATGGTTTTGAATTGGGGATGTTGTTTCAGATCCTCGAAACAGTGGGGAATTCAACAAGAACCGTGAAAATGGCAGGAAACCTCCAAGGGAGGACCGAAATATTCCCAAACAGAAGCCTCGCGAGACTCATGCACCTGTCATTGACAAAAAGGGTGATGAAATGAGACCTGCATTGAAGAAACAAGGCGCTGTCGCAAAACCCAGTAAGCCCTCATCAAACACTGAATCTGGGCCTGGGAGACCGACAAAAGCTGTACATGTGGAGCGAAAGGTTAGCAATGGGACAAAATTCCAGGAAAAATCAGACAAGGCTACAATAATCCAAAAGCCACTGGCTGTTCAACAAGATGTTAGTATAACACCAAAATTATGTCACGTAGTTCATTTCTTGGTTCATCAACTTTTATCTGATTTTTGGTTATTTGGTTTTGTTTTTAAACTACTGCAGAAGTGTTTGGACGACACTGCAAGACTTGAAGCTGCAAAGAGGAGGCTCCATGAGCGATACCAACAAGCCGAGAATGGTTCGTCTATCTTCCTTGGAAATTGCTAGTGTAGTTTTAGATTTCTTGAGATTCTTGTTTTGATATGATTTAGGTCCTGGCATCCTGGAAACGAAACTTTTTTATTCTACGTTTATGTTCTCTGTTGCTTACCCAAATCTCAACGTTGGTAGAGACGTCTTTTTTTTTTGAACAGCAAGGTAGAGACGTATATTTCGATTGTTGGCCTTGCAATTGAAACTCCATTAACATTTCGAATCTGGTCATATTCAATTCGGTGGTTGAGTTACCTGTTTTTTTGGTTGTTTTTTCTGATGGTGACCTCTTCTCATTTTGACAGCCAAGAGGCAAAGAACAATCCAGGTTATGGAATTGCATGATCTCCCCAAGCAGGGGCTTGGTAGCCATAGAAATGCAAACATGAGACCTGGGAATCACAACAGGCATTGGGCAAGCGGTCGACGTTAGTTTTGTCCACTTTCGGGAACTCATCTGCTCTTTGACTTTCTCAAGTTTCTTCCATTTTGGAAAATCCAGAAAGTGGAATAACCCAAATAAAAAGTTGCTGGCTTACGATTGGCTGCACGACTTCAGCATTGCTGATGATTGAGAACTTTGTCCGCGGAGATTGCCAGAGATGGACGAATTTGGTAACTTTTCTTCTAAATTGAGTCCAGTTTGAGGTATAGACTTTCTTTTTGTTTTTCCATTCGACTGGGAGACTGGTATATAGGTTATGTGGTCTATATCCTTGGTTTTGTTGGAGGAACCTGATTTTCCCAGTCCCATATGTTGAGTTCTCTCCTCCAGAACGAGACTGGATCAGATTTATATATCTGCACAGAATAAGTGCATTTTGTTAGATTATATCAACTGTATAAATTGACTTCAATGTTAGAAGAAGTAATATTCACTTGTAGCATGAACTATCTGTCTGTTTATTTTCTTGCATACATTTTTTTCTATCATTTGTTAAACCTTGTCTATCCTATCCTAGGGGACTTGGGGAGGGGGATAGGTGCTTACGGGAATCGAACCCTACCCATGTGCATGAGAGTATAATCACCCTAACTACAACCAACTCTACCGACTAAGATTCAAACCTTACCTAACTACAACCAACTCTACCGACTTTCGCCGAGGGAAAAAAAAAAAAAAAAAACTATGAGTGCTCTTACATTTTGTAGAACTTGAACTCTTGGCATTATCTCTGATTTCAGCCTTCATTGGTTATTTAGACACGTGTCTTCCTAGGAACAAATAAACTTCACTGTTTATGTAATTTTTTTGGTCGATTATCTTGTTTATTATGTTATGAGATATTACTCGTACTTTAGGAGTAATTTCTTTCATTATGTTTCTTCGTGAATGAGAATAAGTACTTATTTTTTGAATTAAAGGTGATATATTAATGTGAGAAAATTACATATCTCGTAAAATGGAAAATAAATACTTAAAACATAAGACCTTTAGCGGAACGGGGTCTAATTAATGAATTGATAAGGCCCTAAAGTTAAATAATTAAAAGGGAATCGAGCGATGAAGACAATTAAACACGACTAGTGTTTTTGTCCGATTTGCAAACTTTAAGAAAATTATATAGTGTAAAATAAATAAATTGAAAGAAGATAAATGGAATCCCCCTATCCAATTTTCTTAGTGGTGCCGCATTTACAGATTCTCTCTTTATTTATTTATTTATTTATTTTTTATATGCGAGTGATTCGAAATGGTTGATCGTGGCGGAACAACAATGGGCCGATGGGGCTGGCTCCACTCAAATTTAAAATAATTGTTACAATTATATATATAGTTATATTTCTTTAATTTACTCTTTTACAAATTTAGAATGATTTTAGTTCAATCTAGTAAAATAATTAATTATCTGTTTGGAATTTTGGAAAAATGAGAGAAAATAAAGAAAAGTTAAAAAAGTTTTGTTTTACCGTTATTTGGTTATAAGAGAAACTGAGAAAGAAACAAATTCTAGATTTGTAAATTTTTTCTTTCATTTCCCTTTCTTTTTCTTTTCTTTTTTCTCACTATCCCTAAGTTCCAAACAAAGCAAAATTTAATTATACAATCATTTTGTGTTTTCACTATATTTCATACATAAAATTAGAGTTTGTTTGATAACTAAATTTAGCACTTAAAACTGAATTAATTAAGTAATAAGTGATTTATAGGTTTGATAATGCTATTATATATTGCTTAGCAAATTAAGTGCTATTTAAAATGTAGGCTAAAAAGTTGAAAAAATTAATCAGTAGCTTTGAGCTATTTAATTATAGCTGAATTCTTGTGTACTTGCATTTAATCACCATACATCACCAACACCACCACTCCTACAACCACTCCACCACCACCACCATCACTCCCACCACCACTCCACCACCACCACTCCCACCACCACCACCACCACTCTCCTATCACTTTATCACCACCACTACCATTACCACACTGTCACCACCACTACCACACCGTCGTTGCCGCCGCCACCACCACAATGCCACCATTGCACAACTATCATTTCACTAACAACACTCACTGTCACCATTACACCATCACTCCACCGCCACCAACACCACTTGTCGCTGTTACATCACCATCACTTCACCATTACCATTACACTACTATGCCAGCACTCCAACACCACCGCCGCCGCTGCCGCTCCCACTCTATCACCACCAACACACCACCACCGCCACCACAATCACCATTCTACCATTATTATAAGTATATTGTGACCATTAATAAATTAAGAGAGAATCGGAACTAAAATTATTTATTATTTTTTTAATTCAGTACTTAATATATTTATCAAACAGCTTTTCAGCTTAAAAAATTCAACATTTAGCTTTCAGTACTTAATTTTTCAACATTCAGTTTTAGTTTTATCAAACAGTCCCTAAGTATATAGATATTTTAGTTGTCTTACAGTTCATTATACTTGTATTATACCGAAACAAAAATCATGAACGATTGCATTTCAAGTGAAAATATGTCTCTTAAGTTGCCCCCTCAAACCAAAGTTATGACTCCGACTTAGTGGCGGCTCTAGAAATTTATAGTAGGGTGTTCAAAGGTTATCTTAATTATACTGGCTGATCTATTCACCAACAATATATGTGCATAACCTCATATGCTAGCATAAATAGTGCAGAACAAAAAAAAAAACTATTCGAAATAAAAAAATTATTTGGCATGCGAAATGAGAACTTAAAAATGTTCTATGTTTGTCAAAAAAATATACTCCTATAAATTTGTCAACAGAAGTTCTTTTTTTTTTTTTTAAAGTTATCATATTGCGCAGTGGACAATATTTTGAGCATGCATGTATGAATTAAATTTTACAATTGTCCTAAAAGAGTTTCTCATATTTTGTGCTAACGTTAAATTGACGTATTAAACTACTAGTATTTTGTTAAAAGAAATTGGAACGAATAGGTTGGACAGGTGTTTTTTTTTTTTTTTAAGATAAGCTCTTCTATAGAAGGAATATTGGCCAGGTTAACGGGCTTTGTAATGTAGTTGAATTTTTTTTAAACTTGTCTATAATTCTATAATCTAATCAAACAAAAAAGCAACTAATGCAATTAATGTCATAAATACGAAGTCAACAAATCTAGACTACAGGTAATGAATGTAGAGCACAATTAATACTTACCCCAATAAATTCTTCTTATTGGTAATGTTTTTTCTTTATTTTTTTTCCTGAAAGAGTACTGTTCAAGTGAACCTTGTGTTGGCTGACTGTGAAGCTGCCACCTCTGCTCCGACTCCTAATTGTCCATTTTAGCATCATGTGTGCACTACGAGTCTTATCACGATGATTCGTGTCGCAAATTTAACAAACGGTCGAGATATGATTATTTATTGAAGTTAATATACTCATATTAGCCTAAAACTGGAGTGTATAAAAAGGACGGAACCAGGATTTTATTCTAACAGTGGCGAAATGTATACTAAAAAAATCTGGTGATGGCGAGACTATATAAGTTGGGCATAATTTTTTTTTTTACATATAATAATTGTATTTTCTAAAATTTTTATCTTGACGGCCGCCGCCACTAGACCCCCTGACCCATCCTTGATGATTATGTGTGCAAAAGAAGTTCGTTGATCTCTGCTCCACCCCACTCCACGAATTCAATCGAGTCTTATCTTTTATACTTCATCCGTCCCTTTTTAAATGTCCTATTTCGTAACTCCAACTTATTAAAAAAATATCATCATTATACATTTCACATCAACTTTTTCCTCATTTTTCCTACTTATCCATCATCATTACACTTTTAACTCACTAACTTTTCAAAATGGAATTTACTTTTAGGGACAAAATAGACAATGTATCAATTTTTACTCATTAATTTTATTAAATTGACACTTATTAAGGGACAACCCAAAATAAAATACAGGACTATAATAAGGGGACGGATTGAGTTGTACTAAAATTACTACTCCTACTAATAAGAGAAAGTGTTTACACGTGCAGTTGTACTTTTACCCGGTAAGTGGTAACTAACACGTAGTCGGTGAGTCAGTCATTCAGATCAGAGAATTGAATCGAACAAAGGAGCGCGTGCAGACTTTGACTATTTCCAGAAGAGAACAGAAGAGAAGAGAGTTTCGCATGTAGGGTCCACGCGTTCGGATAGATAGATAGATTATACTACTGTAGATATTCCTCCTTTGGACTTCAGCCGGCGACGCCACATGTCATGTCACCGTCCTACCATACTCTTTTTGCACATGTCTGCTCCGACCTTTTTACAATCAGAAAATTTCAGCATCTGACATTTCTTCACGCAAATCACACATAGACACATGATTTCAACAAAACATCACATAAATACCTGACGTATTAAAAAATTTATCAATTAAACCCCAACCGTTAACCTCCG
>CM033796.1:19313297-19356820 GCA_019656835.1 Rhododendron ovatum
TCTAAAAACTAATTGAAAACATGTTTCTCTCTCTAATTTTGCTATCCACACTGACCTTTTTTTCACATATTTTGCACATTTTTTGTGGGTCTATTTTTGGACACCACACAAATTGTTCGATCTGTTCACTAATTTTAAAATATATTTTCAAGTGATCTTGCAAAAAATCAGCTCCATAAAATAAATGTAAGTGTATATCCAATCGTACAACTTTTCATTCTTAATTCTGGATTAAAATTTTGAATAAAAAGTTGTAAGATTTGATCAAATACTTACATTTACACTATTGAGCTGATTTTTTTACAAGGTCACGTAAAAAATATTTTAAAACTACTGAAATGATCAAATCATTTTTAGGAACCCAAAAGTCGGCCCCATAAAAAATCTATGTAATACTAACCTGCGTGGGTACATTGGGTAGTGTTACTTGCTCTGGCAAAAAATAAATTAAAAAAAAACAACTCAACACTATGCGGGAAAGAAAAAAAGAAAATAATAACGCAAAAGAAAAGATTTGTATTACAAATTTTTTTGTGGGGACCAAAATTGAACTGATCCTCATTAATCTTTATTTTTTTTTGCATGCTCCTATAAAAAATTAGCTCAACGGGTAAATGTAAGTGTTAGATCAAATCTTACAAATTTTCATGTAGAATTTTAATCCGAAATTCTGAATAAAAAGTTGTATGATTGAATCATATACTTACATTTATCCGATGGAGGTGATTTTTTGCAAAGGTTCTCAAAAAAATATTTGACATAATCAATAGATTAGATAATATGCGTGAGACCCAAAAATGGGTCTCACAAAAAAAATGTGCAGAATGTGAAAAAAAGTCGGGCAAGTAGCAAAATTGGAGAGAGAAACATGTTTTCCGTTTGTTTTTGGACGGAGATTGACGGTAAGGATTTAATTGATGAGTTCTTTAATTCGTCAGGGTTTATGTAATATTTCGTTAAGGTAGGTGTCTATGTGTGAAAGGTCAGGTGTTAATATGAAATTTTTCCATTCATTTTCCCACCCCATTTTCTCTAACGTCACTCCTGTTGGTATTTCTATTAGGTGATTTATTTTGTGAGAAAAGCGCAAAACGGATGCGGTTACAATAATGGGTAAATTTCACTGACGTCCCTTGAAGTTTCTGACAAATGCAAAGACCTCTCCTAGGGTTTTTAAAATGACACTAACCTCCCTTGCTTTTGAAAGTATTATTCAGATCCCCACTTCCATTAAATCTACAATAATGCCGTTAGGATTTGCCACTAAATGACTAAAATGCCCTCAAATATATGTAAACTAAAAGATCAACTCTTCTTGTTCTATTTTTCCCTAATTGGTGTTTTTAAGGTTAAATTGCAACTATATATATTTGGTCAAATTTGAAAACTAGTAATACATCTTATATTTTAATGATCATGGTTTTCATAAAGTTAATTCCTTTTCCTTCATGTATCTCATTTTATTTATAAAGTTACTGCTTGTATATTTCTAAGTCATCACATCCCAAAAAAAAAAAAAAAAAACCTTGATTTCTACCTCTTTGTTATGAACGAAGTCAATGTATATTTTCTTTCAATTTTTTTAATGTTTGTATGTTGGTTTTTTTCTTTGACTTGCAACTTAATATTTAACAAAATTAGACTTGAGTTATACATACTTTGGTCAAACTTGTATAATGAGTTATGCATTTTATATTTTGATAATCATGGTCTATTTTTTCCTCTCCTACGTGGCTTTTGAAAAATTAAAGATGCATATAAATTCCTAATCCAACATACAAAAAAATTATCGTGTATTTTTAAAATTTGTTTTTCGACAATATAAAGTCGGTATAAAAAATTATCGTGTATTTTTTTAAATATGTTTCTTAGAAAAATTGACATAAATAGTCACTTTTTTTTTTTGATCGCGAAGAGTCATGTTTTTTCCCCCTAGTATGGTGGATTAGATATCTCTATGTATCTTCCATTTGGAAAATTACACTTTGAAGAGAAAAAAATGACTGAAAATGAAAAATGCATGATTAATTATTCAAATTCGACAAAAGTTTGTATAATTGGGTCTAATTCGATATTGAAATTAAATTATATAACCAGTACAATGTTACTTCTAATATTTGAAACTTCAATTAAAGTACAAGAAAGAAGAAAAAGACTTGATTGTTTAGTTCAGTAATATTCGAGGGCATATCAGTATTTTAATCTCAAAAACTTACGGTGTTAGGGTGAATTTAATAGAATGATGGTATTTGAACAATAGTTTATAAAGTAAGGGAGATAGTATAATTATTAGTACATCAGGGATGTTTCTGCATTTGTCAGAAACCTTAGAGGAGGTCAGTGAAATTTACCCATTAATTAAATCATGGGAGCCATCACTTTGAAAATCGAAAACATTCATTTTATAAAACACGTCAAAATAATATCATCATAATTCATATTTATCAGATCACATCACATTTATAATTACTAACTCACAGGGAAGATAAATATGTCTTCAATCTTCATCATGCATTTATTCATAAAAGATAAATCTGATTTTCTCACGTAATTAATATTCATAATGTTCTCTATAAGGTGAAAGTTTTCGAGCATCAAAATGATGGAACTCCTATGCCAATGTGACAAATCGTTTTTTAAATTTGGTGGTAAAAGTGGAAGCTAGTGTGAATAGCTAGAAAATTTTCTTATTTGAACTGGTATTTCTTCTTGGAAAACACTAACCACAAGGAGATCAGAAACAATATGGGTAGGGTGCCTGCATTCTCGCACATGGATAACTTTGGACCTGTCTCGGGTCTGACAAAGATGATTAAAGCTGTTCATTTTATTCAAAATATCTTATTAGGATACTTGTTAAAAACCAGCTTGATTAAATATCGGTAAGACATTTACGAAATATCCAACTTTGTTTCAAAATTCAATAGATTAGAACATTGATATTCTAGAAAAGTATTTTGATATACGTGAAAATCTATTAGTACCTTAACTTATTTGGTATGAGTCCTACTTTGGGTACACCATTGGTGTACACCAAATGTATACTGCATTTTGTTGGACCCATGCACATAAATTATCATAGCTGTTCAATTTTTTGAAAACATTTTTTTAGGGTCACTGCTTCGTTCTCCAAGATAATATAGAATGATACCCCAAGCGTAGGGTTTAACTCGTCGGTTGAAGCATAATAAACCGGAAATCCGGGATCGTACCCAATGGAAAAATTATATGGCTTGATCGGATTTGTAGAGCAAGTAAGGGCTTTCGGCCTTTAGACGCCAACTTTGTTTTACTTTAAAAGGTGGAAATAAAAGGGCTAAATTAATTCGAATAAACTAAAGAAAAGATAGGCTAGTCTAGGAATTATTAACACCCAAGACTCGAGCTAGATCACACTCTTCACCCAACTACACAATTTAAGATACTTGATTATAGTTCTCAAATCGGAAAATAAAATGATTTGAGAACCAAGCTAGCTCTAGAATTCATTTGACAAATACCTCGTGCGAAAGAGCTCTAAGCATCTTATGTGGTGGGTAGACAAAGCTCCCACCTACACAAGATCAAAGAGGTTAACACCTCGGTGATTTATCAAACAAACCCGAACCCACATCAATTTTCAAATCAAAGTTTGAGGCTTTATTGGGTGGAAAATGCAATTTTCGCCCGAGCCATGAGATGCTAATCATCCCATGACCTAACCCTTGAAACTACTCACCCATATCTAGAGAGATAGGAGCAAACAAAATTCTAGCTAACATAATAAAATAACAAGACTTGAATTAAACTAGAGACTAAGATAGATCGGGAGAAAATAAACAACTTTAATTAAGGCAACAATAACAAAAATTAACAACTAAGGACTGAAAATTAAAATATGAGTGCGGAAAAAATGAAGAACAACAAGAACAATTTGAATATGCAATGAAATCTAATCTAGATCTAGAAAATAGTACTATTGAATCTATCCTAATTGTTTGTACAAAATAATGACATAAGCTTAAATACTCTGGAGATCCGCGCCTGGAATATTCCCAAGATGCTCAGAAAATTCGCTCTTAAGTCACTCGGCATCGATGGCAACGGCCTTAGAGTGCTCTACTATGAGGCTTGGCATCGATGTAAGCCAATTTATCCCATCGATGCCGAGGTCAATAGTGGGGTGCTGCCTTGGCTTCCTTCCTCTTGCTCGGGCAAATCTGCTCCTGCTCGGGCAATGACAGGTTCTGCTCGGGCAAAACTACCTCTGCTCGGGCAAATCAACTTCTGCTCGGGCAAAACCTTGGCCATCGGACTTCTGCTCGGGCAAAAACATGTCTTGTACAACGAAAGCTCCCTTTTTTGGCGATTTACCTACAAAATAAGATTAGAACACTATACAAGCAAACAACGTTAACAATAACTAATAAGTAACTAAATTTAACTAAAACTAGATACTATCGCACCCTACATTACATTCTCGGGTGCTTATCAGTCACTGTAAAAGATCAGCTCAGTTAGATATCGATCGGTAAGAGCTTGATCAAATCTTTGCTTAATTTCATGTCAACAAATTGGTTATAGAATCGATCAAGCTTTTATCAATATTCAGCTGGATTGATTTTTTTACAGTTATCCTTAAAAAAGTATTTAACACAAATAGAGTGGCTCTGATAAGCACCCAAGATTGTATGATCGTGGAACTTTAGTCCTTTAAATTGTAGCGTCTTTATTTCTAATTCTTCGTTTTTATTTGATATTACTCGTAAGGTAGTTTGTTTGGTGTTACAGGTAAAACATCTTGAAAATGGCATGTTTTGATCACGAGGTTAATTAACTCCCAAGAGAGTTCAAGTATCCGCACCAAGTGGAACTCCTGCCATGAAGACTCAAGAGCGATGGCATGAGGCGTCGAGTGAACTCCGGGGCCGATGGGTGCCAAGTTTTGAAGGCTGGCCTGAAGACCTGGAGATAAGTTCTCCATATCGATACAGCCTCTAGCTGTATCGATACGCATTAGATTAGTGGGAAGACAGGTTTTGTTGTATCGATACGAATTAAGGACGTATCGATACGGGAGCACTACCGGGAAAATGGCCATTTCAACTTAGCAGTGTGGTATCGATACACACCATAAATAGTATCGATACCACGAGCATTTGGCCAGATATTTGTTGCTTTTTAGACTTTCCACTTATGGAATGTTTTCCTTTTCTAGTATGTTTTTAGATATTTGATGAGTGAGAAAGGTCATTTTGTATAAATAGGATCCTCCTCTCACCTCTTTAGCATCTAGCACATTACACTTTCTAGTCTTTTTCTCCATTAAAGCTCTTTTAAGCTTTTTAGTCTTATTCTCCAAGAACACTTGTAAGTTTTACTAGTTTGTTAAATTTTCAAGTATTAAAGTTGTAGGTACAGACTAGATCTTTACTAATATCAAGTTTATTTATGTTTTTATCGGTTAATCATGTTTTCACTTCCTAGCATAATTTCTAGTCTTTTCAATATATGTGAGTAGTTTCATGGGCTAAGTCTCGGGATACTTTTTTTCCTATGACTTAGGTTGTTATTTGGTTCTCGAACCTTCAGGCTTAAAATCATGATTTTTGGAATGAGGTTAACTAGCCATTTTGGTCTAAGCGAGAGGTGTTAACTCCTTGATATGTTGTTTAGCCAAGCGTTCTTGGCACACGATATATTGAGGGCTCGTGATCCCCTATGTGTTAGATACATTAGCAAAAATATGTTAGTTTAATTCCGTTTAATTGCATCTTTTGATAAAGATAGTTGTTAAAGCTAAATCTTCCGGCGTGAACATGCGGTCGTGACTCTTGCTTGAGTTATTTTGAGAACCGGTAACGGCCTTTGTCAAGGGAAAGACGATCGTTAGACTTGCCTCTTTTAGTTCATAAAACACATTTCTAGTCCTTTTCCTTAGTATTATCACTTTCAAAGTAAAATCAAGTTGACCGTCTTAAATGCCGAAATCCACCATATACAACCTACAATCCGATTAAGCTATATTCAATTCTCTGTGGGTACAATCCCGAACTTTTCGGTTATTATGTTACCAACGATCTAGCCCTACGCTTGGAGTTTTCCAACCTTATATTTGAAGGCGAGGTTGCGGAATTAAGCAGGCTCCGATAATTTGTTTGGGATCTCGAAATAGGTCCCAAAGAATGCGGTGTATATTTTGCGTATTCCAGATAGTGTACCCATAGTTTGTTGATTTGGTATTATATGCATCTTATTCACCGGCTACTGAACAACAGTTAGAGCATCCATAATGACATAATCAAAACTAAAAGATTTTAAAGTTAGTAATGTTGGTCCAAAATATTGTTTATAATGATATAACCAAATTTAGCAATCTATTAATCAATAACCAATTTTCTTTGAAAAACCAAAATTAGCAAACCTTTTCGATTTGGATAACAAAATTTAATGGTGACCGCACTCTCTCCTTTTCCTTTCTCTCTTCTTCCGTCACTAACAATGGACCCACATACTTACTTTTATTCTCAATTTTCTCTATCTCTATCTACTAAAAACAATTTTTTGATTATGGACTATTGTGGATCTCAACATTTTGGACATATGTTGCGTTTTTTTGGAGATATAGAATCGAATGTCCATGAGAGAGAGCTTGATACTACCAATACCAATAGATCTCTCTCTCTCTCTCTCTCTCTCTCTCAATCTAATTAAGAGTGTGTACCTTGTTTGTTTTGGGCAAATGTAAAGGTGTTCAACTGTAAATTACCAAAATTAATGGTTGTTCATAATATAGGACTGAGGGTTAAAAAAAAAAAAATTTAGAGTGTTCCAGCTGCACACCCCACCCATGCCTGGGTGTGAAGCCGACACTGAAGCTCATACACGTAATAATAAACATAGTTTGGGAATGTCATCTTCCTTAATTAAGCTTGTACAAATTATATCTACTCGATCGCAGGTGTCGAAATGACTTGGTATTGTATCATCTTTTAACCATAAAAAAAAAAAACCCGGCAGAATTACTTTGCCAATGCAAAGTCATTTTGAACTTCCTCTTTTTTCCTTTCCAACACGTTTCACCAACTGACTTTTCTTCAATTTTATTTACCAATTACAGTTTCTTTAACCAATATTTTTTCAATTACTTTTTTTTTTTGTTGTCTCGTCACGCTATTTTTCCTAAATACAATTTCTTCAACCCATGCCAAAATTCTATTTTTAATTAAACTATACAATCAAATTTCTACAGTAGTTTTAACAAAATGATAAAAGTAAACAAAAAAGAGTTATGCTAAATTTTAACTCGAGCAGCCTAAGTGACTTGTGCTAGACTTGCTAATAGTACAACAACAGTTTTCTTAAAGCTTTTTCCCATCTGTTTCTTTCATTTAAAGCGACTCGTGTTTAATATTTTCCTTGGCCCACACTTTTGGTGGTTAATTTTTTCTTGAACCATATACTTTAAATTAGAGTTTGGTAGCTCCTTTTTCCGATCGCATATATGGAGGACCCAAAACACGTATGAAAGCTCTTCTCAGTTTTTTATTTTTATTGGCAAAAAAGATTTTATTAATCTTCGATAAGGGATACAAAGATTAAACGGATCTCGGCTATGCCAACAAAAAAGCCAACCGAGAACCAAACCAAAAAAGGACGGCAAGAAGCTAACTGATACACCACAGGCAAAGCAAAATCCTCACATCCACTAAAATACCCTCCAACGTTAACATACACCCAAAACAAACTAAAGCCCAAAGGGGAAAAGAAAAAAAAAAAACACTACTACTATTTATCATCATTGACAATGAACCACTATTATAATTAATTCAAATCAATAAAAAAAAATCTTGCTTACTAGGAAATTCTCAAAGTGTGTGAGAATTAATATATTCATGACCTAATGCATGGCCTCGTAATTACTAATTACATAGTCAATTACTTACACTCATCAGACCAAAGGTTCATTAATATAAACATAGTGAATAATTTAAAAGTGGAAAGTTTGCGTAAATTTTTTGATTGGAAACTAAATTTTATTGAAATAAAAAATACCCTAACATTTTCCGAAAACACAAAATAATCTTGTTTTTCTTAGCCCTCATATTCTGCAAAAATTTGCAAAAAGCACCTAAGATTTTCCGAAAACACAAAATAGTCTTGTTAGGCTTAGCCCTAGTAATCTGCAAAAATTCACAAAAAGCCCTTAAGATCTTCCTGAAAACATAAAATAATCTTGTTAGGCTTAGCCCTTGTATTCTGCAAAAATTCACAAAAAGTCTTAAAAGTTATATATATAAAATGCTTCATCGGTCACATGACAAGAACACAAGGAAGCAAGCACAAACATAAGGCATGCATAATAACAGATGCAGTACAATGTTGTACATTGTTCTCTCATATATGCATTCTAGCGTTTCCCAAAAAAAAAAAAATATATTGGTGTTCGAATCCATGATCAAATATTGGTGTTCGAATCCATAATCAACTATTCTTGTTCGAATCAATTGTTGAAATTCTCTCTCTCTCTCTCTCTCTCTCTCTCTCTCTCTCTCTCTCTCTCTCTCTCTCTCTCTCTCTCTCTCTCTCAAATTATCATGTTCATGTTTTTGTTTGGCTAGCTAAGAAAGTGACTTCAAAATGTATTGATGATATATATTTTTTAATATTTCCGATCTATTGATGATTAACCCTCATTGGTTGTTGAGATATGAAAGTTTAGGTTGACAATGTTTTCTATATATATTAATGAAGTACGAACAAGACCAAGAACATGGATCGAATAGGTAGGTTATGTAGATATAGCAGTTGGTAGAGGAGGTTTAGGTGTCATTTTGGGAGCTAAGGAAAGTTGGTGGGATGGTAAGCCATGCTTATCTTCCTCGCTCTAAACTTTTGATTGATATTGTAGGCAATTATTGGATACTCCTGAAGTACCATGTGACGCTGTCATGGTATTCTTCGCAATTAATGGATCGACACCATGCAATATGGGTGACTTCTTATCCCCCAATACCGTACCCAACAAAAAATGAATGATATATAATGCCCTTACTGTACAATTATTTGTTACTACGTAAATGATTAAGAGTACCACGTAGACAAACAGCATATGGTACTCCGGAAACACTGCATAATTACTCGATATTGCAGTGGTCTCTCTTTTAAATGGACATTACTGATTGGACCAAATTAAAAACAAATTTCAATTTTCAGGGTTACGATTGCCAGAAGTAAACATATGAGGAGCTCATAAAATTGATTCCTCCATCTTGCGCCTCCAATAATGCTAGTGGCGGCATACTTTTATTCACCGGCACACTTGAGTGCCTTTACGCTATGTGTGAACATGTGTCTCTAGATTAGTCCCTGTTTGTTATCATTCGTAAGTTCAATTTGTACTCCTATAATACGTCAAAATTCCGTTAACTACAATCGACTTTCCGCGGAGGAAAAAAAGTTGCAAAACAATTTATTAGCATGTAAATATCTATATTGTCGGATCATCCTATAAACATTTGTCAAATTGCTGGGAAAAAAAAAAAAACCCTAGAAAATATTTGCGGAAAACCAAATCAAAAATTGGAAATGGCTAGCAGTTATTATGCCCAAATTACTATGTTGCATAAAAGATTGTCATCCAGGGCCAACAAGTAAAAATTCCAAGCATCAAAAGATTCAAAACTACTAATGGCAATATCTTAGCATATTCTATGGCTTTTTGCACACAACAAAAAGGCTCAAACCTCACACACATACTTCCACAAGTTGGGTGGTTGGAATATTTTTATTCACTTGATTTAAAGGTCAAAAGAAGAGTAAGGAAAGCAATTGCGTATGTGGGTGATTGAAAAGTCCCTTTCCATTTTATTTGGTATAGTGGGTGTGGCAAAAGATTGCTTGACTTTCCTTTGTTCCATAATTCCATTTGATATCAAGTGAGATTGCAAGGATAAGGATCTTTCATATTCTTATCCTTAGCCAACCCATCTCTTCTCTCTCTCTCTCTCTCTCTCTCTCTCTCTCTCTGCACATATCCATGGATACATGGTGGCCAAAAGGATAATATTTTAAAAGGGTTGGAATAGTTTTGATAGTGAATGCAATATGGAATGCCACCTAATTAAATGAGCAACAAATAGCCCACAAGGAATAGATTACCCAACAACATGTTTGTAAAGTAATTGCGTTTTTGGGCACTTGGATCACCATTATTCGCGGCTATGTTATCCAAGTTGGATAGGCGTTACTATCTCATTACATCAAATCAAAATAATTTCACGATTTTATGTATAATATTGCAAAATCAAAATTGTCATATACTCGTACCATTCCGACCAGAAATTTGGTACGTAAAACATTTTTGCCCATGACATTTTCCCCAATGTTCAGGTGCCCGGCACTTCGTAATTTTCAATGTGATTGATGTCGTGTACAGAACATGTGGACTCCTTTCTATTTTGTATATTTTTGCCTCTATTATTTAAAGTGAATGAGAGAAGTTAGTATTTCTCAACACAAAACACTCAAACAAGGGGGCACTATCAATCCCAGGAGTTTGGTTTAGTGAGTAGGAGAGCAAATAAGTGTTTGTTCTACATGAGGTTTCATGTTCGAATACTACGGAGGTCAAATACTTTAAACCTTGGAACCATCAGAGGATTTGCCCCCGGTCGTTAATCGAGGTGCACGGATGCAAACTCGGACATTATCAGGAAAAATGAAAAACCAAACAAAACAAGAGGGCACTATCGTTTCACAAGCCGGCCATAATTGAATAATCAAATATGTTCCATGAGCCCTTTTAGGTGATGTGATTCACAGATATCAAAATGATCTAATTTGACACCCAAATAGATCGCCACATTATTTCATTGGCAAATCCTAGCCCAGTGGCGTACCCAATTTAGAATGTTATAAAGCCCAAGAAACTCATAGAGAAGCCCATCTGGCTAATCAGTATATTTCAGTTTTAAGTTTTGCTATCTAAACCCTTTTGCGTCCCATAATCAGTATAATCAGTTTTAAGAATTTTTTGCACCAACTTAAATATGTCAATTATTTTTAAACATTGATACAAAATATTTGAAAATTATAAATAAAAGCTTTTTTTATCTATTATTCAAAAACTAGTGAAACGTTTCATAAAGAACTCTAATTATAGGACGGATCACAGACGACTACTTTGTTTTTCATGCAAAATATGTGAGGGGCTGTTCGTACCTATCTTCAAATCTCATGGGATGTTTGTGAAATTTACCAAAAAAAGAAAAGGGTAAAGGTTTGGTGACCTAGGTAGATGTTTAAGTCATAATATGTACTTTCTTTGTTTTTACTTCCAAAGTACAAGTTCATTTTCGCTACTAATATTGTTGATTATCTGATAAATGTGGTGATTACTTTTAGTTTATTGATAATTCTAACATAAAATTGCATATTTTTAAAATTGTGGTTATACATGAAGTTTTGAAGATATGCATGACATAGGAACTTTGTTGAGTTATTAGATTGGATCAATTGAAAATAGGCATGATAAATGATCACGTTGTATGTACTTTTTTTTTTTTGATCTGACATTGTATGTACTTTCCACGCTACATTTCCATACTTAATCTATATCGTCGAAAGTATAGATATTTGTGACCATGGATAAGTCTTGTCATGATAAATATGGCAAAGCTCACCGTGATCATATATTTATGTTTCAATGGAGCAGAAGTAGATTGATTTGAGCTGACGTTCATAAATTTTAAGAAAAAAAGTTTGAGATCCTAAGCTTTACAATGTCTAATATTAGGATGACTTATGTGGTCCATGTGGGAGATTGTAAGCAATTTTCAGGTGGGCCTACATGGATCCTAAAATTAAATATTGTACATTGTCAAATAAGGTTTGAGTGATGTCAGTATTATCCATTAAGTCGTGGTCATTTTATAAATGGACTGGATAAATTGACAAGTCTCAATTAGCACGTATTTGAGTCATATCACGTGCGTTAAGAGTTGCGGGCTTATTATTATTTGTATAGACCATTAAAAGGCCCAATATAATTCATCTGTTTTTTTTTAATCGAATGATTTCATCTGTTATGATGGATTATGATAGAATTAGAACTTATAAATATGTGGTTAAGGTTCTCACTCCAAACCCTATCCTCTTTCTCTTACCATCCCATTGTGTGTGTGACAAAAGGTCAAGATCAAAAGAAAGATTCTGGAGGTGGAATACAAACGACCACCTAAAGGTTTTCATCGTTCATGGCGACAGTTATGCATTCGATTTAATTTTCTTCAATGGTTTGACATGAGATTTTGGATTTGTGATTTCGCTTGAAATCCAACAACCAATCGATCTTGGACAAATTTTTAATGACGAACTAGAGCTCGAACTTGAATGGTTTGGTTTTTTTAGTGACCCTAATTCAATTGTGATAAATGTGTGCATAAAGATTTATATGCGCAGATTCTACACAGCTGTGTGTGGTTGACCTCGGGTCTTAAACAAATGATCTGATCCTTTTATTTTGTAAAAACTAATTTTCTACTATGCCTTTGCATGAAATCAGCTCAATCGGATATGTGTAAGAGCTTGATCAATTCATCCAAATTCTGAATATGCAAATATGATTGAGCCGATTTCTCTGAAAGCACTTAAACTTTCTAACAAAATGAGCAGCTTATATCATATGCGTGAGATCCGAGATGAACCCCACATGCAGAATCTATGCATAGTCGCTTAGATTCATTGAGGTATAGCCCAACAAGAAAAAACTGCATCACTCTTGAATCCATGAATGTGGACTACAGTAAACTGACAACTTACCTTTCACGAGGTTTCTACCTCACCCTAAGTTCTACCTCAGCTCGCAGGTCCGATTCCATTGTCAACAAAAAAAAAAAAAAATAGAAAAAAATCTTGGGGCCATTGTAAACTTGCTTAATCTTATTGGCTTCCAAATTAGTCGAAGAAAAGATTGGTCGAGGGATGGATGAACCTAGACGATCGCCCTACCTAAATTCAAAATTTCTTTAATTTTTTTTCTTCTGTAGATTCTAAAATAATGTATAAGTTTGTCCGCCAAGATTATTGCCATCTAATTAAATTGAGACATAGACCAAAGTGTAATTTCATTTTAGATGTCGTTATCTAATATGGTATTATGTAGACTTTGGAAGAAGGTGGGTAATATGAAATGGTTAGTGCAAAGTCCATTAATGAGCCTGGTTGGTTGGGTTGGTTGAGACATCATGGTCATTCGAATTGCTTCTACGGGAGTTCTGTAACCAAATAAATTTTCTTTTGACCAGAACCAAATAAATTAGCATGGAAATTTATTTTAAACCACCGCGTCAATTATTATTATTTTTTGGGTCATTCTTTAAAGGGTACTTTTATTGATACGAAAATTATACGCCAGGAACGGCCAGCCACCCCTAATGAGGAAGGAAAACAAATTACAAAGGAGGCGTAAACGGTTTTTTATTTTTTATTTTTTGTCAGGCTATATACATTAGCGGAGATTAGTGGGGGGTGTTAGTATTAGCATGAGGATCCAGAGGCTATCCATAGCCTTAACCCTCAAAGGGCCTGCCTCATGTGGGGCTTGAACCCTAGACCTTTCACAAAGGGAATGCAACAACTGGACCAAGCAGTGGTTGTCCTGTGGTTTCAATGTTACTAACAAATTTCCAAAATTAGTAGTAGCCGGCAATACTTGTTATCAGTTCAAACACAAAGGAGATTCCAATCCCAACATAATTATAAATTCTGAAACACGGAAACACGGACAGGATCTAATAAAGTTATGCAATCTCTCCAAAATGACCACCTTCAAGTGATCGTTTCAATCATGATCAGAAAGAAAAAAGTGATCGTTTCAATCCTTCTGCAATAGGGTCTTCAATGAACTGAAGTGCTACCATAGTTTGGCAAACATATGCAGATTTCTTACACAACCGCTATTGTTCTACTCCATGGCTGAAAAACCTTGAGTAGAAAACGGGAGAAATCAAAATCTGAAAACGTAAGCAATAACATTGAGGAAAAGACAAAATAGCAAATGATGCACTACATGAAACACAAAACGTTGACAAATCTGAAACGCAGACATAAGTTAGGGTACAAACCCAACACAGTTGCCATTACCAGCCCCATGTCCACCCATTGCTTAACTAGGGGACATTTTTCAAAACATAAGCAAACCTGAGTCACTAAAATTCATGAAAGCGGGAATGGGGGATTCTATTGGAAGATTATGTAACCTAACATGAACCCTAATGTTCTATTCCCGTGGGTGAAACCTCAAATAGAAAAAATACAATTAGAGAAAACCAAAAGCGATAATTGAATACAATAACATTGAAGATAAGAATATAGAGCAATGATTCACTACATAAAACACAAAACGTGAATGACTCAGAAATTCAGACACGAGGTAGCAAAAGAAAAGATAGCAAAGAACCAGAACATGCAACCTACACAACCTTATTTGCTCAGTCGCCATTATAGGGTCACAAATAAACCGAATGGTTTCAGACTGCCCTAGTAGGACTATCATAAGACCCATCATCAAATACATAATAGATTGAACATACCCCAGTACCAATGGGTACTCATATTCTCTTCACATTTGCTCCATTCCTTCTTCCTCCTCATCCTCATATTCTCCCTCCTCGTCAGCAGTTGCATCCTGGTATTGCTGGTACTCAGACACCAGATCATTCATGTTGCTCTCTGCTTCCGTGAATTCCATCTCGTCCATTCCTTCCCCAGTATACCAATGCAAGAAAGCCTTCCTTCTAAACATAGCAGTGAACTGCTCGCTCACTCTCCGGAACATTTCCTGAATGGAGGTCGAATTCCCTATAAAGGTGGATGCCATGGAAAGTCCCTTGGGCGGAATGTCACACACACTGGACTTCACATTGTTTGGAATCCACTCCACAAAGTAAGAGGAGTTCTTGTTTTGAACATTGATCATCTGCTCGTCCACCTCTTTGGTGCTCATTTTGCCCCTGAACATGGCGGAAGCAGTGAGGTAGCGGCCATGGCGGGGGTCGGCGGCACACATCATGTTCTTTGAGTCCCACATTTGTTGGGTCAGTTCAGGGACTGTGAGGGCACGGTATTGCTGGGACCCACGTGAGGTGAGGGGAGCAAAACCCACCATGAAGAAGTGGAGACGTGGGAAGGGGATCAGGTTTACGGCAAGCTTCCGGAGGTCGGAGTTGAGTTGACCGGGGAATCGGAGGCAGCAAGTGACCCCGCTCATGGTTGCGGAGATCAAGTGGTTCAGATCACCAACTACAATTAAGAAAAAACTGATAAGGCCTTAGTAAAATCAAAATGAAATGAAAGGATAACCGATAACATTTCCCCATTTTATGATCAACAATACTAGTACCACCAAATTTGAACATGGCAAGAAGTCAAATGTGTTATATACTGGACCTTCACATGATGAGGTATGTATCCCATAAGGCATCACATAAGATGGAAAACTTCAAACACGCCACCAAAATAAAGATATGTATGCACCTTAGTAGCAGGATCCTTCTAAAATGGGTGCGCTCCCAAGACGGGAGCTCGAATCGGCTCTCTCAAGATGGGAGCTTGATGGGAGCTCACTCCCCTCGAGACGGGAGCTTGCTCCCAACTAACATGGAAGCTTATTGGCTGGTTAAGGCAACTATTCTCTTACTCTTAAGGGAGTTATGCCATTGTGGGAATAAAAATATGAAAATCTTATCACTCAATAAGTTTTGCAAATTGAAAATATCTAACTTCCTATAAGTACCCTTTAAGATCGTGAAAATTCTGAGAAGTAATCACTTTTCCTTCAATGGAAAGTATTTTAAAGATACTTTATATACATAGTTATATGAAATCTATATACTCTTCTTAGGTGCTCCCAACCTTAGGAGCTTCTAGGTGCCTCCGCTCCCCCGCTCCTGCTTCGTGCTACTAAGGTATGCACACACAAACACACACATATATGTAAATGAGTTGTTCTATTCATGAAGATAAGTTATTCAGACAATCAAGAACATGAAGGTCAAACAAAACAATTGGCAAGCTGTAATCAGAAAACTAAAAAGTAGCAATATATCAATCAGGAAAACTAAACCAACTGACATATGCAACACTGACACATGACAAGAGTGTGAAGTATACTCACAGCTAGGAGTGGTAAGCTTAAGAGTCCTAAAACAGATATCATAAAGTGCTTCATTATCAAGCACCATGCACTCATCTGCATTCTCGACAAGCTGATGAACAGAAAGTGTAGCATTATACGGCTCAACCACTGTATCTGAGACCTTTGGTGAAGGGAACACAGAGAATGTGAGCATCATCCTGTCAGGATATTCCTCCCTAATTTTGGAGATAAGCAGGGTACCCATCCCTGAACCAGTTCCTCCACCCAGCGAGTGGCAAACTTGGAATCCTGCAAAAACACAAAACAATTATGCAGCATTAGCAGATAGATAGTCTTAAACAACAAAAAAATGTTGACAAACTCTTCAATGAACCAAAGCTGTCCAGAAAACAGAAGGGGCCCAATCGTTTGTCTCAACTAATAGTAAAGCGATAAATAATCCCATAGATAAGTTACCTCGTTGGCCTCACAGTACGAGATGTAATAATATTGCATCATCCATGGTATTTCCATGTTTTGCAGGATTTTATAACCAACAGGTATCTAAACCTGACCAAAATCTCCACAGACTAATAGTTCAATCCTGTACTATGATCCAGATAAAACAAACTGGCCTGGGGGTAAAAAGAGTTAAACGATTTTTCCTCCACATGAAAGGAGGATGCAGGCCATACAGGGTTCAAAACATTGGTAATTACCATATTCGACATTTTAACAGCCCAGAGTTTCCCATAGTAAAATTTTAAAATTCTCATACATAAACCCTACAAACTTCCGAATAGACAGCAAACCCCTGAAAAGAAGGGGGAAAAACATGTAAATATTATACCTTGAAGACAGTCACAGTTCTCAGCCTCCTTCCTCACAACATCAAGAACCGAATCAATAAGTTCTGCACCCTCGGTATAATGTCCTTTTGCCCAGTTGTTTCCCGCACCAGACTGACCGAAGACAAAGTTATCAGGGCGGAAGATCTGGCCATAGGGACCAGTTCGGACACTATCCATGGTGCCAGGCTCAAGATCCATGAGCACAGCACGAGGAACGAATCTCCCGCAAGAGGCCTCATTGTAGTATACATTGACACGTTCTAATTGTAAGTCAGAGGTCCCAATATACCTTCCAGTTGGATCTATGCCGTGTTCATCACAGACAACTTCCCAGAACTTCGATCCGATCTGGTTTCCACATTGGCCTCCTTGAACGTGAAGGATTTCTCTCATTTTTCCTGAAAATTATTGAGAGGTAATGAACTCAATACACCAACACCAAAATGAAATCTTCTGAATTCCAACTACACTTCATAACTTAAAGTTAAAAATAATTTAAACGCAGTGATGCTATAATTTTAAGATCAAAATGGGAAAACATACCGTGAAGTCATTCAAATTAAAGGGCTCATCCTTAATACTATCCATTTGATATTGAATTGATCATCCATAAGATCTACCAACCCAATGAATATTGACCAGAAACACAGCTCTCAGTTAATAAATGATATAGCGTACAGTACCTAGATTAACCGAAACTCTAAAGATAGAGCACTCTCTATCACAATTCACAGGTACGATGCAATGCAGCACAAGACAAGAGGATCTAACATCCTTCATAAGCATGTAAATGGAAATGTACATATAATTCATGAGCAGCAATATCTAGAAGTGTTATTCGAAGTTATTAGATCACGCCAGGCGCCAACCCCAATTTTCATCAACCAGTTTAGTCTATTATAGTGTATATGGTGTATAGGTCCCAGTATGCACTCTAAAATGTACCTTACTAGTAAAATTTGGAACATCTTCACTAGATCTGCCACCGTACCTCACTCAGAATCGTGTAAAAGGTTCTCGTTTAGTAAAATCAAAGACATCCATGCAATGAGGTCCAAGTTTCGGAGATCTGACACTATACATACACTATTATAAGCCTACATATGATCTAAGACCGAAACTCGAGAGATCTGTAATAGAACTCACTCAAACCATGAAATTCTACCCAAAACAAACGAAATTCTACGGTCCGGTACTCAACAGTTGTGATGCTCCGCCCTGCATGGAGGGCGATCCCAAGGCCCAGGAATTTGATCACGGGCCGTTCATTTTACAGAGTTCGTCAGACTTTGGTAGTTAACTAGTTATATAACCTTTTCTCACAACACAGCCATCCACTTTGTTAACAACAAAAGTAATCGGATCTAACAAAATGAACGATTCCGATTACATCACGGACCCAAGGCCCGGGATCTAACGCGTAACAGGTAAAGAGATTCAATGCAGTACAAGATAAGAGGATCTAACACGTAACAGCATTCATAAGCATGTAAATCCAAATGTAGATAAACATTACTGAGCAATATATTCAGAGAAATTGAGAATCTACGACTGATGTAAAGAACTCGAGAGAAATTATTTACCTGTTCGGAGGAAATGAAGAGACAAGGAGGATCGATCGACGGACACAGAGAGAGAGAGAGAGAGAGAGAGAGAGGGAGAGTGAGCGAGTGTGGGTGGGGAAGAGGATTAACCGATTTATATGCGAGTGGGAACTGTGACCGTGAGATCCAACGGCTGAGGTTTTCTCCCTCTTATTCCTCATGATCCATTTGATGCCGTCAGATGGTAGAGCTGGACGGCCACGATGAGTTTGAAGGAGGTTTGATTGTTTATAAATGGATAACTCAATTTACGTAAATGACCTTTGTCAAATGACGGGAATATCCATTGACTTGCGTTTAGGCAGATGATGCGTGCGCGGTAGTGGGAATAATTTATGGAGGCAAAAAGTGTGTTAATCATAGATGTCTCTAATTTGGGATCTGATCAGCTATTCTGCATATCTCTTCCCACCATCTATCTAATAAAACACAAGGGTGTGGGGACAACACAAACACAAGTTAAAAGAATGACTGAGTTTTATTTGATTCAAGGTGATGTATAATCTCTAACTCTCTTGAGAAAACACTCGCACTCTTACAAATATATTACAAAAATGTCATCGGTTCTTTTTATCCACTGCTCGATTTCTGGCGTTAGTATAAAAAAACAAAAATATTTACAAAAATGCCCGTGCCTATGACACTACCTGGGTGTGTAATGCCATAAGCAGGAGCAAATACTATCTACCTAATAAAACATAAGGGTGTGAGGACCACACAAACACAAGTTAAAAGAATGACTGAGATTTATTTGATTAAGGGCTGATGTGTGCTCTCCAACTCTCTTAAGAAAATACCCACACTCTTACAAATATATTACAAAAATGTCATCGGTTCTTTTTACCCACTGCTCGGCTTCTAGTGTTGACATAAAAAAACAAAAATATATTACAAAAATGTCCTTGCCTACGGCACTACAGTGCGAAGTGCCATAGGCACGGGCAAACACTAATAACTCTATATGGAGTAATTTATATTCTCATTTCATGAGCCTAATATGATATTGAATCATTCATCTCGTAGAATACGCAAAAAAAAATTAAGCATGTCTATTAAAATCAAATTGATTAGATATCGATTGATACGTGCATAAGTTACATTTTGTTTTGTTAATTGTAAAATGTTCAGGTTTACTATGATATATGTGGTATTTATTTTGTATAATATAAGGTAACTATTTCACCTGTTATATATAGATCTTCGATCAAATTGATTTGTTCGTAAAAGTGTGCATTTCGTGTTTTCTGTGATCTGAACAATTGAATCATTATTGTTGATTAGAGCCGATCGAACTCAGATGGTAGTGCAGATCGAGCGATACGGAGGGATGCAGATGGGTCAACAAAAGCCTCATGTACGTATGTATATAACTAGATCGTTGTTTCAAAATACCATAGATAAACAAATGAAAAAAACATAAGCCGTTCAATTTCCTTTTTATTTTAAGTTTATAGTCGTGCAATTAGAAAAGATCAAAAGAATCATCTATCAAATTATCAATTCTCGCTACCTCCTCTTTTTTGGTAACGCATCTCCAATCAAACGTCTTTTATAATAAGTAATGTTATTGAATAAAAGCACATAAAAAGGTAAAAAGTGGTAACATTCATAGATTTTTATTTTGTATTTTTGTTTATCTTTTATAAATTTTTGTTTTGTCCACGTTATATTTTTTGAATTAATTATTTGTCTCAACGAGAGGGATCTAAAAGTAAAAAATTACGACTAAAAAGTAAAACAACATTTTTCTAAACACAAAAAAATGGGTATTTTTGTCTTCAGCGTCATATTATATGATTTTTTTTTTTAATTTTGGTTCATTTTTACACATTTCTGATTTCTCTCCTTGAGACCTATTATTAGTCCCAAAATTACGACAAAAATATAAACCAAAACTTACGAAAAGTAAAAAATGGAAAAAAAAAAAAACAGACTAAAAAGTTAGAGAGAGTTGGAAATAAGAGTTCACTATATATAGAGGTTAAAAAAAACAAACTTAAAAATAAGTCGGCTACAAATGTTGTTGTAAAATGAAATACTTAGCCAGAGGCAGGGGTACTGCCATGATCACCTTAACTTTCTGAGAGATCTCTTGCATACATTGCATAATTGGCCAATATTTTTTTCGTGTGTGTGATGTTTTGTTGTATCACTGTGAGGCTTATATTGTCCTAATGACTCTCTTGTTTTGTTTGGTCTATAAAAGCGCTATTCAAAAAAACGAAGAGAAGTTTCTTTTTTTGCTCATTTCAATGGTTAGAAAAGACGGATCAAAAAAAAAAAAAAAGGTTAGAAAAGGGACGATTAGCGTGGAGACCCTCTTTGGTGTGACCATAGAGGTTTTTAATCGTTGTGGAATGTTCCGTAGGGAGAGCTATCTTGCAAGGTAATTTTGGTCTTGTAAGGGGTAGTCCGTCACCACAATCCACTATTGGGCGTGACTCAAATAAAGGTGCTCTGACACAAAGTAATAAATGGTTTACGAAAATTAGCACCACAAGCATATTCAAACTTCGCATGGAAAGGATAAAGCTTCAAACCGCACCTCTACCAACTCAATTATAACCTCGGTGGTTAGCGTGGCAATTATGCTTCCATGAAAAATTCTCAAATCCCTAAATCTAGATTTTAAAGGAACAGAAAAGAAAATGGAAATTAAAACTACTCTATATAATACGTTGGAGCAACCAAAGGAGTATTTTGATTTTCCATATTAATTCTTTATGCACTTATTTTGCTATTCTAACAAACAAAATAAAAAAGTTAAATAATTCTGTCATCCCCCAAAAGAAAGGAAAGATTAAGTTCAAAGCCATCCCAAATATAAAAATGGCGTAAGGGTGCACGTTAAGCCATCAATAATTTTCATGCCTAATGATAGACAGGAAAGGCCCAACTAATTGATTAAAATATCACATGACATGGCTAAATTCGTCATTCCATACAACACAATGCATGTGAATCTCAAAGAGACAAGGATAAAAAGGTCACTTCATAATTATTAGTAGCACATTATCATCCATCTGGTCTGGGAATTTGTTGAAGATTTTTATGGGATCTAGACAATTGAGAGATCTATGAGACATGCAGCGAGTGTCAATCACGACCTCATTGATTGGAGGCCAACAGTGTACCAAGAGGACATGTGTAACTTCTAATTGACGTTTTGGGTTGATCGGAGACGGACCTAATCTTTGATAATATATGCACAAAATGATTGATTTGTAAAGTCTTACCACTGGAATAATGACCCCTTTAAAAATCAAGACATTCAAGGAACATTATGCTGTAGAATTACACTTCTAGATCTCAAAGTTAAAAGACAACAAAGAAGTTAGACATAAAGACTTGTGGATACAATTTTGTGCTGATAGTCTTGCTTTCTTCATTCAAAAACTTGAGCATCAGTAACACTTTGGACACAAACATTCGAATACAAGTTCAACCACCAATGAGACATTCGTGCATGTGGATCTCAATCTATGTGCATCAAATAATTTCAGACGCATATAATACTATGGAATATCATTGCTATACGGATTTTTTAGTGTTACTGTATAACAATGCAACGTAACATGAAAGTCACATAATCCTTCAAAATGTCATGCTCTTCCGTTCTCAATTCTCGTATTGTGATTGTGCTCTCAATCATTATTCTCGTAAATTTTAATAGTGTATTTTAAAAATGTTGGGTTTTTGTTCTCGCTCGCACACGTGGACACGAATTATATGACGTAGGGCATGACCGGATTTGTTAGAGGTGTGCTCTAGTTTAAGTGATTAGGCGCGCGTGGTTGGAAGACGAAGGAGACAATACTGGTCCAAGTAATTTGCAGCAGCTCACATGAGATGGCGGTTGTCGGCATGTGGGATTGCCAGCCAAATCCAATCTGAGGTATCTGAATTAACCAAGTGTGTAACTCCATTAACTAACTCTAGTTAGATTCCAACCGCATCGTGTAGTTAACCTTGTGGATCCCATACCATGACTGCTTTTGGTGGGGAGTTAAACATCCCTCATAAAAATTGTCTCGGTCCATCTCCTATTTGAGGAGCGAGTAACAATTAAGTATAGATCCACACAAATAACTACACATACATATTTACAGTAGGCGGTGGACCCCACATATATTGAAAGGGGCGGAGTTAGTATGGGGGAGATGTCACGTGCCACTCCATTTAAAAAATATCAAAAAAATAAAAAAAAATACACATAATAAGGTTAAATCTTAATACATGAAAAATTTTACACAAGCAGCTTGCTTGATCAAGTGACAACGTGACTTCTTTTATGCTGTGTTTGAATGAGTTTTTGAGAATTTTTTTATGAGAGAAATAATTGGAAGTAGGGGTAATGAGTAGAGAGAAATAGAGAGAGAAATGTGAATAATGATTGGAGATAAGGATAATGAGAATAGAATAATGATTAAAAGTAGAAGTAATGTATATTTTTTGAGTTGAATTTTTTTTTTTCAAAAAGGAAAACGAACAAGGCATTAAGGTTTAGACTGCCGGGGGTTCTAATCCTCTGGTAGCCTATATTTTTGTGTTTTCCGAACAGTCTCTCTCCCGCCCTCTCTTTGGTAAGCTGGAAAACACACAATCTCTCTCTCTCTCTCTCTCTCTCTCTCTCTCTCTGCACAAGGTCTTACAAGATTTGTAATTTTTTTTTTCCACTAATCGGAAAGGAAGGTGACCGATTTAAAAAGTCAATGATCCATATAATAGTTGGGTAAATATTTTGAAGATTATGATCAAGAAGTGCCCCCTTTACACTTAATTCCTGGCTCCGCTACCGATAGAGATGAAAGGTTTTGAATATTCCTGAACAAACAGAGCCTTTTCATTGTATTTTCAGAGTGAACATACTTGCGCAGTGGAGTAGATATTTAGAAGCAAAAATGTGATCTATAGTAAGTAATGAGATAGGGTCTATTGATAGAGTGCTAAAAATTGTTTTGCAGGTGCAGAATTTGAAGCGATTTTTATGCAATTGGTGGTTATACCAACACTCGTCGTAGAAGAATTCTTTCAAGATTTGCATGATACAATTGGGTTACGTTCCAAGAGATTGGGTGTACAAAGCTGCTATGAGTACATATGTTTGAGTATATACCCATGTATCCTACAAAGATGATCGAAGTTGTTCATTTTGTCCAAAATATAATGTGTATATTCTCCACAAAAAAATTAGCTCAATCGAACATCGACAAGAGTGTTTACGAAATATCCAACTTTGTCCCATGCCCGGGAAGCTTGGCCCATGCATGTGTTTACTTGTTTTTACCCTCAATCGAAAGTCGACAGAGATTTCGGAAAAAAAAGTCAACAACACAAATACGTACAATGCGGCTTGTTCCCAAAGGTGAATCCATGATTCCTCGCCATATTTCAGTACTTCATCGGATGCGTAGTGGCAAGCGAGTCAAATGCAAAATTGATGGTAAGAAGAATAATAGAAGACTAACTAAAGATAATTTCATTAATCTTCAAAGATGTATCCATACATAAAAGTAAATCGGTGATTCAAGGCAAAAACCAATCTTGAAGAATGAAATTGTAACAACCCTTATTTTTTTATTTAATAATATTATTAATAGCATTAATAATAGTATTATTAAAATTATTTTCTTAATATATTAATACAAACATGCATGCATTTATATTACATGCACACACATGCATGCACATAACATGCATGCACCACTCTATCTCCTTCACCTCACTCTCTCCTGCAATCTCTCTCTGTCTCTCCCTCTCCCACAGCCCACCAATTCCCATAGCTCACTCTCTCTCCATTTCTTTCCTTCCAAGAAAACCACATTCATTCCCTCACGCGTAAACCAAAAAAATCCTTCACAACTGAGAAAAAATCTGAATTCAATTCATTCATATCCATTCCTTGCTTCCTCTCTAACTCTGCCCCAATTCGTCCATTCCAAGTCCCATGAACCCAACTCCATTAAATTCGATCTTATCCTTCTCTTCCAAAATTCACCTATAAATACCCCACCCCATTGACCACGGCCACACCACGATACTCCCCACACTCCACCAGTCCGAATAGAAGAGAAAAGCAGAAGAAAACCAAGCTCTAACCCATAGAGTTTTAGAGAGAGAAAGAAAGAGAGAAAAACGTGGGTTTGTATCCTAGACCCAAACGAAATCCAATTCAACACTTCCGATCACTTCCCTCCACTCCTAGCATCACCAAACAACCATCAATTCGAGCCCAAGGTCCCCCGATCAAAGAACCTGAAGTCAGCTTCTCCAAAATTCAAAGTTTCGATTTTGAATCAATTCGATCAAACCAAGGTATTATAATCCTATCCAACTCTTCTCTAAGTATATTTGAGTGTTTTTAAGCATAACCATGATTCCCCCGTAGTCCCATGCATCAAAACCAAAGCAAATGAACAAAAAAAAAAAAAACAGTTTCAGTCTCGCGGCACCCACAAGGTCCAGAAAAAAGTAGCAGTGAAGGCTCCAACCACAAGGTTAACCGGGTCAGACCTCGCAACTGAAGCTCAAGCCTCAAACTCCATTTGGTATTATTAAAGAATGATCGAAATGATTTTGGGACCTTCCGAATAATGTTTTTGACACCCGAACTATTTTTTGTAGACTTTTCGTATCTCAAAGATGATATCTTGTTAAATTCGAAATTTTTTATTTAATTATCTATCTATTTTTTATTTTACCAAGTTTTCAATTGAAACCACTTTGCGACCTCACAAACCATTTCATTAATGCCAATTAATTTTTTTTTAGACTCCTTACACTCCTAGGATAAAACCTTGTTAACCTAAACATATTTTATTTATTAGATTATTTATTAGCTAATTATTTTACTTTCGGTAATTTTTGGTAATATCTTTATTTAAAATAATCTCGCAACTCTCCGGACCCAATTTTTGACACTCAATCACGTTATGTAGGACCGTAGGAATCCTTTTAAGGTCATGCTAATTATTTTTGATATTGTATCTATTTATTGTATTTATTATGGTTATTAATCAATCTAAATTCTTAAACAAAACTAATACAAGCCTAGGATTTTTTTTTTTATAAAATTCTTTATTTAATAAAATTTCTTGTATCAAACTTGATTTCTTGGCCACACAAAATTAAGGACAACGGCCCATTCATAAAATGTTTCGTGGTTGTTCCGTTCATTATTTATTTAATTTATCACTCTGTTTACTTGTTTATTTTTTTCAACTCTTGATTTATATGCTAGATTGGACCCTAGAGACATGGGTTGGTTTGCAAATAGAATTCACTTAGATGGTGCTAGGTAATAGATAAATTGTAAAGTTTTATGATTTTAGAGATTGTCTGCATGCGGGATTTGAGATGTGAATTGAGATGGGTGCTAATGGGGACCCAGTCTCCAAACTGGTGGGAAGTACAGTGATGATTTGAAACTGGCAGGAGTCTTGTTGTAACGCTCCGAAATTTGAGAACATTAAATAAACATTTTTATTGAAAACTTAAATTGTAATGCCCCGAATTTGGGGAACGTTAAATACTCCCTCCGTCCCAAAATATTTGGTATTTTTCGATATTCGCGTCGTTCTTTAAACTCTTATATCTCCCAATTTATGATATTTTTTATTATTTTGAAAACTTTATATTATAGATCTAATCGAGAATTATCAAACAAGATCTATATTGCATATTGTTGGAGATTCATATTGGAAGATACAAACGATTGAAAACTGACACAAATATCGAAAAAGTCCAAATAATATGGGACGGAGGGAGTAAACAATTTCATTGGAAACTTAAATAGAGTCTGACTCATTATTACAGCATAACTCTAGTAAGAGTACATTTATTACACAAAGGGAGGGAAACTAGGGTTTCTATCTATAGCTCTGTTTGCTCCTCCATCCTAGCCATCTTCTCGGCTCTGAAAGCATCCAAGGTATACAGCTCACCTTGATCATTTATAAAGTCTAACACATTATACCAGCGTCGCTCGCAGTATAATATGTCTATGGAAGGTTGAAAAACTGTGAAAAGCTGTCAATAAGCAATCTGTATACCGAGCTGTTAAGCCTGTGTTGGGAATTCTCCGTAGAGGAGCTGTGTGGATACAGCCAAAACGGTGTATGGATACGCTGGAAGCTGTCCAAAAGATAAGGCCACTGTATCGATACAACCAAAACGGTTGTATGGATATAGCCTTATTAACTGCAGAAATGGCCTCTAGCTTCAAAACTTGGCACCCGACGCTTCCGAACTTCACCCGATGCTTCGTATCTTGCTCAATAGAGAACGGTGGCACTTCGCCACTTGGTCTTGGAAGCTCGGACTCCCTCGAGGCATGTCGATGGTGTTCAAACGCGCCTTATTTGTACGAATTATCTGAAATACACAAAAACCTACCTTACGTACAATATCGCATAAAAACGATAACATATATGTACAAACACAACATACTAGAGGACTTAAGCACCGAGAATATGCATTATTGGGTGCTTATCAGAATGCTGATGGCATTATTTCTAGATATAAAGCCAGACTAGTGGCTCAGGGTTTTCAGCAAACCGAAGGTCTTGATTATAATGAAATGTTTAGTCCAGTTATAAAGTAGCCTACTATTAGACTTTTATTGTATCTGGCTCTTCATTTTGGGTGGGACATTCGATAGCTTGATGTTTCTAATGCTTTCTTACATGGTACTATTCAAAAGCATGTCTATCTTAGACAGCCCCAAGTTTATGTCAGTTCTCAATTTCCTCATCATGTATGCAAGCTTCATAAAGCTTTATATGGTCTTAAGCAAGCCCCCAGGGCCTGGTATGATATGTTATCCACAAGTCTACTTAAAAAGGGGTTTCATAACAGTTTAGCAGATTCTTCATTGTTTATTCTCTCTCAAGGCTCAGATCTTGTGTATGTGTTGGTCTATGTTGATGATATCTTGATCACTGGTAACAATCCATCATTAGTGACTCAAATAATTCAGAGTATGGGCATAGATTTTGCTCTCAAGGATCTTGGTCACCTCCACTACTTTCTGGGCATTGAAGTAGTATCTGTACCTTAAGGTCTCATGCTCTCTCAAGCTAAGTACAGTACTCTAGATTTACTTAAGAAGGCAAGTATGACAGATTGTAGGCCATGTGCCTCCCCCTCTTCTCTCAAGCCTTCTCCTATCTTACCTAATGTTCCTTTCTCTAATCCAAAATTTTATAGAACCTTGGTTGGGTCCTTGCAGTATCTCACCTTAACTAGACTTGAAATATTCTTCTTTGTGAATGTTGTATGCCAACATATGCATAATCCACTAACTAGCCACTTCACTACAGTCAAATGCATCCTTAGGTATCTCCGGGGTACTATTAATTTGTAACGCCCCGAATTTTGGGAACGTTAAATAGACATTTTCATTGAAAATCTAAATAGAGTCTGGCTCAATATTATATCATAATTCTCACAAGAGTACTTTTATTCAATAAAAGGAGGGAAAACTAGGCACTACAAGAAAAAAACACTTTTGCCGACTAATATAATAGTCGCCAAATGGCTATTTTAGTCGCCAAAACCTTTCCGCGACTAAATTTTTGGTTGCCATTTTGGTCGGCGACACTTAGTCTGGGAAAGTTTTTGCCGACCAAAATTTTTTGTCGCCGAAACTTGTTTTTCCCGACAAAACACTTTTGCCGCGAAAAGTATTCGCGACAAACTTTAGTCGCCATATGTAATTAATTCAAACCCCTTCGAAAAATCATATTTACATACGGCGACCAAACTTTTGGTCGCCGAATACAACTTTCCCCGCCTAAAACGAATTTGTCGCCAAATGTCATGTGAAATAAATAATATTAAAAAAAATTTGAGTGCCACGTGGCCCCATCTTTGAACCGCCACCTCGATCATTTTGGATCTTCCACGTGGCACAAGTGGAATAATCCAACTTCATGCCTTTGCCAAGAATCAAACCGCCGACCCGCCATGACTTACAAGGGCGCACAACCGCTGGGCTACACGCTTAACTTGTGCTTTATTTCTAAAGATAATATATTTATTACATAAGAAAATAAAATAAAATATATAAAACAATATTTATATAATATAAAATATCGCTCTTGTTATGAGGCAATGTTAATTCAATCAGGATCAGTGGAATTTAGCCACACCTTTGAGAAAGTAGGTCAAAAGAATGGGCCTATCAGCTATAGCAAAGCCATAATAAAGATGGTTATTCCTGTTCATAGATGGGGAATTCACCCACAGAAGGCAAAAATTGTGCAGATAAGAAATAACAATGAAATATCCACCATTCAATATAATTATTGGGATTATATTGAGGCTTGGACAAAAGCTTTTTATTATCAAAATCCAAAGAAAAAGCATTCTTGGTTTATCAAGATATGTCCACAATCGGTTGGACAAAATGAATTTCCAAATTGGTTTATATCTTGGTAGAATAAATTTGGTCCGCACCCAGATTATCTCCCTCAGGAGTTACAAGAGGAAATGGAGTCCTTTATGAAATTCCAGTCTCAGTTATGGGGACCAAATATTCCAAAAGGAAAATTATTCCTTCAAGCCATGGCATCTTGTGGAATCCCATGGATCTGGAGATGGGATATTCAAGTTGCCAAAGACAATTTTGGCTTTCCAATCTTGGAACGATTTTTCCAACATAAATGGTGGAAAAGGCTTCAAATTGAGGAGCAACTGTCAACAATAAAGTTGAAAAATCAAGAATTGGCCAAGCAAGTCCAGCAGAGGGAGAAACCCTCAATTAAAAATTCGTTCTTGGAAATTTCTGCTCAAATTAGAGCCAAAAATCCATCTTTAACTGATGATGAAATTGTCGTCAAAACAATAGAATTTATGAAGGATCAATTTTTACAATCGGTTAATCAAGTCCCGGATGATGCATCAATGACATCAGCCACAAGTAATGAAGCTGACAATAATCCTTTCACTTGTCTTGCTGGAGAATCACAAGATCCCTATGAAGAGGATCAGCATGAACCCACATTGGGAGACTTTTGGGATAGCATGGTTGAAATTATGGCAACCCAGTCACGGAAAGGAAAAGAAAAGCAGGATCAATAATGGATGCTTTGGCTTAAAGCTATAATAATGGAAGATTGATTTCAAAGGCACTCAATGATAGAGTGCATTCCAACTTTCGGTGGAGGCTCAATTATGGAGTATTTTCAAAGTCACTCAATCAAGGGGTAATTTTCAGTTTTAGGTGGAAATGTTGTGCGATGGGGCCCAGTGTGTAACCCGACAATAATTTCCACAGTTGTAATGTAATAATTTCTTTTCCTGTTTATTCCTGTAGAGTCCTCTATATAAAGGACGCGTCTTCTTTTGTCAAAGCAGGTTTTTGGTTTTGCCCACTCTCTGTAAAACCAAGCACTCTGCCTCTCTCCCTCTCTTGTAATATTTGCAGTCTCTTTCCCTCCTTAATAAAGGTTAGTTCTTTTCCGATCCTTTGTATTGTTGCATTTCAATACTATATTTGGTATCAGAGCCACTATGGCTTAATTTTCGGTGTTGGTGCAAGCATAAGCCATGAAATCATGATAAAACCTTTTAAAATAAAACTAATTTAATTTCAAAACCTTAAATGTAAGAAAGCATTTATGGTAGTGAGACATCACCCAAGTCGCGTTCGGATTTGTTTGGCCTTAAGAACCCGGGAGGGGTGGTTTGGCCTATTGCTCCGATAAATCGTTGACAGATGTGCTATCACAAATGTTCTCTTTCATTTAAAAAAAAGAAAAAAAGAAAAAGGTGGATTATGATGAATTGAGTTATGTAAGCACTAACACAACCATCTCAATATGAAAAGGCTATTTCGTTCTGATAATGATAGAATAAAGAATTCTGAATTAATAGAATATGCCAATGTGCAAGAACAATTAAACCACTGGACAATTCCTCCAGTATGCCATTCTGTTATATACAGGCATGGAATGTTTGAATTGAAAAGTAGTATGGCAATTAAAACTATTGAAAGAACAAAAAACCTAGAATCAAATGATAAGATAATTAATTTTATGAATCGTACTGATTTACTTGCACATATGCAAAATTATCGATATGTTCATATTGGTTTAGTGCAAATTGCTCTTAAACCTTTAACTCTACTTGGAATGGACACCTGTTTGCAAGTCACTTTGCGTGATGGAAGGTGTAACAATTGGAGATCCTCAATTATAAGGGCAATTGAGACCAGCTTAAGTCATGGTCCTGTTTATTTTAATGCTTTTCCTGATTTATCTCTGTCTCTTACTGATAGAAATATAGGGGAAGCCTTGAATTATAAAATCCAGACTAGAGGTTATGATTTCTTGCCTGGATCCGAAGTTATTGCTATGATTTATAGAATTTATTACAAAGTAATGAATACTATGAATCCTAGGGTGCGAATGACGCGTCCAGACGATCAAACTGTTTTGATTGAATCTAACATGTTGACCACTAATGTTGCAACTAATAGGTTGATTGATTGGGAAGAAATTACTTTTCCTGAAAGTTGGACGGTACCTAATGCGGTACCTCCTAGACCAATTGTCAATAGAATCGAACAAATAGTTCAAGATAATGATGGCACTGTTTTTCTAAATTTTAGAAATTCCCAAACTGGTAGATATACGAGAAGCCTGAGTTCTCGAAATGGCCCAACTCCCTATAGAGTTAGCATGCCAAATACCAGTCAACACTCAACATCGAAAATTCCCGAATCTCACCATCCAATTGAGGATGAAAATTTAGTTGGGATAAGATTATCTCAAAACCAAATACCTCATGGAGTTTACACCCATCAGAATAACGCAGTAGAATCACCTACTGCTAGTGAAATGGCATTCAGTCTTAATAATGAAAATAGGGGTTGAACTCAGAAAAGAAATTAATGCAGAATTTCAACTCCCAAAATATCAAGAGTTTAGGAGTTGGTATTTCGCTAAATATAATGCCAGTCAATTACAAAAATTCAAAAATGAATTTTATGATTGGCTTAAGAGTCAACAAAAAATTATACCTTTCACCCAATGGTTTTATGGACGGTATTGGCTAGAATGTGATAGGTCCATAAATGTTATTCAGGATTATCATAGGAATTGGAGGTCTATGTCTGGAACTGTAATTCGTGCAGTCCATCCTCCAACGATACCTTTGTCTATTGAGGGCAGTTCTGAGTCTGATTCACCTTTGGAAACTGCAGCTTTTGTCAAACCTATAAGCACAGATCCAAATGGTAAAGTTTATAAACAAAATAATCATAATAATGCTTGCCTTAATACCATTGGAGATCAATTGGTCAGAATTGAAGAGCAAATAGCTTAAATTGGGGAAGATGTTAGACATATGAGTCCTAAAACCAAAAATAAAGAGGATGGTATATCACCATCAAACATTCGGCCACCATTGCCAATAACTGGTTTTAATTCCACTGATCCTGATTGAATTAACATTGCCTCATAACAAGAGCGATATTTGCCCTCAGGAACTGGATATCCCATTATATCCATATATTGGGACCTAATTTCCCAAGGATCATCTTTCCATTGCTCATCCTGAGATTCCAGGATCATAATTGTCTCAGTTATTTCTGAGGTTCTGAAAATTTCTTCAGATTGAACTACCTCCGCCATTGAAGGTGATGATGTTGAGGCGAAATTAGCCTCCTGCAGAGATGGATATTGCAATCTCTGAGCCTTTAAGTAGGCTTCTACTTCTGCTTGGGTCACCCTTGGACGACCCCTGCCTCGAGGTGAATTACCTCGACCACGTCCTCGATCTGGTGGTCTGTTCATTCTGCAATATTATGCAATAGACAAAAGTGTTAGCTTTATTTGAAGTCTGTTTATTGATAATTGGAGACATTCCATGTCCCATTCTTGATCCTCTCCATCAACATCATATTGTTGATAGTGCCGAAGCAATGCTTCTCTGGCATGTATCCAACGCATTAAATTAAAACGCGTTTGAGGCCATTTGAGAATTAACATTTCAGTATGAGTATTAAGAACAACACGCTTTAATTTCAGCCATTGCTGAAATATTGTTCTTTGCAAAACAAAATTATCGTGATTCATCCCTGCAAAAATTCACGGGTAAGAAAATCAGGTAAAGAATTATTTTCTCTCTTGATGTATTCAATTTCAAAATCAAAGGCAGATAATTCGGACTGCCATCTAGCAAAAATTTGTTTTGAAGCAAGATTTTTAATATCCTGTTTCAACACTTGTTTGGATGCGCTACAATCAACCCGTAATAAAAATTGTTGATTGAGTAGATCATCTTGAAATTTATTTATGCATTTAATAATAGAAAGAATTTCTTTCTTTATTGTACTATAATTGGTTTGAGCATTTTTAAACAAACCAGAAGTAAACCTAACCAATTCTTCTTTATTAGAATTGATATTATATTGCTTCAAGATACCTCCATATCCTATATTTGAGGCATCTGTCTCAACAATCTTTTTCCATTCCGGATTAGCTATTGCTAAGCAAGGCAATTGTTTTGCTTTTAGTTTAATTTTTCGAACAGCCTTAGTATGCTGTTCAGACCAGGGGGGAGGATTCTTCTTAAGCCTATCATATAAAGGTGCAGAATCCTGTGCCAATTCTTTATAGTAGTCTCCTATGTAATTGAGACTTCCTAAGAATCTTTGCAATTGGGTTTCATCCTTAATTTCATCTGGAAATTTAGAAGCAAATTCTATGCTCCTATCAATGGGAATGATTTTCCCTTGGTGAATATTGTGCCCTAAAAATCTAACATTGGTTTGAAATAATTTCATTTTAGGAGCAGAAACAACCAATCCATTTCTCTTTATCACATCCTTGAAAATTCTAAGATGTTTAACATGCTGATCTATGTTCTCAGAAAATATTAGAACATCATCAATATAACAAATTACAAAATCAGCTTAAGGATAAAAAATATCATTCATAATATTTTGGAATTCTGAAGGTGCATTCTTCTGACCAAAAGGCATAACATTCCATTCAAAATGACCAAATGGAACTGTAAATGCTATTTTATATCGATCAGACTCATTAATTTGAATCTGCCAATATCCAGATTTTAAATCAAATTTAAAAAAAATGACTGCTTTATTCAGTCGATCCAACAGGTCTTTTTTATTAGGGATGGGATATCTAATCCACATTAAGACCTCATTTAATGGTTTATAATTTATAACCAATCTAGGAATCCCTCGTTCCTTTTCAGCATTTTTATTAACGTAAAAAGCTGTGCAACTCCAAGGAGAATAGCTTTTTTTGATCAATTGTTTTTGAAATAAACTGTCAATCTCATTTTGACATAATTTCAAATATTCTTGTTTCATTTGAGAAGGTCTAGCCTTTGTAGGAATTCTTTTTTCATTAAAACCCTTCTCATAAGGTAATGAAACAATATATTTTTTTCTATCCCAGAAAGCATTTGGGATATCACTACAAATTTCTTTTTTAAAATTTTCTTCAATTTGAGAAATTTTCTCTTTTAAAAAAAGTTTTTGTAAGACCTCTTCAATATTCATTATTTGAATCTCTTTTTTAAGAAAATTTATTTGTTTATCTTTATGAGAAATTTTTCTCATTATATCATTTATTTCTTTGTAAACAGGTGGGGAGACAAATTCAAAGAATATCTCATGATCATTCACCTGGGCAGTAATTCCAACAGTACTGGTCTTCATCGGCAGTAGCATAGCCAGGAAAGGAGTTCCAAGGATTAACTCCTGTTGAAGATTTCTTATACATAGAAAAGTTGTTTCTAAGCAAACTCCCGTATTGCAAATGTAAACATTATTGAGTTTGTATTTGATTATCATTTTTGCTCCACTAGCATTAGTGAGGCTTTGAGAAGTTTTCTCAAAATATTGGGTTGGAACAATCCCTTCTTGGATACAATTCATGTCAGCTCCACTATCAACCAAAGCAATAATATTGTTGATAGTATATTCCTTATTGATTACCAAATTCACCTTAATATGCCATTTTTGGTAAACCACCTTATTAATGGAATTTAAATAAGCCAAATCATCAGCCTTGCTTGATTCGCCTTTGTTTTCTAAGACAACTAACCTTGTCTTAATATCATAAAATTCCTGAGCAGCCTTGCTCTGGAAAGTCTTCAACGATCTAATTTCTGCTTTCAGAGTGTTGATTTCACTCTTCAAATCAGGTATTGTAACAGGTTTAAAATTATCTACCTGTTCTAATCTATCAAGAACAACTTTCAAGCTATAATTTTCATTAGGAAGCTAGGGTTTCTCGTCCTCTTCTTCCTTCATGGAAGATATGCAAGTTTCTATTATCCTCATCTTAAGTTGAGGATCATCAATTTGATCAATGACTTCTAAAAGGCCCTGCTGTTTCTTAGTGAGAACATTAACACTGAGACCATTCATTTCAACTATTGCCTTCCAATAGTCATCAGAAGATGAACACTCAATACCATTGCATTTGCAATCATTAGTGATTTCTTTCTCTTCTGAAGTAGAAGAGGTATCCTCATTTTCAGGGAGATCATTTATTTGATCTTCTGAATCAGAATCACTAGAATCAATTAAAAGTTTGTAAAGGGTTTGTTTTATTATATTATATATTATTTGTGAAAAATTATATATATAATATAATTATGTTTATTATGATACAATATATAGTAAAAATATGGTTAAATTAATTACATTTATAATTTACCCTTAAATAGTCATAATTAATTTTTAACTTTATGCTCTCATACTAGAGTCATATGACCAAATGAAAGAAATAAACTTAATTAGAAAAGCCCTAGAAAAAATATTAATTATGGCCTGTTAGCATAAAATGATCAGAAAATCCTCTTCGTATATTTTTCATTACTGATATAACTATTTTTTTTATTAAAATTCAGAAATTCCTAAGGACCTAATCTAAATTGATACTCCAGTATCGCAAGACCCCAACCAAAATCCTTTCTTCTACCAAAAAACGACTCTCTAAAACACTACCTTTGAGTCTTCGACATCTAAAAAAAAATTCTAACTTCTAAAAAAAATTATCCTCATCTCACTCTGTTTCTTTATCACATTGAAGCTACCTCTTCTTCTTTTTCTTCTTCTTCTTCTTCTTCTTCTTCTTCTTCTTCTTCTTTTTATAATTTTGTTACATGCCTAAGGTCATAATAGTCGAACATGTCCCATATCAAATGAGTTTAAAGTAACTTTTTCCTGTCTTGCTTTTTTTTTTTTAAACACTTCATGGAATGCATTTTTAATTGTAGACATTGTAGACAAGAATATTTATTTTAATTTTCAATGGCTGTGGATCTATGGTTATGTCTTACTAATGGACCTGGAAAGCGTAAATTAAATTAGTGTTTAATTTTTTTAGTGCCTTAGTAGCATAGGAGGATTTTTTTTTCATTTGAGTTAAAAATGGAGAAACCATGGCCAGATAGAGATTTGAGAAGTTCTTCGTAATTCATTTTTTTTATAGGGGGGTTTTATGACGAGAATTTGTGCAATGTACCAATGAGCATCTTAGAAAAACTAAATGACCCACAAACAGCATGTTATTTTCATCTGCTCGGGTACATTTTGTAGATGCGCACTATTTTGATTAGATGATGAACGTGGATCTCCTCCTGGCCCGGTAGGAGGACTTCCTCCAACCTCAGACACACGACAACCTTTCATTGGCCTAAGCTAGCTCCTTTCTCCTTAATCTGCCTAACCTCTACCTAACGGAAGTTAGCCCAACCCATATTCCACCATAGGGAAATTAATTCTTTTCACCATTAACTCCAACAATTCAATGTCCTTTTTTTTTTCTCATCCATGAATTAGTTATAAGGCTAGACAATCTTTCTTTGTCTGAAAATATAACAGAGAAAATATAAAAAGACCAATAAAAAAACATGAAACAACACATATCCAACAAATGAACGCCAACAGAAAACCTTAAAAAAGAAAAAATTGGAATAGCTAATTTGAACGTTCAATCAAATTTAAAAGAGTCCGGAGCAAAAATGTCATTGCCTTTTGAATTCCAACAATGTCATGCCGCAATTGAAAAATATTTTCATCGGTGTAGATGGGAAAAATGATATCGGTAACTCATTTTGCAGTGGCTAAAAGTTGGACTATATATGATTCATTGAATAACAAGATCATTCAATTTGATTGATTCTTGTAAAGATTAGCGTAAGAGTTAATTGGATAAATTTTATTAGATTTTTTCTCTTCCATATTTTAAACGAAGGTTTTCTCCATTCATAGGAGCATTTCTTTTGTTTTTTTGCTTTGTTGAGAATATATGGAACAGAGACAAACTAAAATTTTTTTTAAAAAAAAAAAGTGTAAGGAGAAAAGTGAGATTTAATTAAGGAGCGTTTTTTTTTTTTTTGCTTTGGTAGCATTTAACATTAGATTTAAGAAGTTGCCATTTAAAAAAAAGTGAGATTTAATTAAGGAGTTAACGGTAGAATATGGGTAAAACTTCGGTTAAGTAGATGGAATAAATATATAAGTTTATTATGATATAATATATAAATTTTCGGCGACAAAATGACTTTTGGTAGCCAAATGGTAGCCTTTTGCCGACTAAAGATGTTTTAGTCGCCAAAGGTTCAGACAAACGGCGACAAAACAAATTTAGTCACCAATTGGTAGCTTTCCCCGACTAATATTTTTGTCGCCTAATGTTTTTTTTGCTGACTATTGGTTGGTCGCCAATTGTTTGTTTTCGGCGACCAAATTATGGTTGGTAGCCAAATGGTAGCACTTCGCCGACTAAAAATGTTTTAGTCGCCAAATTTAAGGTCTACAAAATCGGCAACAAAAAAGAATTTAGTCGCCAAATGTCTACGATCGGCGATGAAAAATATTTTAGTCGCCAAAAGTTGACAATCAGCGACAAAAAATAGTTTGGTCGCCGAAAGTTGGTCGCCAAATGTGTTTTTTCTTGTAGTGAGGGTTCCTATCTACTGCTCTGCCTGCTCTTCCATCCTAACCAGCTCCTCGGCTCCGAAAGTCTCCAAGGTGTAGAGTTCTTCTTGTTCATCTACAAAGTCCTACACATTATACCAGCGTCGCCACCAGTATAATTTGTCAGAGTCACCAAAGGTAACACCATGAGCAACGAAAGCTCAGCAGAACAATCTCATACCCGCTAACCCATAACTTACACATAATAGGGCATAGAATCAGTGAGATCCACATAGTACATGCGTATTTAACAAAACAATTAACAATGACACATCTACATTTACTATTCAACTAACGTTGGTGTCTGTGATTTCTGAGTTTCTCCTACGCAATATCTCGAAAATCGTGTCTCCATTTTCCACTTTTCATTTTCCAAATTGACATTTCTAAAATCATTTTTTTTACACACCCAGCCTCGGTTCCGCGGCTCCGGGTTCCCGAGTATCCGCACAATGGTTCCGCCGCTCCAGATTCCCATTGGCACACAATTAGCATTGGCACCCCTCCGTGGTAACCAAGCCAGACACTCTACGTCGGTTTCACCGCTTCGGATTCCCGGGTATCCGCACAATGATTCCGCCGCTCTGGGTTCCCAATGACATACAAAACACACGCTACACAATGGGCTACCACGTCCGGCCACATTGTGGTTTTCAAAACATTCTCGATTTCTGTGTCTCGTTTTCATGCAACGACTCCGCGATAAGACTTTTCACATACGTAATCATAAATCATTCATTGTAATCTTGAAACTAAACTAGTAAAATCATCTAACTCTATATCATTCTATCAGGCTCATATCACAAGTTAAAGCATAACGCCACATGTACGGACGCCTTTGGAGTGAAAATCACTTATGCTTTATAACAAGACAAGTAATGCAAGCAATTCATGTATACATGCTCATAACCATCTAAAAATCAAAATACGAATACTTCTATCAACGATAAGTCTTATCTTTAAAAACCGTTCTTTCTTCCTTTGTGGAAAATTCAAAACAACACATGTTTACTAGAGTAAAAGTTGTTTATTCCAACATGTTCATACTTCTATTAGTGAAAATAAGTTATTAACTATCATGCATTTCAAACCCATAGGTGATAGATAACCTTATATACAGAGAATCTACTTATACTTCCAATATACGGTTCTACGTTATACTTTCCAACATACGGTTCTATGTTATACATTGAGTTTAGTGGATAAAAGGACTCTACATATACTTAGAGATAGGGGATAAGATGATTCTACCATTCTTCTTGGCGGTAGGGCGACTACGGAAAAGTAAGTCGGCTATCGAATAGAATAACTTCCTACGGTAAGCTTCCGGTAGCTTCGAAAGAGAAAGGTTTCTCTCAAAACTAGTTCCTGACTAAAAACTACTAACTTTTGGATTGAGAGGGTGGTCGGGTGGTGGTTTAGTGGCGGCTTAGGATAAGTTTCAAGAAGAACTTCAAGAAAAACTCAAGTTGAATCAGAAAGAACAAAGTAAGAACTCAAGTATATCTAGAGAGAGAAGTTGAAAGGTTGGAAGGTGTAAGTTAAATGGCAAGGATGGGGTGCTATTTAGAGCCAAAGTCTTGGCTATTACCCAAGGAACAAAATTTTTCCTAGCAATTATCGTCCAATGGTTAAGATTTTCCTAGAAAAATAATAGGCCAAAAGGTACATGTACCCATATATAAATATATTTGTGTACTTAGAAAATCTTGTAAAATACTTTACAAAGTATTATATAATCTTTTAAGATTTTCAAGTATCCAATAAAAAAATATTAGATCAAAATTTCCTAATAAACTAATCTAATAAACACATGTTCCTATTATATATATATATATATATATACACACACACACACACACACACACACACACACACATGTCCAAGTTTTTAAATATAAATGTAGGTACTATTAGGTACCATATAATCCATCAAGATTTTCAAGTATCAAATAAAATATATGGCCAAGATTTTCTTATTAGAATAATTCAAGAAGTACTAGTACTAATATATTTATTAGTGTACTTAGAAATCTAGAAAATTTGATATTCACATATCTTTAATGCATATAAACACATGAAAAAATCTATGAAGTGATTTATTTAATAAATCCTATTACTAGTTAGTCTGATACCAAAGAAAGTATTGAAATGCAACAATACGAAGGATCGGGAAAGAACTAACCTTTTATATATGGAAGGAAAGAGACTGCAAAATTATTACAAGAGAGAAGGAGGCAGAGTGCTTGGTTTTTACAAAGAGAGGGCAAAACCAAAAAAAAACCTGCCTTACAAAAGAAAGACGCGTCCTTTATATAGAGGACTCAACAGGGCTTAAACAGTAAAACAAATTATTACAAAATACTTTGGGGAAAAGACATCCCACCGAAAGATAATTACATATTACTGTGGAAATAATTTTTCCACCGAAAGTTGGAAAAGAAAATGACTCTTCAATTGAGACGTTGCCACCAAAAATTAGGTGTGCTCTTCATTATTGGTTGCCTTTGAAACTAAGCTTCCATTATTGATGCTTCAAGCCAAAATTTCCATTATTGCTCCCGCTTTTCTTTTCCTTTACGGGTTTGGGTTGCCACGATTTCAACCATGCTATCCCAAAAGTCTCCCAATGTAGGGTCATGCTGATCCACTTCATACGGATCTTGAGATTCGCCAGCAAGGCATGTGAAAGGATTATTATCAGCCTCATTGCTGGTAGCTGATGTCATGGACGCATCATCTGTGACCGGATTCACTGATTGTAGAAATTGTTCTTTCATGTAATCTATTGTTTTAACAATAATTTCTTCATCAGTTAGAGACGGATTTTTAGCCTTAATCTGGGCAGAAATTTCCAAGAATGGATTTTTAATTGAGGGTTTCTCCCTCTGCTGGACCTGCTTGGCCAAGTCCTGATTCTTCAACTTAATTATTGACAGTTGCTCCTCCGTTTGGAGCCCTTTCCACCATTTATGCTGAAAGAATCTCTCCAAAATTGGAAAGCCGAAATTGTCTTCAGCTACTTGAATATCCCAGCGCCAAATCCACGGAATACCACAAGTTGCCATTGCCTGAAGGAATAATTTACCTTTTGGAATATTTTGTCCCCATAATTGAGACTGATAGTTCATAAAGGACCTCATTTCCCCTTGTAATTCCTGAGGTAAATAATCAGGATGTGGCCCAAATTTGTTCCACCAAGAGATAAACCAATTTGGAAAATCATTTTGCCCAACTGATTGTGGACAAATTTTGAAGAACCATGAGTGTTTCTTCTTTGGATTTTGATAATAAAATGCTTTGTTCCATGCCTAAATATAATCCCAATAATTATACTGGACAGTGGATATTCCATCTTTATTTTTCATAGTCAAAATTTTTGACTTTTGCGGGTGAATTCCCCATTTCTGAACAGGAATGACCATCTTTATTATGTCCTTGCTATAACTAATTGGTCCCTCTTTTTGACCAACTTTCTCGAAGGTGTGGCTAAATTCCACAGATCCTGTCTGAACCAACATTTGTTCATAGCAAAAACGATATTTTAATTCAGGTGTGGGATATCCCATAACATCCATGTAGCGGGACCTTATTTCCCATGGATCATCTTTGAATTGTTCATCCTGAGATTCCAGGATCATGATTGTTTCGGTTATTTCCGAAGTTCTGAAGATTTCTTCAGATTGCACGACCTCCGCCATTGAGGGTATCGAAGATGAGGCGTAATTTGCCTCCTGTAGAGAAGGATATTGTAATCTCTGGGCCTTCAAGTAGGCCTCTACTTCTGCTTGGGTCACTTTTGGCCGACCCCTACCTCGAGGTGAATTTCCTCGACCACGTCCACGATCCGGTGGTCTGTTCATTCTGCAAAATTAGGCAGTAGACAAAAGTGTTAACTTCATTTGAAGTCTATGAATTGATAATTGAAGGAACTCCATATCCCATTGTTCATCGTCATTGTAACGCCCCGGATTTTGGGTACGTTAAATAAAACATTTTATTGAAATAAAATCTGAGTCTGGCTCTTTATTACAAACAAAACATAAAGGAAATACTTTTATTACAAACGGGAGGGAACTAAGGTTCCTAACTACAGCTCCGTTTGTTCTTCCATCATGGCTAGCTCCTCGGCTCCGAAGGCCTCCAAGGTGTACAGCTCGCCCTGCTCATCTATGAGATCTGACACATTATACCCGCGTCGCCACCGGTATAATATGCCAGGGTCACCAAAAAGGCAACACCGTGAGCTCAAACGCTCAATAGAATATCCAAACCCTTCCAACCCTTAACTTATGAACATAAAGGCATAATAACAACAATTCAACTTAAATCATGCATATAGTCCAAACAAGTATTCAAATCCACGTTCCTTACTCAACTAACGTCGTGTTCATCTTTTAGACTCATCGTAGACCATGTTATTAACTCACTTTCCTTTTTACCCAAAAACTCCTTTTTAACTCACCCAACCTCGGTTCCGTCGCGCCGGGTTCCCGAGTATCCTCACAATGGTTCCGCCGCGCCGGGTTCCCATTGGCACACAACCGCATTGGCTCCGAACCGCGGATAACCAAGCACACACCCTACCTCGGTTCCGCCGCGCCGGGTTCCCGAGTATCCTCACAATGGTTCCGCCGCGCCGGGTTCCCATTGGCACACACACACCCATCTAACTCACATAATGCACCCAAAACCGGTCATTATGTAGTTTCAAAATCATTTCCTTCCTCGAATACACACTTTTTCATCTTTATTAACACACCCTAGGTGCCATGTCTCTACTATCTTGTTTCTCGTGTCACGTTCATCATGCATAGACTCCGTAGTGTAAGACATTCCATACATCAAGTACTTTATCAAATCTTGAAATGAAACCAACAAGAATATACAATTCTAGGCTACGTAATCATGCTTGAATCACAATAACAACATCATGCATCTCATAAAATCTCACAAAGATAACCTTATCTATTTCTTATAAACTTTCAAAGTTACTTTCAAATGAACTTTGTTTGATACAAATCTACTTTGAATGAAAGTTAAGGAAATCTACTTTATACGTGGGGTGGAAGATAAGAACATCCTACCGTGCTTCTTGGCGGTAGAAGAAGACTAAGAAGATTCGGTCGTCGGTTTTGGATTTCGGCGGCGTAACGTCGTCGGTTTGCTTCGAAAGGAAGAGATGTGAACTTTTCTCTTCCTAGAAACAACTTCTAACTTATCTAAGCTACTTTAAAGATCTAACGGTGGTTTTGGAAGGTGGTTTGGTGGTTTCTCTCAAGAACACTCAAGAACTCAAGAAAAGAAGAACTTTGGAAGCAAGAACACTAAGAGATTCTAGAGAGAAGTTGGAGCAAAGTGAGAAGGTGTGAGTTTAAGCTTGGAATGAGCTTCTATTTATAGGCAAAGGCTCTCCCTCTCCTCTCTTTGGCCGGCCCTCTCTCTCTCTCTCTCTATGTCAACTTTATTTCACATGTCATGCTTGATTGAAAGGTTGGAAGCTAAAATGGTAGGCTTGCATGGCTATGTTAGTCCTTGGATGGGATTCTTGGAAGATATGTTGCCATGGAGGAGACATGGGTACAAGATTCTTGATGTGAACAATTGTAATTGGTACAAAGGAGTACAATGGAGGTTAATGTAGTCAAGATTTGGCTAGGAAGGAATCACCAAGGATTTTGAAGTACTTTGGAAGATAAAGGTCAAGTACACATCAAATCCTTCTTCTTCTTCCTCCTTCTTCTTTCCCTCTCTCTCTCTCCCTCTCTCCTCTCTCTCTCTCGGCCTCTCTCTCCTCTCTCTCTCTCGGCCTCTCTCTCCTCTCTCTCCCTCTTTCTCTCTCTCCCATGTACTTACTATATATGCATATATAAGTATGTACTAACATGTAAGACTACAAATAAATATAGGGTACTTTTGTACAAAAGGGCAATTTAGTCTTTAAAGGGGTCAAGATTTCCCCAATAAACAAATATAAAGTACGGT
>CM033796.1:19356920-19381920 GCA_019656835.1 Rhododendron ovatum
TTTGAGGCTTGACCCTGAAGATTCCTTGCCAGGTATCCTCTATTATGTTTATGAAATCACCCTTTATTTAGTAGTCATGAGGGTTATATTCTTACTATTGATTTCTCATAATTTCAGTTTCTAAGAAAGTTCCTGTCTCTAAACCAAGGGGGCCAAGAGGTCAAGATAAAGGGAAGCAACCCGAGATATTACCTCCCACCAAGAAAAGGACTAGGAGCTCTCAAGTCCAGGATACATTGTGAGATCCCCCACTTATGGCAGATGCAATGAAGGGACTTAACTTACCCGATCAACAGACAAGTCTGACAGAAATAGCTGAAGACTCAAAGATATTGGTAACATTTCAAAGGGTAAGAATATCATTTTTTCTTGCTAATTTATTGGACTTAGATATCATGTATTAGTCCTTTATTGATTCACTTATTTTCTTTTACATTTAGAAAACAAGGAGAAGACTCTACCTGGCACCTCAATCAGATGATGAAGGTGATAGAGACAAAGGTTCGATTATAAACCTGTTAACTCCTGTCAATTCCTCTTCTATCCATAAACCTGATCTTCCATCTAATGCCCCTTCACCATTGAAATGTCCAGCACCAATATCTGATGAAGGTGCCAAAATTTCTGACATGGGAAACAATTCAGCTTTTCCAGGGGTTTTACCATTTGATCCTATTACTGAGCTTATTTTTAAGTTCAGTACCTACTTCTCCTATGACTCTGGAAGTTGAACCTCCTGTAGAAAAGGAGACTTTCAGTATTGAACAACCAGAGATCCATTCTCCTGCTCAAGGAGAAAGACTGTCGGAGCCTCTTGTTGAACAACCAAAAATTCATTCTCCTACTCAAGGAGAAATGATGCCAGAGCCTATGGAACTATCGATTGAGGCTACTGAGGTCCCAGAGCAGCCACAGACTGAAGTGGAAATCAATACCCCAGATTTGACCATCAAACCCACAAATCCAATGGCTTCTCCTTCATCTGTTAATAGGGCTGATACTGATTTGGCAATCAATTCACCAACCTCTGACTTGGACCTCATGCTGACTAAAACCAAGAAATATTCTGAATTCTACTCGAGGTCCATTTCAGAATTCTCTGAATCTTTGACTCCTCCAAATTCCTCCGAGCTTAGTGAAGAGACCAAAGATGAAATGAAAACCTTCTTTGAGTTGCTTGAGCTTCCTTTGTTGGAAATTGCTACTGATCACACTACAGCTTTTACTAGCTATGTGAATCATTTGATATCCAAGAAGGTTTTCCCATTATCTGAGCAAATCAAACTTGAGGAGTTTGGCTCAATTATAAATGAGAGTCTGACAGTAGTAGCCTATTGCCAGAAAGAAATGAAGAACAAACAGGACACTCTCAATCAATTTGCAGCCATTTCAATGAAATTGGACACAATGGGTAGCAACATACATCAGCTGAAGGTTGAATTGCAGCAAATTGAGAATGAAAAGGCTGCACTCCTTGCACGCTTGAGTCAACTCGATGAACAACAGAAAATTCTATTAGCACGAAAAGAACTGATCAGTCAGGAATTGTCCAAGATCTCCTGTGATGAGCAAGGGACAAAAGCCATCATAACAATGGCCAATACTGACTTTCTGAAATATCAAGAGAAATACAATGCTACAAACAGCAATTGGAGCTATTTCTCCAAGTTGTTTTTGGAAGCTAAGTCCAAGAACCATTAATTAGACTGTATAGTACAACTGTAAATTTGGCCTACATGTTTTAGGCTTCTTTCTTAGTTGTATTTATTATTTTCTTGCAATGTTTAGCCTACTTTTCAGGCTTTTATGGCTTCTGTTTTCTATGATAAGAACATTTGTATTGATTTTGAGTATGCTTATCTTATCCCTGCATTTCTCAAGATTACAAGAATCTCTGAACAATTCTTGTTCAGAATCGATAGGGAAATCCAAAGCTCACCTGTTCACTTCTTTGCATTTGAAGCAACCTTATTGATAGGGTCACTTCATAGGAAATCATAAAACCATTAATCGATTATTCCTTTTCTTGATAGTGGATATAAATCGTGGCTAAATATTAACTTCTTTATCGATGGGATAAACCAATGACATCCCATGGGAAACACCAACCGTCTTCTCCTCCACTTCCTGATAGTGGAGATGATCATGCATAATAACTGCTTCGATTAACTGCTTAGAAAACTGAACCGTTATTAATCTTTTCTTTTATAAATTAAACCTTTATGGGATGGTTGCACATTGATCCTCTTTTATTCTCAATTGACTTCTCATTTTTCGTAATTTTTCTGCTTATAGTCACATTGAAACCATGGAAATCGATCTAAACACCCCTTCGTCTTCTTTTGATGCCGTTGATCCACCATCTTCTCCCATTACGGCCATTTCTGGCTGGGATGACCCTTTGCCATCCAATCCTCCATCCAGTTGGAGCATCAAACCACCCACTGAAAGGGTGGTCATGAGAATGGAGAATTCTCCTCTGTATCTCAACTCAAGTATTCGACGCTCACATGTCAAAGTCAGCTATCAGTTCCCCTGGGTCAGAGAGGAACCAATGGCAATGCTATTGGATTCACTACTTTCTATGCCATATAGGCCAATGCCATTTGTCGGGGTTCAGATTTGGAGGGACCTTCGCCTGGCACAATACTCCTCTTCCGTTGCTCCGCCCGTCCGCCTGGGAACCTGCAACCAGTCACTAGGGCTTGGAAAGCCCAGTGACCCTCCGACGATCAAGTTAGATGTAAGGAGAGATGTTTTTAGGTCTAGGGTTACGGAAAGATGCATACCCCTCAAAGATGAGTATCCCTTTGTATTTATAGACCTAGGTTTACTTGGCCTCCAAGCTAGCGCGTGGAGGTCACGCTCAGGTAACCGCCTCGGGTGACATCATAGATGACGTTCCGGATAAGGTGGTTACGGAGCACATGGCCAGGTCAGCCCTTCGCGAGGATTCTTCTCGATGATGTGTCTCATTAGGCGTAGGAGGCTCGCTCGGGAGCCCTCGGTAATATGCTTCCGGGGTCGGTACGGAGCCCTCGGTAATATGCTTCCGGGGTCGGCACGGAGCTCGGTAATATGCTTCCGGGGTCGGCACGGAGCTCGGTAATATGCTTCTAGGGTCGGCACGGAGCCGGCACAGAGCTCGGTAATATGCTTCCGGGGTCGGTACGGAGCCCTCGGTAATATGCTTCCGGGGTCGGCATGGAGCTCGGTAATACGCTTCCGGGGTCGGCACGGAGCCCCATTTATTCGGGCCACTACAATAGCCCCTCAACTTCTCTCGACCTCTTATTGGTATGAGAGGAGTTGACGAGTAGTATGGCCGAATGTTTTAATGTGTCCGAAGCCCCAGAGAGATGTGTCGAGCCTCATACTCATTGTTCGTCGGTTCGTGGGCTCGGCTTTAGGAAACCTAGGCATGAAGTAGGCAAGGAAGAATTCCGTCGCTTCGGGGGCTCGGCTTCGGGAAACCAAGGCACGAAGGAGGCACGGAAGTGTTCCGTCGGTTCGTGTGCTCGGCTTCGGGAAACCAAGCCGAGGCAAGAAGGAGGCACGGAACGATTCCGTCGCTTCGGGGGCTTGGCTTCGGGAAATTGAGGCACGGAAGTAGGCACGGAAGTGTTCCGTCGGTTCGTGGGCTCGGCTTCGGGAAACCAAGGCACGAAGGAGGCACGGAAGGGTTCTGTTGCTTCGGGGGCTCGGCTTCGGGAAACCAAGGCACGAAGGAGGCACGGAAGTGTTCCGTCGCTTTGAGGGCTCGGCTTCGGGAAACCAAGGCACGAAGGAGGCACGGAAGTGTTCCGTCGCTTCGGGGGCTCGGCTTCGGAAAACCAAAGCACGAAGGAGGCACGGAAGTGTTCCGTCGCTTCGGGGGCTCGGCTTCGGGAAACCAAGGTACGACGGAGGCACGGAAGGGTTCCGTCGCTTCGGGGCTCGGCTTCGGGAAACCTAAGCGCGAAGGAGGCACGGAAGGGTTCCGTTGCTTCGGGAGCTCGGCTTCGGGAAACCTAAGCGCGAAGGAGGCACGAAAGGGTTCCGTTGCTTCGGGAGCTCGGCTTCGGAAAACCAAGGCACGGAAGTGTTCCGTCGGTTCGTGGGCTCGGCTTCGGGAAACCGAGGCACGGAAGGAGGCACGGAAGTGTTCCGTCGCTTCGAGGGCTCGGCTTCGGGAAACCAAGGCACGAAGGAGGCACGGAAGTGTTCCGTCGCTTCGGGGGCTCGGCTTCGGAAAACCAAGGCACGAAGGAGGCACGGAAGTGTTCCGTCGCTTCGGGGGCTCGGCTTCGGGAAACCAAGGTACGAAGGAGGCACGGAAGGGTTCCGTTGCTTCGGGGGCTCGGCTTCGGGAAACCTAAGCGCGAAGGAGGCACGGAAGGGTTCCGTTGCTTCGGGAGCTCGGCTTCGGGAAACCTAAGCGCGAAGGAGGCACGGAAGGGTTCCGTTGCTTCGGGGGCTCGGCTTCGGGAAACCGAGGCACGGAAGGAGGCACGGAAGTGTTCCGTCGCTTCGAGGGCTCGGCTTCGGGAAACCAAGGCACGAAGGAGGCACGGAAGTGTTCCGTCGCTTCGGGGGCTCGGCTTCGGAAAACCAAGGCACGAAGGAGGCACGGAAGTGTTCCGTCGCTTCGGGGGCTCGGCTTCGGGAAACCAAGGTACGAAGGAGGCACGGAAGGGTTCCGTCGCTTCGGGGGCTCGGCTTCGGGAAACCTAAGCGCGAAGGAGGCACGGAAGGGTTCCGTTGCTTCGGGAGCTCGGCTTCGGGAAACCTAAGCGCGAAGGAGGCACGGAAGGGTTCCGTTGCTTCGGGGGCTCGGCTTCGGGAAACCAAGGCCCGAAGGAGGCACGGAAGTGTTCCGTCGCTTCGGGGGCTCGGCTTCGGAAAACCAAGGCACGAAGGAGGCACGGAAGTGTTCCGTCGCTTCGGGGGCTCGGCTTCGGGAAACCAAGGTACGAAGGAGGCACGGAAGGGTTCCGTCGCTTCGGGGGCTCGGCTTCGGGAACCTAAGCGCGAAGGAGGCACGGAAGGGTTCCGTTGCTTCGGGAGCTCGGCTTCGGGAAACCTAAGCACGAAGGAGGCACGGAAGGGTTCCGTTGCTTCGGGGGCTCGGCTTTGGGAAACCAAGGCACGAAGGAGGCACGGAAGTGTTCCGTCGCTTCGAGGGCTCGCGGCGGTCCTTCTCGATCCGGACTAAGTGGGTGGAGGACGCAGAGACGCTTTCAGCATCAAGCCTTTCGAAGGCAGATTCCCGCGGGGTCCTCTGGGGTTAGGGGAACAAGAACGTTCCTTGCGCCCTGCACCCTTTTCGTTATGTCCCTCCTCCGGTGGTTCAAGGCGGTCTTTAGCCGAGGGGCTAGATCGATGCTCCTGCAGATGGCTTCTGCAATTGTGAGGAGGGCTGTGATGACTTTTTTGTCCCCCATGGCCCCCGGAGGACTGAGATTGAGAGATCTGGAGGAGATATTTGATCTCGGCCAACTTGTCCCTTACATGCTTGTCGCGCTCCATGACTGTTGTTAAGTCGTCGATCTTCTGCTCTAGGTGGCAGATGTAGGTGTGAAGTTAGTGGCAGCCCCTGCGTCCTGCGTCGAAGTTCCGATTTCGACTCCGATGGACATGTGGGCCTTTCCCTGGGCGCCGGCTCTGCTGGAGTCCAGGTTGTGGTCTCCGAGAGGTCCGAGCCCAAGGGTGGTTTCGCTGAGATGAGGGTCTTCGACTTCCACCATAACTGGTTCAGGAAGCTTGAACGGAGCTCTTGGAAGGGAAAGAGATGAAAGACTGAAAAGGTGGCTAGGTCCCCAGCAGAGTCGCCAATTGTCGGGGTTCAGATTTGGAGGGACCTTCGCCTGGCACAATACTCCTCTTCCGTTGCTCCGCCCGTCCGCCTGGGAACCTGCAACCAGTCACTAGGGCTTGGAAAGCCCAGTGACCCTCCGACGATCAAGTTAGATGTAAGGAGAGATGTTTTTAGGTCTAGGGTTACGGAAAGATGCATACCCCTCAAAGATGAGTATCCCTTTGTATTTATAGACCTAGGTTTACTTGGCCTCCAAGTTAGCGCGTGGAGGTCACGCTCAGGTAACCGCCTCGGGTGACATCATAGATGACGTTCCGGATAAGGTGGTTACGGAGCACATGGCCAGGTCAGCCCTTCGCGAGGATTCTTCTCGATGATGTGTCTCATTAGGCGTAGGAGGCTCGCTCGGGAGCCCTCGGTAATATGCTTCCGGGGTCGGTACGGAGCCCTCGGTAATATGCTTCCGGGGTCGGCACGGAGCTCGGTAATATGCTTCTAGGGTCGGCACGGAGCCGGCACAGAGCTCGGTAATATGCTTCCGGGGTCGGTACGGAGCCCTCGGTAATATGCTTCCGGGGTCGGCACGGAGCTCGGTAATACGCTTCCGGGGTCGGCACGGAGCCCCATTTATTCGGGCCACTACACCATTTCAACTGGCAGAGGCAGGCAGCAAGCGAAACTTGGAAAATCACGAATCCCTTTTCGAGAGGGCAAAAAATCAATAAGCTTATTGGAAAGAAGTGGTGAGAAAGCCATGTTTTCCTGATGGCTTTTCTGATGATCAGCCTGACATCTCTCCTTTCGCTGAGAACCTTGATTGGTTTCAAGAATTAGAGAAATTAAGGTACAACCCCTGATTGGTATTCGATTTATAGGGATTCTGATGAAAATACAGCCAAAGAACTACTGGCTGCTATTGCCTTTCTAGCTATCCACATTCTAGAAGAGCATGTCCCATATTTGAACTCCTTGTGGGCATGTGAAACCCTACAGTTTTATGAGAGCAGCCTTATTACTACCCACCTTTATGGGTTTAAATCTGCACTGTCTCTTATGAGGCTCTGGATGAAGACCAGCACTGCTGCTCACTATGATCCCTTTTGGGTTGATTATAAAGTTCACCATGAAAAAGTGGTTAAACTTCATAACAAAGTATTGGACCTGGAACACTCCAACTGGGAGCTACCACCTAATTCCCCAAAAACTTTGCTCAAAAAATATCAGAATTGGCTCTGAAAGAAAAACCACAAGAGAGCCAATCTCTTGGCCAAAGCTGAAAAGAGTGTAATGGCCATGAGGCCATTAGTAGATAAGAAGATAAAGATGGATGCAGAGGCCAGGGCTAGGGACAAAGAGCATGCATTCCTAACCTATACTTGGGAAAAATTCCATGTTTTTGTTACTTGGAGTTTCCCACATTATTTTGAAATCATTCGGAATGATGCTGATGGTAACCCTGTTGTACCTGTCAATGCCTAAATTTATAGGCATTACTTAGATTTTATTTATATTCTGTTTCCTTTCTAAGTAGGAATATTATGTTTTATTTCCTTTTTGTAAGCAGGAAATGTAACTTGTTTATGTTGAATGAGAAGTAAGCCTTATTTTATTGGCTTTCGTAAATGATCTGTTTATATATGAATTACCTTTAACTCTTTTGTCCGTCGATTAACTCCCAAGGAGATGGAAAATATGTCTTTAAATACTTTCCATTGATTGTTCTTTCATGTACATTTCCAAGAATGGATTCTAACTGATAAGCTCCACTTCTTAGTACTTTTAACACACGAAATGGTCCTTTCCAATTTGGAGACCATTTACCAAAATATCTTTTCTTTTTCTTATCTAAAGGCAAAATTGCCTTCCAAACCAAATCACCTTCTGCAAATGATTTTCATGGACTCTTTTATTATAAACTCTCTCTAGATTTTTCTTTTGTGCTTGTATATTATTTAAAGCATCTATTCTGGATTCTTCTAGTCCATCTAACTCTTTATACATTGCTTCCTCGAAATCAACATTATTTGGGCCATAATGCCTAGCAACTCTATGAGATGTAATATTAATTTCAACGGGTAATACAGCAGCTTGGCCATATACTAACTCATATGGTGTAGCTCTTGTGCTTTCCTTTTTTGAAGTCCTATAAGCCCATAACACTTTTGGCAGTAAATTATGCCATTTTCTTGGATTATCAGTTATCATTTTAGACAGAGTATTCTTGATAATTTTATTAGTAGATTCCACTTGCCCATTTGCTTGGGCATAATAAGGAGAAGAATTCAAGATTTTTACTCCATATGAATTAACATAAGTCATTACTTCGTGACCATTGAACACAGATGCTTGGTCTACCGTAATTGTTTCAGGAATACCAATTTGACAGAAAATATAGTCTTCAATGAAATCAATTACCTGTTTCTGTGCCACACTCTTCAATGGGATAGCTTCTGTCCATTTCGTAAAATAATCCGTAGCTACCATTACATACTCATGTTGTTGAGAAGAGTGAGGAATTATTTCTCCAATCATATCAATTGCCCACCCCCTGAACGGCCATGGTTTAACAATTGATTGTAAAGGAAAAGCTGGAACCCTTTGAATGGGTCCATATTATTGATATTTTTGACATCCCTTAGCATAAGAGGTGCAATCTTTCCTTATTGTTGGCCAATAATAGCCATATCTTTTAAGTAACCATTTCATTTTCTCTCCCGATTGATGAGAACCACAAGTCCCTTCATGAACTTCTCCCATAACTGTCATTGTTTGGGATTTAGCAATACACAGCAATAATACTTCATCTGAAGATTTTCCAAACAAATCATTGACCATTATAACATAGTTAATGGCCCTTTGCTTTATATTTCTATCTGTTTTTTCCCTCGGATTCTCTAAGAATTTCCTTATTGGAACTCTCCAATTATCAACCAAACTTATTTCCATGATATCAAAATCATTCCTGTCTCTTTCGATAGAGAAAGGCAAGAATCTCTTTTGGATTTTTATTAATTTTTCATTTTGCCCTTCTAGAATCCTAATTCCAGAAGCAATTTGTGCCATTTGATTAGCATCACCATTTTCTAATCTATAGATATGTTGCAACTGTACTTCATCAAAATATGATACAAGAATTTTAACTTTCTGTAGTTGTAATTCTAGTAAAGGATGATTGCACTTATATTCACCTGTTATCTGTCGAATCACCAATTGTGAATCCCCTGTAACATTTAAATATCTAATATTCAATTCTTTTGCAATCTCTAAACTGATAATCAAAACTTCATACTCAGCTTGATTATTGGTCAAAATCCTGCTTTCATCTAACTGAAAAGAAAACTGTAAAAATTCTCCTTTCGGAGATGTAAAGACTACGCCTGCTCCAACCCCTCTGTCAGTTTTAGAACCATCGAAAAACAATCTCCATGGTTTTATTTCAATCACATGTATCTCAAATTCATCCTTTTCCATTAACATGATAGGATAATTAGCTACGAAATCAGCTAAAGCTTGCCCTTTACTGCCTTTTGAGGCACGTACTGTAAATCATATTCTATTAAAGATAACAACCATTTTCCTTGTTTGCCTCTTAATATGGGCCTTGTTAATATATATTTAATGATATCTGTCTGTGCAATTACATGCACCGTCGACGGTAACATGTAATATCTTAACTTGATGGCAGAAAAATATAATGTTAAGCATAACTTTTCAATAGGCTTATATTTTATCTCACATTCATTTAATCTCCTACTAAGATAATAAATGGCTTGTTCATGACCATTTTCATTATCTTGAGCCAAAAGACAACCAATCGATTGGTGTCTTGCTGAGAAATACAATTTTAAAGGTTTTCCAATTATTGGTGGCATCAGAACAGGAGGCCTTACCAATGATTGCTTCAAAAACTCAAAAGCCTTCTGATGTTCTTTTTCCCATTTAAAATCTTTCTGAGACTTTAACTTCAAAAGTGGGGAAAAAGAAAGAGTTTTTCCAGATAAATTGGAGATAAATCTCCTGAGAAAATTTACTTGTCCCAAAAACTGTTGGAATTCTTGTTTATTTGTTGGAGGCTGTGCTTCTATTATAGCTTTAGCCTTATCTTTATCAAACTCAATCCCTTTCTTATGAACCAGACATCCCAAAAAATTTCCAGCAGTAACTCCAAAAGCGCATTTCATTGCATTCATTTTCAACTTGTATTGTCTCATCCTCATCAAGACTTGCCTTAAGTAGTCTATATGCTCATCAAATGTATGTGATTTTACTACTATATCATCAATGTAAACTTCCATAAACCTTCCAATTAGGTCATGAAAAATCACATTCATTGTTCTCTGATAAGTCGCCCCTACATTTTTTAATCCAAATGCCATAACAATCCATTCAAACAGTCCAATATATCCTGGACATCTAAATGCAGTCTTGTGTGTATCTTCTTCTGCAATAAATATCTGGTTATACCTAGAATAACCATCCATGAAAGAAAGAAATCGATGGCCTGCGGTTGCATGCACTAAATGGTCTACAACAGGCATATGATACTCATCTTTTGGTGATGCTGTATTTAAATTTCTAAAATCGATGCATATTCTTACCTTACCATTTTTCTTAATTACAGGAATAATATTTGAGATCCATTCAACATATTTAACAGGCCTAATGAATTTAGCCTTAAATAATCGTTCCATTTCTTTCTTTACTTCTTTTTGAACTTCAGGTGTCATCTGTCTTGGAATTTGTTGATATGAAACAAAGTCCTCTTTAATAGAAATTTTGTGTTCAACCAATGATCTATCCAAACCAGGCATATTAGGATAGTCCCAAGCAAAACAATCTTTAAATTCAGACAACAAGTTCAGACAACAGGTACTTTAAACGATCCTTCATTTCATCAGGTAAAGCAACACATACATGAAGAATTCTAGGACTTTCCTCTGTTCCTACATTAAAATTCTCTAAAGGATCTTTTACTTCTGCTTTATAATCATCAAGTTTAGCAGGAGCAGCTTCAAGATCTTCCATAGTCAATTCCTTAAAAGTCAAAGGACTATCATCTACTACACAGTTTGCCCAATTATAAGAAATAGGCTTATCAGCCTCTAATTTCCTAGATACAATAAAAGAAAATAATCTCTTAAAAGTAGCTTTTAAAGTAGCTAACTCTTCATTTACATGGCTCAGATTGTCATTAATCATAAGAAACCTTTGATTTAGAACCACTAGACCTTAGTATCATGTTAGATCTAACAAATCTCCATTTATTTCCTTAAAACCATCTGTAATGTATTTAAGGAATTGGTTTTCAGTAAGGCTTACCCCCACCGACTTCACTTCTGAATCTTCAAACTTGATTGGCCATAAGTCTTCATCATATAGACCTGCCTCCACATTGTTGGTATCTGCTTTGAATGGATGTTTATCTGCCCAGAAAATTTCCATTCGACCAACATCTTTATCCTCTCATTGTTTCAAAAATATTAATGCTTGATGTAAAGAAGAGGGAACACAACCGTTTATGTGAATCCAATCTCTGCCTGACAAGGCATTATAATTGGAGGAAGAATAAATAACAAAGAAAGTAGTGTTCATTTTTCTGTTTCCAATTTGTAATTGCAAAGAAATCACACCTTTAGTAGGTGAACATCCTCCTACAAAATTTCCAACTGTCACTTCTGTTGGGATCAAGTCTGTCTCATTTTTGTTCAAGATCTTCATCATTTTTGAGGGCAAGATGTTTACTATAGCTCCATTATCGATCAAAACCTTATTAATAGGTTGTCCATTGATGTGAATCATAATGTATAATGGCTTTAAATGCCTGACCAAGGCATTTTCGGGAGTCCTCAAGACAACCACATCTTTCCCTTTTGTATCTTTCTCAATTTGAATAGACTTCTTTTTTAAGTCTTCTTCTTGCTCATTTATTTTTACTATAGCATCTGTTTTGCCTTCAACATCCCCTTCTAAACTCGTGGGCTGATTAGGTTTTGCCTGAAAAGTTTTTGGCAAAACTAAAATCATGTTGCAATGAACTCTAGTAGGGGAAATTGAGCCGAATTGGATTGTATCCAGTGCTTGGCCAAAGGTGGTAGACTTTTGAGAGTCTACTTCATTCTTGTCATCTTTGAAATCTTCTTTCATCATATCTGAACTGTTAACTGATAGAAGATCATCATCTTCATCATCTTCTAACAATACTTGTTGAAATTTTGTCATATTCTTCTTCAAGCTCTTCTTGAATTTTGCCTTTTGCTCCTTAATCGATAGAGCAGGGGATGAACTTGAGCTTTGCCCCCTAAGCCTTTGAGTAATAGTTGGTTTAATTGTTTGCCCCCCAGGCTTTTCTACCTCCTTTGCTTTTTGTTGAGGCACTGTTGAAATTGGTACAGTTGACTCTCTAGTCCAAACCATAGGGGCTGCCTGATTTAGAACTGTTCTGGCCTTTATTTCTGGCCACTGTGTTGAATCCATCGTTATCAGTTGGTCTCTCCTTTTTCTTTCTGAAATCTTCCTTTGTAACCTCCTTTTCTGAGTGTTGGTAATTGGCACGAATTCCCTAACATATGGGAATTTAGGATGTCTCACTGTATCCCACCCATGATGCTCGATGTTTGGTGGAATTACCATCCTTCCTTGGTATCCACCTCTGACAAAAGGCATTCTCCTTCTTGATCTCACACCCCTTGGGAAAAAACGTCTTCCCCTTTCATTCATAAATGAAGGAGGATAAATTGGGCTTGTATATGGTTTCCCTGGAAGTGCCGGAATCACAGGATATCCTTTAAATAGGAATGGTCCATCATCATCTCCGTACCATTTGAGTGATCCAGAAGGTATAAAAATCCCAAGGTCTTCTCCTTCAAAAATCAACTTTGGTCCCACATAAATTTGCAAATCATTACTTCCCATAGTATTGAATCTAATGGAACATTTAGCATAGGTACCATTATGTTCTTTTCCTGCAATAATCTCTTCCCCTGACTTGATCTCCTCATCACATCTTAAACAGAAATAATTCTCAAATTTCTGCCTCACTTGAACCTCCTCTTCTCTTTCCATAATTTCTTCTTCTTGAATCCTTCTTCAATTTGAGATGCCATTTTCCCTTTCTTCAATCTGGCAGTCACCATATTGATTTCCTCCAAGGGAAAAGGATCAATATCGATACCCATCACTTCTTTATTTCCCTTAGCATACTGTAACAGGCCCTTCTGGATTAGGTCCTGCACACAATTTCGAAATGTAACACAATTGTTAGTATTGTGTCTAAAAGAATTATGCCACTTACAGTAATCTTTTCCTTTTCTGTCCTTTTCAGGAGGAATCATATGCCCTTGTGATAAAGTTAAGAACTTTTGATTAATTAGTTCATCAAATTGTTGATCAGCTTTGGACAAATCAAATGAGTATTGTCTAAAATTTGCTTGATTTCTCCTATTTGGATGAGATGAAGGCATATTCACTGGCTTCTCAGCCTTTGTTAAAGTGTCACATACAATTGGTGCTTTTCCAATCACTTGGGCAACATCAATCTCTATGTCACCCTCTATATCTTGGTAATATGTACCAAGTGATTTACTTTTCCTGTACTCCCCTTCCATAAGAATAGCCTCATATCCTATGGCTTTGGAAGTAAAATCAAATAAATCCCTGAATTCAGTTTCAGTAAAGTGTTTCTTAAAATCATAATCAAGCCCTTCCTGGGCTATCTTAACTATTTCAGACTCGGGGATGTAAAAATGACACTGATTCCTAATCTTTTTGAACCTGTTCATATATTGTTCAACAGACTCTGAAGGCTTTTGTTTGATTTTAGCCAAGTCTGCTACTGAAATTTCTGGTGCATGCCTAAAGAATTGAGTATGAAACTGTTCTTCCATTTCTCTCCAAGAATGAACAGAATTTGGAGGCAAACTAATAAACTAAGAAAAAGCAGTTTTAGTAAGAGAATGAGGAAACAACTTTAATTTTAAAGTCTCATCCAAATCTGCTTCACCTATTTGCAGGCAAAATCTTCCAACATGCTCTATAGTTGACTGATTTTCCTCTCCATTGAAGAGAACTAAGCCTGGAATTCTATAATGCCTAGGAAAAGGCACATTATCAACCCAATTTGGATACGGTTTCTTAAACATAGGTTTTTCAATTCTTCGTAATCCAAGACCATACATATCTTGCATAATATTCGTAAGTTGAGCCCTTAAATAGGGCTCCTGAATCCTTCTGATTTGATTTGGAAGAAAAGGGATTTCAAATCTAATATCATATCCATAAGGATAATCTTGTCTTCTTATGTTTGGTGAATCACACCCATAAAGATTTGGAACACCATTAGCCACATTTGGAATGTTTCTGTTATCATTCCTAAAAATGTTTGCATAAATATTTTGCCCTCCATGGGCATTATTTCCATTATTTCCAGTCTCCGTTCCCATAGGGACAGTAGTTGGTATACTCTGATAAAAGCTCTGATTCTGACCATTGCTAACATTATTTGAACTCTATTCATACCAGTAAAAACAGTTTCAAAAGTTGGATTATCAAATACCTGCGTAGAAGGTATTTCAGTACTACGGTTAGCATATCCACTGGTCTGTCCAGGGTTAACGTTTACGTTAACTGGGACTTCCACCGTTGGTTGATTTCGTGCCACTGCTGCCTTAAACATAGCCATCAAAGTTTTGACTACTTCACTTTCTGGATCATTTAAAACTCTTGCAAATTGTTGGACCAAATCAAATGAGTCGATCTCTGGATCATTTGGTTGGCCACCTTCTGGACTCCTGTGGTCCAGATTCATAGTATTAATTCCATTTGCATCACTTCCACCATTAGTATTGGCAGAATTGTTGTCATTGTTGCCATCTGTTGGCAATTAATTCCTAGTCTTTGGTGCCATTGCTCACTTCCAAATTAGTAATGAGCCCTCCTTCTAGCGCCAAAATTGTTACCAAAGTTCTTGTTTCTTTCCAATCGATGGAGAATCGATGGGAAATCGTATCGTAAGTTTGCTGGAATGTGGGTGTGAAAAGTGGAGTTTGGTTCCTTGTTGTATTTCAGGACTTCTTTGGAAACAAACAATGAAGTGGATGAAGTATGGAAGAAGATTAACAAAATGGACTTTATTAACCCTCAAAGTAGAAGAACAATCAATCGAGATGATTGAGTGAACGATTACAAGTTAACTCTACTCCTAGAAAAGAAAAGATAAAGGCCTGATTGGCGTTGTTTGTGTGTCCTTGAAACTGCTACTAGCTTGTACTTAAATAGGCCTTCCTCCATTTGAATTCAAATCTTCCCTCCAAAGTAGCAGTTGAAACTCCTTCAAATTCTGGCGAAGTACCTTCTTCAACTGCCGATCATGTTCACGTCTGGCAAACTGTTTCGTTAATTGTGGTTAACATCCTCTTTAATCGTGGAGTCATGGGACTTAATTCCCTTTGACATCTGTCACCTGATCGACGGACCAAAGGACCATAAAAATACGCCACGTGTTGGCCAATCGACGGACAAGACTTTTTATAGTTTCATCATCGATTCACTTCCATTCTAAATAATTAAGGTGAGTCCATTCTATTCTTTTAGATTTCCATATTTACCCTTGCCACGTGTCGTCCGATCGACGAGTAAAAGGAAATCTCAGTTATGGTACAAACAGTAGTAAACCAGATAACCAAACTGACGACCAATTGGGTCAATCAAATATTCTGCTTTCTTTCCTCCGATGGAAAGAACACAATCGAGAGCCATTTCTCTTTGGAAATAAGAACAAAGCGCAGAGAATGCTACTGTTTTGGTAATTGTACAAGACACTTAGGAATGAAGAAGTAGCACTGGACAAGAAGACAAACAAAACTTTAAAATCAAAATGAAATACAAAGGAGAAGCAAACACACCCAGAAAAAAAGAGAGAAGTAGATCAAATAACTAAGGCTCCGTTTGTTTCAATGTAAAATGTTATTTTCGAAAAAAAACTTCAAACTTTTGTTTTCTTATTTTTGGTTGACACTTCAAAAATATTTTCAGAAATCGACAAAATAGTGTAGAGAGAGAGAAATGGGGCTTAAACGGTGGGGAGGTTTGAGAATATTGGAACTGAACGTGGGTCAAGACTGACGATTGAGGAAACTAGGTAGTGAGTATTGCAGTAGAAGGTAACAGGTTCATTTCAGAAAATAACTTACGGAAGATTTAAGGGTAAGTCATTTTCATCCATTTAATGAAAAATATTTTACATGTAAATATTTTTCTTATTTTTTACACAACCAAATATCGGAAAATAGGTAAAACATTTTATCGAAAAATATTTTACACCCAAACAAATGGAGCCTAAATTAAAAACGCCAGAGAGGACAATTAAACATCAAGCAAGTTTCCTTTTATTTTTTTCTTTGCGGTGTAAAAAACGTTTGAAAATAGAGAACAACTCAACAGAAAGTTGAAAATAGTTTTTAAAGCTTTTTTTTTGGGAAAAAAAACTATTTAAAAAAAACTGTTTTCTAAAAAAAACATTTTTTTAGTAAAATATTTGTTTTTTCTAAAATATTGTTCGAAAAGAAAGAGGGAGGAAAAAGGAAGAGAGATAGAACGTTTTTATATGAGGATTGGTGTATTTGATTGAGAATATGTATAGTCTATTAAATTTGGTTATTGTGAAAAGGTTGTTAATTTTGGTTTTTCAAAACTCAAAATTTGATTATTTCTAAGAAGATTGTTAAGTTTGATTATAGTATTGTGAGCCTTATTTTGCATCAACATTGTTAACTTTAAAAACCTTTACTTTTGATTATAGCATTGTGGATACTCTTACAACGGAGAAATTTTTCAGTGCTGGGTGGTACCATGTGGTGTTCGCTCAGTACATCCGAGTCGTCCGATGGAATTTTGGACGGCTCAGATTTGGAGAGAGAAAAAGAAGAGAGAAAGAGGAGGGCTGAGAGGAGAGAGAAAGTTTTAATCTGAACCGTCCAAAAGTGTATTGGACCGCTCGGGAGTGCCGAGAAGGCGCCACGTGAGATATACCCGCTCGGCACTGAAAAATTTCTCCTACAACGTATTTGAGGAAGTGGGGAATGAGGAAAAAAAATAAAAACTAAAGACTTTTGCAGGAAGACAGTTCGATTTCAGTAGCATAAGGGTGAGGCAAGATCATGGGTAAAATGTAAGTATATGGTTCAATAAAATTACTATTGTAAAGAGCATTTGTTTCTTTCTTTCAGCTTTTTAATTGGTAGTGACAGCACTGAAGATGGTGATTACGAGTGATATTAATTTAGGAAATGGATCCTTTAAGATTCATAAAATGGAATGACGATCCAATTAAACTCATCTGTGGTTCTTTTTAAGTACTTCAATAATCATAATCATTGTATTTTGAAGAACTTGTGGACAACAACATCAGACACTCTGAACCGATATTGTTTGCTACTCCTAATTTGGAACTCACCCATCTTGAGGTAAATGAGTAATGGGCTAGGGTCCAATTTTGGAATCTTTTTTTTTCCCAATTGGAGGGGTAGTTTTGTCCTAGAACAGTAAGCATATATGTAGGCAAGAGCCCAACTCCATATTCCTGCAACTTGGCCAGACAAGTGCAATCCGTTTGCTCTTGTCTGAGAGGTTGCTTCTGTTGGTGTTTGCTCACCGATGCTTCGTGGTTTTTCAGCAAGAGCACGGGTGATTGACGCTCGTGGATAGCATATCCACCGATGATTTCATTTGTGCTCCATCTGGTTTGAACTGTGAATCTTGTGGGATCTTCTACTATCAAGATTTGACGGGGTTCTATGCCCACGATTTTCGATGGCCTGCTTTAGTAGTAGTGCTTGTGTTTGGGCTTTGGAAGTTTTGGTTCTATCCTATATCATTTGTTGAAATAATTGTTCGGCCTTTGGGCTTTGATATGAATGGATTGACTGTTCTTACAAAAAAAAAAAAAAGGGGAAATTTCTGGCCGGTCCCAAATTTTACATAGGGTTCCATGCAAATCCTTTTTTAAAGTGTTATCCCATCTAGATCCTTTTTAAAGATGCTTTTACTATTTTGCCCCTATCACTTTTCATACCCCTAGAATTCACACCCCCCAGAATTTACACCCTTAAGAATTCACACCTCCCAGAATTCACACCCCCAAAAATTCACACCCCCTAAAATTCATACCCTCAAGAATTCACATCTCCCAAAATTCACACCCCCAAGAATTCACACCTTCCAGAATTCACACCCCTTTGTAAAATTTACACCCCTAAAATTCACATCTTTTTTTGCAGAATTCACGCCCCATCTGCACTATTCATACCCCCAGAATTTACATCCCTTTCAAGAACTCACACTCATTCTTGGTATGAAATTTCGGATAAGTCTTGGTGTGAATTTTTGGGTGAAGACTTGCTATGAATTTTGAGTGTGAATTTGGGATAAAGTCTTGGCTTGAATTCAGGGTGAAGTATTGGGTGTGAATTCTTGTTGTGAATTTTGGCTAAAATCTTGGTTTGAATTCTGGATGTGAATTCGGATTATTTGCCCAAAATAGCCCTAAGAAAATAAAATGCAAGGAAATAATACCAATGTGGAGCTAGAAACATAATCAAAACCAAAACTTCATATCAACAAACGCCCAAAGCAAAGGAAAAATCTTCTTTACATATATATCCATCATATAAATCGAGATTTATTCTTTAGAAGAAAGAATACGATTTATTACAGTTACTAACAATTTATTACAGCTAGTAAAACCAAATTAATTCGTTTTTAGAGGCCAATAAAAAAAATGTAATTTGTTTACATAATTCACACTTGAAAATTCACACCTCTGCGCAAAATTCATATCTCCTTGTAGAATTCACATCTCTTTTCAATGAACTCACACCACTCCAAAAAAAAAAAAAAATACATGGTGTGAATTCTTTTCATGCTTTCACCTGGCCTTCCGCTCGACAAAAAACTAATGTGAATACAAAGTTTCAAAGCTGAAATTTTTTTATTTTTTTTGAATAAAACCTATACATGCTTACAAACAGATCTAAGAAAGTGGCCGGATAAGAATAGATACAACAAAAATCAAGAAAGAGAGAAGTGATCTTCAACTCTTTCAAACAATGCATACACATATCGATATAGCTACACAATCAGATGGGAAGAAAGAGATAAAGAGAGATCTCTCAGGAGGGAGAGAGAGAGAGAGAGAGAGAGAGAGAGAGAGTAATTTCTCTAGGAGAATTCCTCCAGGAGAGAATCAAGGTCGGTGCCAAGGCTGGTGCTCTAGGTCACTCCGTCACGGTCACTCGCGAGATGAACAAGATCACCGTCACCTCTGTTAGGTGATTAGGGGTCGGCGGCAAGGCTTCTTCTCGTTATTGTTTCTTACCTGTGTTTAGGGGTGTGAACAGGGCTGCAACAGGAACGATTGGTCCCTCATGGTCGACTGGGACACGATTTCCACAAAAAATTGAGCGCCGGCGATCGCAATTGCCACAGAAATCTTCCGCGGTGGCATATAAAAAGGCGACGAGAGGAGGGGACGGGGTCATGAGATGTATGGATATGGCGGTGAGTTAGGTGGGAAGGGGTATTTCAGGTAGTTTGCTCAAAACGGGGCTTACGCGGAACAGGCTTGACGTAGGGTGGGCTGAACGGAAACATGGAGACAAAACGGGGCCGGCCAGTTAGAACCGAAAAATAAAAAATAAAGAAAAAAGAAGAGGAGTGATTAATCATTGGAATGTGGTACGGTCATCGTGGTGATCAGGGATTCTGTTCCGACATCTTCAAACTACAACCTCAGATAAATATGAAAGGCCATAATAATAATGAAACGATAAAAAGTGATGCCTCAATTGTCTCTAATAATAATATTATGATCTTTGTATGTTACTAATTATCACACTCACATTCTTTTGTTTTTTTATTTGTCGATGAAATTTGTGTTGCTTCCAATTGCATGCTTGTGCCATTTTGGATGCATCAACATCTCTAGGTGTGTGCAAATTTTTATAGACTTGTCGTGGACAATAGGATATCGGTTATGATAAGACGGTTTTTTAGTTGATTAATGTGTTGTCCATCACAGTTAGTCACACTAAAAACAGTCTAATACCATCCTAAATTGCTGTTTTTAAATGACAAGAGGCTAATCTACTCCAACCCCTAATAACGAGGTGTAAAAAAATAACGAAATTCAGCAAATAGCTAAGGCTGTGGAGGGGCCATTATAACCCTAGACAAGTAAAAAGTACAACGCTATAATCTTTACTACCTATTTTCCAATGAAGCAACAACACGCGCGGAAATTGCAATTAAGGTTGCCCTAGCCTTTTTGCGTAGCAGAAATTTTTTTTTGTTGCAACCAATGCTACAGAAAAATTAACACAGGCATATTGATATAGTGAACTTCTGTTATTCTCTAATTACGTAAGTGTAACTTGCTTTGTCAAGCAAAAAAGAAAAAGAAAAAGAAGAAAAGGTAGCAACAGGCAACGACTGTGTTATAAGCTGTGTAACATTTCTGTGTGATCCAAACAGAGGGGTCGTTTTGGTGATAAATACAAAGTGAAGAACTACATAGGTCTAAGTCGGAAAACATGACAAGCAACAAGAATGGTGATATTTTCCGAAAGGATGCAGCCATGCAGGTATCAGACATAACTAATATTGTTCAATCATTCACAAGACAACGTAGGAGTGAGGAAAATTAGAGTGCAACATTAGCAATCAAACTGCAAGTGCTTACAACATTTTGAGTTTTCACTCTTCCAACTCCTACTGTTTAGAATACTTAACATGTCGATCGATCAACTACCACAAAACAAGTCAAATTCCAAACTCTAAAGAAGTTTACTCCAACATCCACAAAGTGTACCAGAATCCATAATTATTAGAGAAGGTACAACAATTAGCCGAATTTAAGCATTACAGTTGAAACCAGAGGGAGCACATCATCGCTGATTGCACGGAGTACACGCACTCATTCCAAATTCCATGTTCTCTTCACCAGTGCTGTCCTCAGTTACTCCTGTTAGAGACATGGCCAAAGTGCCCATTTACCATTAATTGATCAAGGTAAAGATAACTAAAGTAAGTAAATACCAGGGCACCTTTTAAGCATTAATTGAATCCACAAGTTGTCGACTAGAGTGTGTGTGTATATATATATATGTCACTATAGATATTTGCAATACATTAAATTAAGTGAATGTCACGGGTTTACAGGCTTCTGGTATGTGTTGGAGGAGTCGTACCAAATTCTTACCTTCTTTGGATTTCATTATTGAGCCCCTTACTCAGAGGAAGAGATCTCCAATGCTCGGTTCGAAAAGTTACCTAAGCCAATTCACAACAAAGTGAAAGGAAGAAATGAGATTCCGGAAAGATGTTGATGAAGGCACGCAATACAAGTAAAATGGACTTTATTTGCTTACGTCTACGTAGTTTGCCGCATATAATCAACATAGTAAAATAAAATTATCAACTAGCAGCCGGTGTCCACGCGATGCACGTACTCGTAAAATTTGATAGTGGATTATAGATTGAAAAAAAAAACAAAATGATCAGAGTATAAGATGGGAAAAGGAACTGAAACTTACATCGGTATATATGAATCATAATGGGAGAGCATGGACGAAATGCATGTTTGAATTGCTCTGATGGCCGTGTCAATGTGTAGTTGAAATTGTTTTGAGGTTATACGTGGAAGGATTGTGTAAATTTATTGTACACTTTTGCCCCTACAGTTATGTTGTGTCTGAGGTTTAATTAGATGTGAATCCTAAATTCTATCAGTCACAATTTGGGAAATCAAAAGTGTGAGCCAGCCTCAGAATTTTGTCCACACCATCGTGTGCTAAGTTCATTTGTTTCGGAAACAAAACAGGAAAATGAAGGAAAACAACTACCACAAAATGGCAGGTTCATTCAATTAGAAAATCAGTACTTGAACAAATGAGTACTTTTGTATTTTTGGAGGGCTGGGTAGAGGCTCCTCTGTGGAACGCCCATATAAAATGATAAGAAGAAAACTAAACCGACAATACTTAGTTAAACACAACTACAAATCCAAGAGTTTTGCAGCATTTGACAGTCAAAGTGGAAGTCGATTGATGTTACGCAACGTATGGCCTAGGCGATGTCCTGTTGACATACACTTAGATGTAGTGATTGCTCTACCAAGAGGATTATGAAGCCCCCATTTTCCCTATCTTTTTCTCTTCTAAACTTCTCTCCTCAATTTTCTCTCACCTAAAATTTAAAAACCAAATTTAAACTAAAACTAACATCTAGCATAAATTTGAAAATGAATATTCATAAACAATAATGTATATCCGTAAAGGAGAAATTTTTGGGTGCAAGCCAAATAGGGTACCACATGGTACCCGTCACTGTTAACATCCTCTCCTGTAGCAAGCGATCCATTCCTAGAAGCTGGCGTCACCCAAGGACGACAATAGAGCGGAACCGTCTGTGCCTACGAGGTCCAAGTTTGAGATATTCTTACAGCTTACCCGAAAGGCCGATCAGTGCATCCAAGCCATGCAAGCCGAGCAACCGACAGTCTGGATCGAAATAGCCTTTTCATTTTGTTTTTCCTTTTTTTAAAATCTATTTGGTAACTTTGCATCCGGACCGTCGCTTGCATTTTTGAACGGTTTGGATATACTGCACGGGTACCACGTCAGCATCACACTTTTACTCACTAACTTTTCAAAATGGAATTCATTTTTAAGGACAAAATAGAAAATACACCAACTTTACCCATTAATTTTACAAAATGGACACTCATTAAGAGACAGCCCAAAATAGAATACTAGACTTTAAAAAATGGACGGAGGGAGTAGCTTTTTACATGGATGAATGATGAGTCAATGAATCATGCAAAGTGGACAAATAAAATTCAAACCCTTCCTTTTTTGTTTTTAACGGACAACCCAAGAGAATTCTACCTCTAACGTTATCTCTAACGTTATCTCTATATTTTATTATTATATTCAAAATCAATAGATTATTATTTTTGGATTCTGTACATCTAATCTAATAAACAGCATATAAAAGAAGAAATAGAATGCATGGCAATTAGAATATAATAGCATAGATTAGATGTATGGCTGATGATATTTGAAATATATGTATATTTCTAAACTTACCATTTTGCTCGTTTATTACGCGTTGGATTATAATGCATGCCAATTAGATTGTAATAGAATATATTTGATGTATGAATGATGATGTTTGGATCAGAGTACTTGTATCATTCCTAAACTTACCCTTGCTCGTTAATTACGCGTTGGACTGCCGAAGGGAGTGACTTCAATGCCGGACAATCCCAAATTTGCACTTTTTTCAAAAACAATCCTTGGAAAGTGTAACCTTGGGGGCAGAAACTCGTCAGGAGTTGAAGTTGCCAAAGCCCAAGGGAAGTTAGTTGAGGAAAGACGATTGGATCTGTTCTCACTCCATCATCTACCTCTTCTTCCTCCCAGTCAATAATTGCTTCCATCACCTCACATTCACTTATATGTAGTTCTTTTAGGTTCACAAGAAACCTGGCAACGAAAGGCGAGACCAGAATTCTCAAACTACGGCAAGAAGACACAAATAGGGATTTCAAATTCTGAAAGCCGTGAGATATTCTTGGTGGATAATTCGCCCAAACATGCCTCAACTTTGGTAGCATTTGAAGCTTTAAAATAGCTAAGCAAGGGAATGGTATGGCTATATTCCCATTGCCTTCACCACCAATATTTAGTTCGCCCAAGTCAAATGCTACTTCCACTGACTTGCAGGACTCTACAGTAAGTTGTTCTAGCTTTTCCATGCATTCGATCAAATTAGATGGAAAAACAATATTCGACAACTTGTCACATCTATAAACTTTAATCTCCCTTAGTTTTGCTTGAAGATCCCCAGGCCATATTTCTCTCAGGTCTTCCACTGAGCCCAAACGCAATATCTCTATGCTACTCAATGCATCCTGCAATTAATTAAATCCACAACGTTAAGAAAATCACTGCACCTAAGTCCTAACAAAATAGAATTCAAATTAATAAACTCATTCCGTTGAATGTCTCAGTAAATATAGTCCAAAGTTCAAGTACAGTTAAAAGTTTTTTAAACAAAAGGGCAGCCTATTAATTAACGACCACATTCCATAGAGATACTTTTGATTTGATTCTTTAATCGTTTCCAACCCAACGATAAACTTACTAATTATTAGATTTGAATAAGTAAAATATTTCCCAATCTCTAGCGTATTTCCTATAACAACTAGCGTATTTCCTATAACAAGGCAGTTTAAGTCTTTTCGGTAATCCCATTGAGCATTTTGTGAAGATGAACTTCGACGGGGCTTTCAACCAAGGCAACACCAAAAATGCGGTGGAATTGGAGTTGTAGCAACTAGCAAGAGATGGTCAAGGGAATTTTTTAGTGGCCCGTTCCTGCGAGGTGGAGGCCGCTGGAAGTGCAAAAGTAGTGGAAGCCTTGGCGCTAAGGAAGGCCGTGATGGTTGCCCTGATGCTCTCTCTTACGGTTACAGGAATGTCCACATTGAGGGGGACGCGAAGGCTTTGATTGACATGCTCAATGGGCATAAGCATTAAACAGGAGGAAGAAAGTAAGGGGCTAAGCATTAAACAGGAGGAAGAAAGTAAGGGGCTAAGCATTCAACTTGTTCAATGGGCATAACCGTAGTATTATTAACCTATGATGTTCGATCGATCAAGCACAGTCCAGGGCTTTAAGTCCAAGCTGTTTCCAATTTGTTCACCGTATGGGTAACTGTTTTCATCAAAAATGAGCAAAACCACAAAGTACCACGTGCGGGTTTGGTGGTTTGGTTACCAGCGTGTCAAGACTAAATTCGTAGTCCAAATTTGTGCCAAGGCCCAAATGCCTTAGATCTAACTTCTATAAAGCGGTTGTGTATGAGCTAAAGGGGAAAGCCGTATAGTAGTTCGTGGTTTGCCTTTGTGGGATAAGGACTCAAAGATTTCCTAATCGTTGATCAACAAAGGAAAGGAAGCAAAACTGGATGAAAATCAAACAAACTCCATTAATGGCTTAGTGAAGTTGATTGATACAAATGATTAAGATGCAATGAGAAACTAGGCTGGGCTAGTTCAAACCAAAAGATAAAAAAGGCTCACTTTGCTTGGAAAGTGACAATGAACTTGAGAAAGCTTTTGATTGATTAAGCGCAGGATTTGTTGG
>CM033796.1:19382020-19432020 GCA_019656835.1 Rhododendron ovatum
TGTTGGACCTGTTTTTTGGCCTCCATTGCTGGTATTTATAGACTCCATTCTCTCCTTCAAGCTGCCCAATCCCAGCCTATGTGGGCCTGCCACGTACCCCTCTTTCTTGCATCTTAGTCCAAGAAATCGGCCTTAAACCTCAAGGCCATTTGCATGCATGGGAACTTGTTTTTGGAAGACAATACCGGTTGTTTTTCAGGCCTTTGAGCAGATTAGAGCTGCTTGGAAGCCCTATGGATTTCCAAAGTTGGCTCTTCGTGTTTACAAAAATAAAAAGCCGATGGAAGTGGTTTTTCCCCTATTTCATGGACTAAAAGTTACTTAAAAGTAACTTTTAGCCCTCTATTGTGGGCCCTTTCATATTGAAATACCTTCATTCCTTGCTAAGTATTCAAGGCAAAGGAATTTCTTGGAACTCTCCCTCTCTTTTCAGCTGGCTCAGCCTTTGAGCTGCTCACCCAGGCCTGAGCAAGTTGCTTACGAAGCAGCTTCTGGCCTGAGTCATCACCCTTGGTGAGCTGCATGGCTGCCAAGTGTCCTGGCTTCAATTTACCCCAAAGGTCGCCGGTTGCACAGGATTTAACTATCCTCTGCTTGCTTCTCCACCGTATACCTTTTGGCCTTTTCCTTCAAATGGGGCCCATCCATGGGCTTTAATTGATTTGGACCTACTTTCAGGCCTGATGGGAAGCTTGCTCCCCAGCCCTTTGTCCTTTGTGCGAAACCAATCCATCCCATGGGTCCCCATGGAATGTGAATCTGAGCCTTGTAAGGCCTAGCATTCTTTTGGGCCATTGTAAATCTGGACCTCCTTACTAATGAAATTTTGGACATTAATATGGCCCAATACTAAACATATTTAGCATTTAGTTGGGTTATTCCTTCGGCTCAACCAAATTTATTTTGGCCCACTTGAAAGGTGATTTTAATAAACCCACCCTATAAGCCTGAGATTATCTTATTAAACCGTGATTAAATTTTGGCCAAAATTGGATGTAAACAATAACAAAGTGATGCGCGCATGAACTAGAAAGGAAGGGGTTTGGCATGGGGAGCCGTACGAACTGGATATCAGTTCCCCCTTTGTTGTGATGAGAGTGTCTTAAGTGTATTGGTCAATGCCCATGATGCTCGAGCAGCATCAGTTGATGAAGAAGGAAGCTATGTACTGGAGTACTCAATGCTCGACCAAACTGAAAAGTTAGTTAGGCAGTCAAGCAACTAAGAGTGAGTTAGGCAGTTAGAATTTGTTAGGCTCATTCCATGTTGTGATGAGAGTGTCTAAGTGTATTGGGTTAGCTAGTGTATAAATGTAGAGCTCAGGCTCGTTTCTGTTGTAATCAAGATATATATTTTTCACAACGAAATGAAATGCATTTTTATTTCTCTTTCTAAAAGTTGTTAAGAGAGTCCTTGTTTTTCATTTATGTTGTTATCGTTTTACTATCAATGGACTTTTATTATTTGGCCAAAAAAAAAGAAAAGATGCATAACATTTTACTACTAGGCGTAACATTTGGCGTAACATAATAGACACAATATGTCCATCAAAATTTCTAATGTCCATTGATTAAACATAACAATGGGGTAACGGCTATAGTCCACACCTAACGTACGATATGCCACCCATAATATTTACCACTGAGTGACATAACATTTAACACTGAGAGACGTAACATTTTACCCATAAGCATAACATTTTACCAAAAAGGCGTAACGGCGCATGCCATATACATCCTTAACCATTGAGAGACATAACATTTACCATTTAGAGGCATAACATTTACCACTTAGAGGCATAACATTAGTCCAAAATAAGCGTAACATCTTTAGTTATACATGGTATGTATTGGAGCTTTTCCCTAACAATGGTATCAAGTGGCTTTATGATGAAAATGATGATCTCATTTGAATATGATAAATTTCATAGACTCTACTTTCTCTCTCTACCTTTTCCAAACCAAGTTTCACCGCCTAGGGGGAGGCACCGCCTCCTGCCTTCCTCCCCCCGGGCTCCCCCAGTTCCCTTCCCTTACTTCTCGTGGTTCGGCTCTAGTTGCTGCTTCTCCTTCCTTGTCTCTTCTCCTTCCTCGCCTCCCTCGGCTTCAATGGTCTTTGGCCGTCAATCCACCGTTGGTTCTCACTCATGGTGGAATCGGTTTGGCATAACGGCGATGTGTGGTCGCGAGGCCTAGGGGGTGTAGATCGCGTGCTCTCCAACCGGCTCATTCCTGAGTGAGTACGGTTCAGCCTAACGGCGATGGAGGCTCGCGTTTGGCGTTGGAGTGACACATATCTAGGCTACTGCTCTTGTGCTCATTGGGTTGTTCCGGCGACGGCGGTGTTCGGTGACGATGGCCATGTTGCTGTTGTACCCGTCGTTTTAATGGGTTTTTGGTGACGTTAGCTATTGGCGACGAAGCTCTGTTTTTGGATTTGGGGGACATGGATCTGTGGCCCGTGGGTTGTTTGTGGTGGTGGTGCGTCGGGGATCCATGGACGGCGGCGGTGTGTTGTAGTGGCCAGGGTTCGGTTCGGTTCTGTTTTAGGCTATGATAGGGTGTAGGTTGTGATGTGTGGGTTGGGCCCGGTTCCTTTTTGGGCTTTCAGGCTTTCTAACTCTTTTTTGTAGGTTTTCAGATTTGATAGGCAATTTGGGTTTCGCGATGGTGGCAGTGGTTTGGAGGTATGGTCGCAAAGGGTTTGCGATCCCAATGGTCTGCAGTCTCTGGTCATCTTTGTGTGCTGTTTTTGGCCGGCGATCGCTTTTGAGGTGCAGTCCGATCGAGGGGTCGACTTCGCGGTGATGGTTCCAGTTTTTGTTCGCGTTCGTGATCCTGGGAGCTTGTGGATAGGCCGTGTTAGGCTGCAGATCTTGATCTCCCACTGCCCTCTCTTTATTGTCCTCTCCATCGTCGTAGGCCGTTAGTTCTACCTTGGTGGGTCTATTGGGTCCCTTCCTGCCGCTAGTCTTTTACATCTGGGAGTGACCGGATATGCTTAACGGTGAGGAGGTTGGGTGGTGGTGTTGGTCTGGGCGGTGTCGCTTTCGGTGTTTTGTGCAGAGGCAGTTTGGGAACAGGTTAGGGTTTTGTGGGGTTGGATTTGCTAGGCGGGTCTTCCTTGGCCTGTTTGTTTTGTTTGGGATTTATTGTATTTTTGGGTTCCAAGTGGGCTAGATTGGATTATTTTTTGGGCTCCCGATTTTGACCATTTGGGCTGGGCTTCAGCCCTTCTGATGTACTATCCAACCTTTTGTTGGATTTCCCCTTCCCCTCCCTCCGTTTTTTAATAAAATTTTGCCTATCAAAAAAAAATTTCCATAGATGATAGAATTAGAATTACTCTCTATGATAAATTTCATATATCATAGAATTAACCTCTCGTGAAAAGATTTAAGGGTTGTTTGGCCAAATAAATAAGCCAGGCTTATTTTTTGTCTTTATTTAAATTTTTTTCGTATTTGTTAGTTTTGTGTCAATTTTTTTTACAGATAACTGCTTTGTCATGACGAAAGGAATCTAAAATTTAAAAATTATGATCAGAACCCAATTTTTTTAATAAAGAAGAAAAGAATGGATTGTTTTTGTCTTTATTTAGAAAATTTTGAATTTCGTTCATTTTTTTTTCTTTTTTAGATTCATCTCTTCATGACGAAACAATAATCTACAAAAAAATTGAAAAAAAATTAACAAATGCAAAAAACAAAATTGAATAAGGACAAAAAAAATAAATTATTTCGCTTTTTTGGCCAAAGTAGGCCTTAGTTTTCTAATGAAAGAGGGGTGTAGTTTTATCAAACTTCTCTTTTACTTAATATAAGCCTCTAGAGTCCGACTTATACAATACGCTCTTTGTCCCCCTCCATGTGTCCAACACTTCACTTGTGAATGCCTCCATGTATGTATTCTAGCCTAGAATGTTACTCCCTCCTTCCCAATTTGTTGCACCTATATTGACTTTCACGTAATTCAAGAAAGCTTCATAATTACATTGACTTTTTGTCAATTTTACCATTTTACCCCTTGACAGAATATTTAAATTATGCAAAAAGTGAAATTCTAATCTTTTTGAATACGGTCTTGCTATTGTCAGCCCACTGGGCTAATGATAGGCACACTAGAAAACAAGAAAAACACGTATTTCTGTGTACTTTTTATATCCTTTAATACACATTCACACACTCATTATTGTCAGCCAATTTTAGAATTTTCCTTTTGAATAAGGCGGGAAGTTTCCTTGCCATGCTCAGAAACTGATTTGTCCATCATGATTGCTATGTCTTGGTTTCTTGAAAACATAACCTCTTTAAATGTAAAAGAAAAGGAGGGGCAAAATGGAAATACAGATATCTTAAAATGGAAAGTTTTGAAACAAACAAATCATTTTGGGATATCCCAAAAAAGATTAAGGGCACAACAAATTGGGACGGATGGAGTAATTTTTAACTATCATTTCCCCGTTTTTCCTCGTTCAAAAGAAATTCAGGTGAAATAATATGTTATGTCCATATTATTCATTCAAAAACTTCTGAATAAAAAGTTCGTGCATATTAAAATAAAAGGGTTGAAAGTAGTTTCATGTTCTGAGAGTTTTATTTTTAAATTAAAATAAAGAGTTTTATATTAAAATAAAAGGGTTTAAAGTAGTTTCATATTAAAATTAAAGGGCTGAAAGTAGTTCGTGCATATTAAAATAAAAGGGTTAAATTATTTTTAAATAAAAGGGTCAACGCACTAAGAAAAATTATTTCCTTAAAAAGACCATTGTTTGAACTAACTGCAAGCATAATCTCAAGTTTGACGCGGAAAATTCTTGCATAAAGAGAAATTTCATTTCACCTCATGCTAAAAGATATCGTGTATGTATATACAGTCAGTATTAGTTATACTATACTCCCTCCGTCCCTTTTTAAGAGTCCTATTTCGTAATTTCAACTTATTAAAAAGATATCATCATTACTCCTTTCACATCAACTTTTACCTCCACTTTCCCTCCTTACCCTTTATTAAAACATCATCATTACATTTTTACTTACTAAATTTTCAAAATGGAATCTACTTTTAAGGGCAAAATGGAAAATTCACTAATTTTTATCCACTAACTTTACAAAATAGACACTTATTAAGGGACAACCCAAAATGAAATACAGAACTCTAAAAAAGAGATGGAGGGAGTACAATAAATGTAACAACCTTGATTTTTGGTGAATAAAATTTTCGTTAAATATTTGAATTTTATTTTAATTACTTGAATTTTTGCTCTTAAATTTTTTTTAACTTTAATAATCCGTTATAATTAGATTTGAGACTTTTAAAATTATATCTTTTAACACCGAACAATTTAGTCATTTTCTAAAGACAAGTAAGCTTATAAAAATACTTGTATATTTTCCTAACGAGTTAAATAAAATCTTTAAATTACATTTCTTGGCTAGAAATTCTACGTGGCAAGTAGAATTGGTTTTCGACCGATTAGTTGGAAGAACTGAACTACCAATTCACCTAGTTACAATCTCCTAACCATTGATGGACTTTTTTGGCTATCTTGGAGCCTTATGAACCCCTCCCAACCCTAATGGAACCCCTTGGACCAAAATAGTATATTATATATATATATATATATCGGGGCGGTTCCGGGGACACCTAAAAAAACACCCCATAGCTCCCGATCAAATTTTGATGATCCGAGCCGCTCAATGTGATTAGAACGTGATTTTAAGGGTACCCGTAAGAAATCAGCAAAAAAAATGACCGGGAAGGGCTTGATCCGAACAGTTTCGAACGGTTTTTTATTGAACGGTTCAAATAAAAACTGCTTAAATCAAATCTTTCCCGATCATTTTTTTTGCTAATTTCTCGCGGGTACCCTTAAAATCACATTCTGCACACATTGAACGGTTCGGATCATAAAAATTTGATCGGGAACTATGAGAATGAGATTATGGGTGTTTTTTTGGGTGTTTTTTTAGGGTGTCCATTGAACCGTTCCGTGTGTATATATATATATATATATATATATATATAGTCATTCATAGGCCATACTTATCACCTTTATCTCCTATCCATTGGTTAATAAATGTTAGGAAAACTTTTATCCCTTGGACAAACCTAGACTTGTAGCCCTAAATCTAGATTTTCACCAAAGTCAATTTCCTAGATTTTTCAAGTACACATATATGGTTATATATAGATATATGTACCTTGTAAGGTATTTTACTAGATTTCCTAGGTACACAAATAACCTTATATATAGGTACATTTGCTAAGTACACCTATATATTTATATATAGGAATATGTACCTCATAGCCATTATTATATTTCTAGGGAATCTTAGACTATACTCCTAACCTTTGTCCATTGGATAATAAATATTAAGGAAATTTTTACCCCATGGATAATAGAAAACCTAGTCTTGCCATTGACTTCCAAAGATATTGTACTAAGATTTTTAGGTATACATACATGGCTATATATAGATATGAGTACTTCTTAGCTTATTTTATTTCTAAGAATCTTGACCATATCTTCTCTAGATTGACACTTGAAAGCCTTACTCCTTCCTAGACTAGATCACATAGTACTTAAAGTGTACTTATACATAGATATATATATACACACACACACATACCAACCCAATCTTTGAACCATCCTTTCCTTCTCCTTCAAATCTTCCTAAAATCTACCCAAAGTACAAAATCTAGTCTTCCATTGATGGTTACTTGTACACTACCCTTCAACCTACCCACCAAGCCATGCTTTGACATGACAAAGGAAGAAAAAAATCAAAGATAGGAGAGAGAGAGAGAGAGAGAGAGAGAGAGAGAGAGAGAGAGAGAGAGGGTGAGAGGGTGAGAGGAGGAGAGAGAGAGTGAGAGGAGGAGAGAGAGAGCCCTTGGCCTATAAATAGCAAGCTCAATTCAAGTCATTCTCACACCTTTACTCTTTGCTCTCACTTTTCTCTAGAATTTCTAAACTTTCTTAGTTCCAAAGTTTAAGTTTCTTGAAGTTCTTCTTAAAACTCATCCAAAGCCGCCACTAAACCACCACTCGACCACCCTTTCGATCCAAAAAGTTTAAGTAGTTTGGTTAAGAACTAGTTTCGAGAGAAACCTTTCTCTTTCAAAGCTACCGGAAGCTCACCGTAGGAAGTTACTCCGCCCAATCGTCAACTTACTTTCCGTAGTCGTCTCTACCGCCAAGAAGAAAGGTAGAGTCCCTTGTCCACTAACTCAACGTATAACATAGAACCGTATGTTGGAAAGTAAATTATTCTTATAACTTAACTCTAAGTATATATAAAGTTCGTTCATTACTTATAATGTTTGGAAAGCATGACGAAAGATAAGACTTTATTGTTTGATAGAAGAATTCGTATTTGGATCTTAAGATAGTTATGAGTATGTATACGTGAATTGCTAGTATTACTTGTCTTGTTGTAAAGCATAAGTGATTTTTACTCTAAAGGCGTCCGTACATGTGGCGTTATGCTCTAAGTGGTGATTTGAGCATGATCAGTAATATAGAGTTGGATGATCTTGCTAGTTTAGTTTCAAGATTACAATGAATGATTTATTTTTACTTTTGTGAAAAGTCCCACCGCGGAGTCTATGCATGAAAACGCGACACGGAAATCGAGAAAGTTGAAACGTGGCACCTAGGGTGTGGTTAATGAAAAGGCGTATTTTGAAAAGGTGAAATATTTTGGAAACCGCAATATGGCCAGCTGTGGTAGCCCATTGTGTGGTGTGTGTTTTGTGTGCCAATGGGAACTCGGTGCGGCGGAACCATTGTGAGGATACGGGGAGACCGGAACGGCGGAACCGAGGTTGGTTGTGTGGCTTGGTTATCCGCGGAGAGGAGGTAATGCAAAGTGTGCCAATGGGAACCCAGTGCGGCAGAACCATTGTGAGGATACTCGGGAGACCGGAACGGCAGAACCGAGGTTGGGTGTGTTAAAAACGATTTTGAAAATGTGATATAGTTAATAAAGGTGAAACCAGTGACACGGTCTACAAGGAGTCGAGCAGGAGAAACTCGAAAATCATGGACACCAATGATAGTGAATAGTGAATGCGGATGTGTCATTGTTATTTGTTTGTTAGATATGTATGTACTAAGTAGAGTTTGTTAATAATATGCCCTAATGTTTGTAAGTCAAGGGTTAGTGGGTATGGGTTATTCTATTGAGCTTTCATAGCTCACGATGTTACCTTTTGGTGACCCTGACATATTATACTGGTGACAATACTGGTATAATGTGTCAGATCTTATAGACGAATATGGTGAACTCTACACCTTGGAAGCCTTTGAAGCCGAGGAGCTAGCCAGGATAGAGGAACAGACGGAGCAGTAGATGGGAACCCTAGTTCCCTTCCTTATTTGAATAAAAGTACTTTTGTAAAGGTTATGATGTATTATTGAGCCAGACTCTATTTAATTTTCAATGAAAATGTTTATTTAACGTTCCCAAAATTAGAGGCGTTACAATATAACTCCCACACAAGGATATGTACGGAAACAAAATTCAAGTAAATGGGTTGAATTAATTTCGTAGATCATTTGATATAGCGGTTAGGAGGAGTGATAAAGTTATGGTAGATGGTAGCAGTAAGGAGAGAGGTAGATCAAAATTGACTTTAGAGGCGGTAGTTTGAATGGATCTAGGTTAATTTCTTGGATACCATGGAATATAATGCCATTGGCAGAGCACAATGGAGATCAAAAGAATTCATGTAGCCGATGCCAATTGTTTTGGGACTTGAGGATAGGTTTGACGCAGACAATTCACCCATAAAGAGCAATTTCATTTCACCTCATACTAAAACATATTATGTATGTATGCAGTTAGTAATAATTATACTATACAACTCACACAAGGATATGTACGGAAACAAAATTCAAGTAAATGGGTTGATCAATTGATTTCCTAGATCGTTTGATGTGGCGGTTGGAAGGAGTGATAAAGTTATGGTTGATGGTAGCATTAAGGAGAGAGGTAGACCAAAGTTGACACTAGGGGCAATAGTTTCAATGGATCTAGGTTTGCTAGATACCATGGAATATAATGCTCTTGATAGAGTACAATAGAGAAAAGAATTCATCTAGCCGATGCCAATTATTTTAAGGATAGGTTTGGTTTGGACGGAATTGATAGCAATTTAGAATACAATATTTGATTATGAACACCTATCCCAGCAATGGAAGGAAAATAGATTTCTTGGCTTATTTCTTGACTTAAAAAAATATACAGAAAAACGATCCAATTATATAGGAGGCATAATATATGTTAGCGTATGTTTTTGATGATGAGATTTATAATGAGTTGTTACACAAAATGAATACATGATATTGCTAAGCTTGTTGTATGTAAAAGTGTGGCTAAAGGCTTTCAGGAGATGATAAATAAAATAAAATAAAATAAAAGGCTTTCAAGATTTCGCAATTGGATCTGATGCAGTATCCTGGATATCAAGTTCTGGGTCTCACGTTGCTTTATCAATATATACTCCCTCCGTTCCTTCTTTAGTCTAGTATTTTATTTTGGATTGTTTCTTAATAAATGTTCATTTTAAAAAACAAATTTAAAAAAACTTTTTAAAAGTTAGTAAAATTTTCATTTGGCCCTTTTGATTAGATTACTCTATGAAAGTTAGTGGGAAAAAGTAATCTCTCCATAAAAGGGTAATTTTGGAAAGTTTTCGGTTGTTTGAAGTAAACGATGATGTCGCGATTTTTGAAATTTTGGATTTACAAAATTGGACACTCAAAAAGGACGGAATGAGTAAGAAGGTATAAGAAAACTATAGTAGCTTTATTTGCCTGGAAAAAGTACAAGAAAAAAAAAATTTTAATTTGGTAACATCCCAAAAAATTAAGTTTATAATTCACATTTACACATTCATCGAAACAAAGCAAAATAAAGGAAGCACGATATAACTTGAAATCGATCTCCACTGAAAATATAGAACTAATAAGCTAAATTAAAAGCCTTCCGCAAAATAATTGAGCATAAATTAATTGAACTCTTGGATCGGAAGCATACCTTGTTGTTGAACAGTGGCTGAATGGTGGTATCATTATTACTCCTTGAGGCAGGGCATAGACAATTGAGCATTGAAATGGATTCAAGTTCCAACAGTTTCAATTGAGGCATCCTAATTGCATTCATGCCTTTGCAAAAACCAGTAAAATTTGGCAGCTCTTCAAGATACAATGACTCCAGTTTCGGAAACACAATATCATCATCTTCTCCTGCTGCTTCTATCTCTTGCTCTCCTCCTCCATTAGAATTAGAAACAATCACTTCCAATTCACTACAACTCCATACCACAAGCCTATGCAATTGCACTAGATTTCTAGCTATGGCAAGTGAGAACACATAATATCCCAATTTTGGACATTGACCCACCCATACATGTGTCAGATTGCGGAGGCATCCAAGTTGAGTGGAACCCTTCCACAAATGCTTCAGTTGAGGCAAGTCGTATAGGTCCAGAGTTTCCAGCGCACAGAAGGCCTCTTTTTCTAACTGGTCGTCGCTTGTGTTGACGAGGCACTCCAAATCTAAACAATTAACCACTGTCAGCTCTGACAAGTGTTTAAAACCATCTTCATCCAAATCACTGATACCGTGCCCCACCCCAATCATTGAAAATAAGTGCAGTTTTGTAGTGACCTTCAAAAGCATCTTAAGCCCACGTATCTCCATAGCACCACGATTGATGTCAAGAGCTTGTAGTACCAATTGATTAGTTGATGGAAGAAAACATTGACACTTAACTTTATAACCTGATGACCCCAAAGATATATCGAATCCCCTTATTTTCCCAAGGAACACCACATCTCTCGGCCAGACCCAACACTCAATTTTTGGTACATTAATATCCAAAGCCACCAAATTCGGCAAGGATGCTAACTCAGCTATGCACGCATTAGTTAATAGCAAATCTTTTCCCTCTTCAACAACATCCCACCCCGTAAAGGTCTTCCCAAGATACAACTCTTCCAGCTTCAATAAACTTGTCAAAACGCCATGAGGAATCCTTGTCTTTGCGCACTGCAACAAGTCTAGTAGCTTCAAACGAGTAAGGTTACCTATTTCTCTTGGCAACTCTTCGATTTTAGATCTAGTAAAGCTCAAAATTTCCAGATTCATTAGCCCTCCAATTACTGACAAATCTGTATGCGACAAATCGCAATCAGACAGTGACATGGTTTGAAGGTTGGCTAAGCATCGGAGTGATGGCGGCAGTGAAGGGATCACCATCCTTGAAAGTGCTACCACTTTGAGTTCCTTCATCCCTTGGTCCAAACTCCCAGGGGATTCTATGAGAAATCTACTATCGTCAGACTCCAGCCGCAAAAGTTGGAGCCTTGGAAACTCTAAATTATCGGGTAGCCCCCGCTCTAGACCAGTGCATCTCATCGAAATTACACCATAGTTCCCGCGTCGTTCTTTCTCTGGCCATTCTATCAGTGTGTCATCACACCTAATCATAAACGAATGTTCCTCTCTGCATGCGATCGATATAGCGACATCACGTACCACGTCATGCATTTTAACGTGTACTCTACTTTTGCCATCCATCAATAAAAAGCATTTTTTCAAGTGATCAACATTGTCATGTACTCTAGCCCTTGCTTCACCCACGCTTTTAATGCGCTCAAACAACTCTCGTCCATACCCATATCTCACAAGGTCTTCGATTGGAATATCATAATCTTCCGAATACAATGAACAAAGCAAAAAACATCTCTGGGCTTCTTTACTTTTCAAGAAATTGAAACTCAACTCAAGAGATTTAAACACCTTATCCTCTACCTCTCTAACATTTTTTCCAATTGACTTGCGTAATGTTTCAAGAGCAGAATCCCATGATGATTTGCTCTTGCCTTTGAGTGCCCTTGCAACTGTAACAAGAGCAATCGGTAAGCCTCCACATTCATTTGCAACTGCCATCTTCATGGATCGGAAATTAGTGTCGTCTTCTGGAATTCCCGCCATCTCTTTGAAAAGATTCCATGCTTCTTCTTTATGCAAGATTTGAACTGGAAATTTTTTTTGAGCTCCCATGTCGTTGCAAGCCTCTTCACTTCGGGAAATCACCAAAATTTTGCAACCTTTATGGTCATCTCCGAATGGAATTCCAATATCATTCAGTTCAAATCTCTTCCAAACATCATCCAATATGACAAGAATTCTCTCTTTTTGTTTGAGTTGGTCACGCAACACATCCGCCCTTCCAGAGTCACTCTCTTGCTCCAATTTGAAACCCAACAAATCTGCGATTTCACCTTGAATCTTCCTCGCCTCAAGCTTTTGCGAAACTGTCGCCATCACAACATCATCGAACAATTTCTCTTCCTTTGCTTTCTTGGCAACTTGTTTTGCCAGTGTTGTCTTACCAACACCTCCCAACCCACATATCCCAATCATATTACCGGCGCCATCTTCCGTGAGTGCCTCGATTACTTCCTTCAGGATCGAAATCCTTGATTCAAAACCATTAATACCGTCAATGGGTCTAGATTCTATCCCGGGTGGAGGTGCCGGGTACGACACTTGGGTAAAGTTTCCATCGCCGTGCAGCTTAGCCACTTCTTCTGCCATCTTTTTGGCTTTCCGACTGATTGAGTGGCATGACTTCGGGTTTTGACACCACCCATTCAAACACCCTTTATTTGCTTGACCTTCTATGAGAATATTGTTGGCCTCTCTGCAGGGTACATCTACTCTTGCCAGCCACTCATTAACATCGGGTCCAATGACTTCCCTATTTCTTTTTGCTTCATCAACCAATAGTTGAACTGCGCCTCTTTTCCCTTCCAGCATATTGACTTGATTTCTTAGTCTTTCAAGGTTACTGTTGTAGTAAATCAGATAACCAAACTGACGACCGATTGGGTCAATCAGATATTCTGCTGTCTTCCCTCCGATGGAAAGAACACAATCGAGAGCCATTTCTCGCCCCTCTCTTTGTGTCTGTGTAATACCGGAAGAAGACAACACAAGGCTTCTCTACAAAACGCGCAGAAACGAAGAAAGTGAGGTTCGGAAATGAGAACAAAGTGCAGAGAATGCATACTGTTTTGGTAATTGTACAAGACTATTAGGAATAAAAAGGGAATACAAAGGAGAAGCAAACACACCCAAAAAGAAAAGGTGGAGAAGTAGACCATATAACTAATTTAAAACCCTAGAGAGGATTTAGGGTGGCTTCCTTTTCTTTTTTCTTTGCGGTGTAAAAAATGGTTGAAGACAGAGAAGCTACAATATACAATTCAACAGAAAGCTCAGTACCCTTTTTTTTTTGGTTTTGTTTTTTGTTCTTACAACGTAATTGAGGAAGTGGGGAATGAGGAAAGAACTAAATTAAATACTTCTGCAAATGTACCTCTATGTTGATGAACACGGTGAATTTGAAGACCAAAGCTATTCACTCAACAGTCTCCCAATGAAACCTTTGAATCGATATTATCAAAGCAATCAATCGATCGTGGGTTTTAGATGAGATTAAAGGAAAGCAGGAAAAGCAAAAATCCAATACCCGGGGAATGAGAATGGCTCTACAATATCTGGTGGGTTTGTCTTTGTCCTTCCGAGCCAACTTTACCGGTGGAAAACAATCATAGCCTTTCAATAATTCTCCGCTTTATTTCATATCCCAAATTTACTTTAATAATGTTGGCTTTGCTTCCCTTTAAAAAAAAAAATTTGTGTATATCATTTGTTGTTCCCAAATATGCATCCAATGTGTAAAATTCCTATTGGGATCCCACACAATCTATTGATTAGAACCGTTCAATTGGTTTAAATTATATTTGTAAAAGTTCCAGTAAAAAAACAGTTCATTTGAATCTCGTTAAGAGTTTGATCGATTTTCTTGTCTCAATTCGCAAGGAAAAAAATTGAGTAAATTAATCGAACTTTTAGGACCTTTGAATAAGTTAATTTTTTGAAGGAATCTTTAAAATAGTGCATTAGAGCATTCACAGTGGAATAAGCAAAATAAAAAATTGTTAAAGTTAATAATGTTGGATCAAAAAAGTGCTCACATTGGAATAATAAAACCTAGCAACCTCTTAACAACTCATCAAATTTTGACTCTTCAATAATCAAAACTAGCAATATTTTGTTAATAAATAAACTTTATCTCTCAATCAAGTACACCAATATTACACAAAAACCTTCTCTCTACCACTCTCTCTCTCTCTCTCTCTGAACAATGTTTTCAAAAAATAATTTTAAAAAACTGTAACTTTCAATTTTTTTTTCTATTTTTTTCAGAAACTTTTTTTTTAACAAAAACAATTTTTTCAAAAATTTTAAAAACTATAAGTAAATAAAGTTTGTTTTCAAAAATCTGTTTTTCAAATTTCAAAACTCTTTTATAGAAAACTATTTTTTACACAAAATCTGTTTTAAAAAAATTGTATTTATAGTTTTTAAAATTTCAAAACTATTTGTATAAATATAATTCTTTCAAAATTTCTCAAAATTGTATTTACAGTTTTTAAGTGAACATAGTTTGTTTTTTGAAAAAACTTTTTTTTTAACTGTTTCTAACATAAACTGTTTTTTTCCCTTCAAAAATCACTTTTACAAAATAAATGCGTGAAATGAAGGAAAAAAGTTTGGAGGGCCCATTGGTTTTGATTATGGGCAAAAAATAACCAATGTGGGATTTGACATTGCTAACTTTAACAACATCTAAATGAATAATCAAAATTTGAAGTGACATGTTTTGATTATTCACATTTTCTTATTCCAGTGCTGATACTCTTAGTGCGAAACCTTAGAATAGTTTGATTTATCCTTCCGAGCAAACTTTTCCTATGGAAAACAATCATAGCCTTCCATTAATTTTCCACTTTACTTCACATCCCATGTTTACTTTAATAAAATTGCCATTGTTTTCCTTTTTCCTTTAATAATAACAGCGAAGCAATATCAGGCATGGGGAAACTTTGCCCTTTATGACTTTGAGACTCTTTGCGGAAAATTCAAAAGGCAACCCTATTTTTTTTGTTTGAAGAAATAAATGATGGGTTGGAGAAGTCCAACCCTCCACTTTACTTCACCTCCCACATTTACCTTAACTAGTGGTTGGGTACGTGCGTTGCACATGGTTGGGCACATGTGTACATATAACCTACACCAGACAATTGAAGGTTTTTATAATTCACAGAGTCGTTGGTTCAGGCCGTTGGGATTTGATCATGATAGAACCCCAATTCCTGGATTTGTAAATAATGGTTCGGAACTTCAATTTCTACAAAACCGGATCAATACGAACCTGGTGGAAGAATGGTATGGAGTAATTGCGTCCTTTCGTTCTTGAGTGATTGTAAGCCGAAAATTGAGAATTCAAAGATCTCTTGCCGGAGTTGAATTTCAGGTTGTGGCTATGTATCCATTATTTTAATGCAATACTACACTGCAAAATTAGTATCCAAATAATACTCAAAATGTAATCAAAGAATGCGCAAGATTCTAAAAGAAACTTCTTTGAAGCTTTGTATGTACAATCTAGCATTATGAAACTTACCCGTGTATAAATATCCTTGCATGTTAGAAAGAGAGTCATTATACAAGGGATACAAGGCCCATGTACACATTGCCATCTTTGTTGACCCATCCATTGATTGGAGGGAAAAAAATTAAGTCAAAGACATTTGTAACCGCCAAAAAGAGCAAGGGAAATTACTCCAATTGTGATTAATTTGCCAAGCTGCTGCTTGTCTTTTTACTTCTGAATGAGTCTAAGAGTGATCCAACTCCATCTAATTCAGGCATAAATTTGTACTTCATTGTTCTTGTGCACCTGAACTTTTTTTGTTCTCCTCTTTGTCTCCCCCCTCTTGGGCTTGAGAAGCATATCAATCTTTGCAAATTCCTCAACTACCTGTATTTGCAGTAAAAGACAGGCTCAAATGTCACAATATAGTCTATTTATCATTTCCAACAGACATATCCGATCTCAAATTGTTTGCATGTGTTTTTTTCTTCATATCATTTTAATAGCTTTTGAATGTGCACAAGCTTTTAGTAGGTAAATCACGTTTGAGGGGTTTATTCGGAAGTATGCATGAGGGATATTAGTCGCCTCAAGCAGGAAACAATTGGGAAACATATAAATAAAGTAATGGTGCATATGAAGCAAGACTCACTGTCTCCCCCCACACACACAGAGAGACTCATCGTCTACCCACACACACACTGTAACGCTCCGAATTTTGGGTACGTTAAATAAAACATTTTATTATAAAAACGAAATGAGTCTGGCTCATTATTACATTATAAACCTTACAAAAGTGCTTTTATTCAAATAACGGAGGGAACTAGGGTTCCTATCTACTGCTCCGCTTCTTCCTCCATCCTGGCTAGCTCCTCGGCTCCGAAGGCCTCCAAGGTGTACATCTCACCCTGTTCATCTATGAGATCTGACACATTATACTGGCGTCACCACCAATATAATATGTCAGGGTCACCAAAAGGTAACACCATGAGCTACAACGCTCAATAGGAAATCCTTACCCACCAACCTTACAACAGTAAATCATTTATAACAACACTAGCAATCACACATCCACATTCGTTAATCATCTATCGTTGGTGTCCAAGATTCTCTTTGTTTCTCCTACACAACTCATCGTAGACCGTGTCAACATTTTCATATACAAATCAACATTTCCCAAAATCATTTGTTTAACTCACACAAATTTGCATTGGCTCCGTACCGCGGATAACTAAGTTACACACCCAACCTCGGTTCCGCCGCGCCGGGTTCCCGAGTATCCTCTTAATGGTTCCGCCGCGCCGGGTTCCCATTGGCACACAATTGCTGTCACACCCTCGATTTTTAACATAAATATAAATGATTCTCATGAATAAAATCTCACCATAATCCGTACGATAACCAAAATAATGCAGCATTCCCCAAAATATTACATCTTTGGCTCCGAGGCCCAAATTAACACAAGTACTGTATATTCAAAGGTTAAGGGTTACAATATTCCATAGTCAAAAGATTTACAAATAAAGTTACAAATACATCTTCAAAAGAGATTTACAAAGATGCCTAAGTAACTCCTCAATTGTTAGCTTTTAAAATATTTCACCCTCCAAGCGTTTTCAACCGAGCATGCTATAGCCCTGAATTAGTACCTGAAAATGATAATAGGCTTGAGCTACACTAGCCCAATAGGAAATTCTACGCTAACATTATATGCAGGAGAAATACAAGGATGATCACAAGGAAGAACAGGATACCGACCACACATTAGGCAATAGCCAAGGCTTAACAATTCAACAAACTCGGTATGAAATTTGGTATACACCTCAATCTTTAACCGTTTCACTTTCCATGTGTCCAACATCGCTTCACGTTAAGTGTCATGAGCCGAAGCTCCTGCCGGGCTAATTATGGGACCCCGCTATCCCCTGCCAAGCGCCCACCGAGAAGGTTGGGCCTTGAATGATCAATATGAGCATTAGCTCCTGCCGGGCCGATTATGGGACCCCGAAATCCCCTGCCAGGCACCCACCCGTCGATGGGCCCCAAATGTTCTCGTTGTGTCGATAAGTGTCCAAGAATCTCGTACACACATAACGTGTCATTTCAATGTAATCATAATTTATATGGAATTCGACGTTCAATTATACCAAACAAGGGGCGAGGGTTGCAAAGATACACAACGAACTCAACGAGTATGAGCGATAATATTATGGAGTGATTTGGTGATGTTTGGAACAAGTTAGAAACGATCGGGGGTCAAAACAATGGAGTCGAAACAAGGAATGAAACTTGGCCTTAAGACATTGAAGTATAGATACTGCGCAGTTCAGTATCTATACAACTGGCCTTAAAAACGATCCAGAGCCAATTGTATCGATACTGATTAATTCAGTATCGATACTTCAATAACTAAGGTCGTTCCAGAGATTCCTGTATCGATACTGAGAAGAGCAGTATCGATACAAATGGGTGTTCGAGCAGATTTTCTGCAGATTTCAAAGAATCGAACAACAACAACAACAACAACAATAACAACAACAATAGACACGATTTCACGCAAGGAGAGCACTTCTATCACATATATTGAGAGGTAGAATCCCTACCTCGAGGCCGAAGAACAAAACCCACGAAAATATGAACCCTAGCCTTCCGAAAACCTTGATTCGACCGAAATACTCCACACCGAGCTTTAATTGACGAAGAGCAAGCCCAAAATCATGTGTAGAACGAGGAATGAAGGTTAGTTTGTAAAGGTTTTGAGGAGTTTTGGTGAGAGAGCAAGAGAGAGGGAGAGAGACCGGAGAGAGAGAGGGAGAGCCGGTGAGGAAAAAAAAAGAAAAATGATTCCATGCTCTCTCTCACCCTCCTATATATACTCACATATATGTAAACTACACATTGCATCCTTCTACAATCAATTCTTTCACTTTAACCCCAAATCACATAAACGCCATTATTCCTTACTTCTTTCTCAATAAACATTTAAAGTTAATTAAAATAAATACGGGTCTCTACATTCTACCCTCCTTAAAGAAATTTCGTCCTCGAAATTTTTCCAAGCCAAGGCTAGCTAACATATACATCATATATGCATGCAACAATCATTGCCATTTATCTTATGCAACAAGTCAATTATCACGACACGTAAATCTTAAACACTCACATTGGTTCATTCCGAAAATAGGTGCGGATACTTCTCTCTGACTTCGTCCTCCCTTTCCCATGTCGACTCTTCTCTACCCTGATTACTCCACAAGACTCGCACTAACGGTATCGTCTTACCCCTTAGTACTTGATCGCGCGAATCTAGGATACGTATCGGTTCCTCTCCATAAGACACGTCAGCCTCCAACTCAAGTTCGGACCATTCTAGCACGTGCGACGGATCTGGTTCATATTTCCTCAACATTGACACGTGGAACACGTCATGTACACCCGACAGCTTCGGTGGTAATGCCAAACGATACGCGACCTCCCCAATCTTTTCAATGATATCAAACGGCCCAATATAACGTGGCGAAAGCTTCCCTTTCTTTCCAAAACGCGACAAACCCTTACGAGGCGATACCTTAAGGAATACGTGGTCCCCTTCTTCAAATGACAATGGGCGACGACGACGATCAGCATAGTTCTTTTGTCTACTTTGAGCGGTCAACAATCTTTGGCGGATCACCTTGACTTGTTCGGTTGTTCTTTCTTGTGCTTTCTTAAGGCGTTGGCGAATAGCTTTCATACTCTCAGAAGTCTCCTTGATCATATCCGGCCCTACTAACGTAGCCTCACCTAATTCGGTCCAACACACAGGCGATCGACACGGTCTCCCATACAAAGCCTCATACGGTGCCATCTCGATACTAGATTGATAGCTATTATTGTACGCGAATTCGACTAACGGCAAGTGATCCTCCCAACTACCCCGAAAATCCAAGACACAAGCCCGAAGCATGTCTTCCAAAATCTGAATCGTTCTCTCGGATTGCCCATCGGTTTGAGGATGATACGCAGTACTGAACAAAAGGTTGGTGCCCAAAGCGGCTTGCAAGCTTTGCCAAAAACGTGCGGTAAATCTCGGATCTCGATCGGACACAATAGATACGGGAATCCCGTGAAGTCGGATAATCTCCCGAATATACAAACGACTAAGCACATCCACGGAATCGGTAACCTGAATAGGCAAGAAGTGTGCTGTTTTCGTCAAACGGTCCACGATTACCCAAATAGCGTCATGCCCCCTCGGCGACCTCGGTAAACCCGTAACGAAATCCATTGTCACGTTCTCCCACTTCCACTCGGCCACAGGCAACGGTTGTAACTCCCCCGCGGGTCGTTGATGTTCGGCCTTCACTTGCTGACACGTAAGACACTTAGATACAAAAATCACAACGTCCCTCTTCATTCCGGACCACCAAAATTGCCTACGCAAGTCATGATACATTTTCGTTCCCCCCGGATGGACGGCTAACGGTGAATGGTGAAACTCTCGCAAGATTTCTCCCCGACACGAAACGGGTACGAACAACTTTCCTTGATAGTGCAAGCTTTGATCGGCGTGTATCATCCACCCCTCTTGAGCTTTTCCGCTAAGGAATCTAGCACGAAGTTCCTCCGCTTCTTCATCGTGTTGTTGTGCCTCAATCACTCGAGTCGATAAAGTTGATTGCACGGTCAAGTTGCATAACGTAACCCCTTCCCGAACTTCCTCGAAATGCGAAGCATAGAAGCCCAAATCGTTCATCATCTTCCACTCGTGGATAGCTACACTCGCTAAGTGCATCGGTTTTCTACTCAACGCATCCGCCACGACGTTCGCTTTCCCCGGGTGGTATTGCAATTCGAAGTCGTAATCCTCCAAGTGCTCCATCCAACGGCGTTGTCGAAGGTTAAGTTCCTTTTGAGAAAACAAATACTTCAAACTTTTGTGGTCGGAAAAGACTTCAAATTTTTCACCATACAAATAATGGCGCCAACTTTTCAAAGCAAAAACGACGGCTGCAAGTTCTAGATCATGGGTAGGGTAGTTCCGCTCGTGAGTTTTCAACTGTCGTGATCCATACGCTACTACTCGCCCCTCTTGCATCAACACGCACCCCAATCCCTCCTTAGACGCATCACAATATACGGAGTAACCGACTCCACGTTCGGGCACAATTAAAATCGGCGCGGTAGTCAATCTTTTCTTCAATTCTTCAAAGGCCATCTCACATGCGTCACTCCAAACAAAACGAGTCCCCTTTCGCGTTAATCTCGTCATTGGTGCCGCTAAACGAGAGAAATCAAGAACAAAACGGCGGTAGTACCCGGCCAAACCCAAGAAACTACGAATTTCAAACACGTTCTTCGGTCGTTGCCAATTCATAACGGACTCTATCTTTCCTGGATCGACGGACACGCCACCCTTCGAGACCACGTGACCCAAAAATTTGACTTCGGATAGCCAAAACTCACACTTACTAAGCTTGGCGTACAATTGGTGCTCTCTTAAAATTTCAAGAACAATGGTGAGATGCGATTGGTGTTCCTCCTCCGTTGGCGAATAGATAAGAATATCATCGACGAATACAACCACAAAACGATCAAGGTATGCACGAAAGATACGATTCATCAAGTCCATGAATGTAGCTGGAGCGTTCGTCAATCCGAAAGGCATAACCACGAATTCGTAATGACCATAGCGAGTACGGAATGCGGTCTTAGGAATATCCTCTCTCCGAACCCTCAACTGGTGGTAACCGGACCTCAAATCAATTTTGGAAAAACAGGTCGCACCCCGAAGTTGATCAAACAAATCATCGATTCTAGGCATGGGATACTTATTCTTAATGGTAACTCGGTTTAGCTTACGATAATCGATACACAAGCGGAGTGAACCATCCTTCTTTTGCGCGAAAAGAGCCGGTGCTCCCCACGGTGACGTACTCGGACGAATGAATCCTAAGTTCTCCAATTCCTGTAACTGAGTCTTCAACTCCCTCAGTTCGGCTGGCGCGAAACGATACGGAGGTATAGAGATAGGAACGGTACCGGGAAGTAAGTCGATAACGAATTCAATCTCTCTTTCAGGAGGTAAACCAGGTAACTCTTCAGGAAAGACATCGGAAAATTCGCGGACTACTAAGGGTAACTCTCCACGAGTCGACAAATCTTCATCTAACGTCAAACTTGCCAACAAGGAATAAATTGACTCGCGCTCTCGAGACCCACATAGATACGGTTCCAATGGCTCCCGACGTTCCCCAAAGAATTGGAAACAAGGACCCTCAAGAGGACAAATACGAACTCGACGCTTGAAACAATCGATGGTAGCATGAAAGGTAGATAGCCAATCCATTCCCAAGATAAGATCAAACCCCGACATTCCCAAAACGATGCAGTCGAATACAAAACGATGGTCACGAATGACTAGCTCACAATCTCGACAAATACGATCAAGAGGCGTTCTACCCCCTAAAGGTGTCTCAACAAATAAAGGAGGACTAAGACTCTCCGTTTCCAATTCCAAGGCACACACAAATGATGCAGCAATGAATGAATGCGATGCTCCAGAATCAAAGAGTACTTTAGCAAAGGAATTGAACAAAAGAAATGTACCCCTCACAACGGATGTCTCTGGAGCCTGAGAAACAGAAGGTGAAGCATTCGAGTTGATGTTGAAAACACGCCCCTGGGTACTCTGACCTTGTACAAAACCTCCCCTCTGACCAGAACCCTGAGTAGGCGCGGAAGAACTCGCTCCCTTATCACCCCCGGAACTCTGAACTGACGTAGTCTGGCGGAAATGAGGCTGCTGCTGCCTCTGAGTGCCCCTAAACTGTTGGCCCACATTATACCCCGTTCCCGGCTGTTGCACGGAGCCCGACTCACTTTGCACTATCGACCCCTGAGGACAATTCCTAGCGAGATGATCCATCTTTCCACAAACATAGCAAGCCTTCTGGAGATGTGGACACTGAGCACGAACGTGTCCAGGTTGATTGCACTTATAGCACACAGACGGAGGCCTAGACAAAGCACCTCGAGTCCCTGAAGAAGAAGGTACCCTAAAGTTGGATTGGTTAGATGGTTGCTGAGATGGTTCCCTCTGTCTCTTCCGTCCTTGACTCCCAAAGCTTCCTGACGATGAACTCACACTCACAACTTGTTGCCTCGGTTCCCAAACTCCCCTATTCCTCTGCGCTTCCCTTGGTATTTCAATACTTCTCGCACACTCAACAACCTCGGCATATTTTGTCTTACGTTGCACCATTACCATTCTCCTCACGGTATTATGAAGCCCCTTCTCAAAACGTCTACATTTCCTTTCCTCCGTCGCCACCAACTCTGGCGCAAATCGAGATAAAGACTGAAACTTTTGAGCGTATTCCGACACGGTCATACCCCCCTGCTCCAACTTCTCAAACTGATCTCTCAACTGCTCACGACTAGTCTCTGGAAAGTATTGCTCCTCAAATAATGTCTCAAATTCGGCCCACGTCAAGTTTTCAATATCCGGTTCATTTACTTGAGCTACGGTCCTTGCCGCTCTCCTCGCATCCTTCCTAGATTCTAGGACAGATTCCCACCACTCATTGGCTTCCCCGGTAAGTTGAACAGCCACGATATTCACTCGTAAATCGTCTTCGGTAATCTTAAGAGCATTGAAAAGTTTACGGATTTGTGCTAACCAATGATCGGCCACAAGAGGGTCACTACTTGTCCCATCAAACGTTGGTGGATTCCTACGGCTAAATTCTCGCATTGCTGATAAGGCTCGGTTGTCTGCATTTTCTCTAGGAGCTTGGTTGAACAAATTTGCAGCTGTAAGTGCCGCGACAAGATCCCTAGCAAATTGAGTTTGAACGTGAGGTACTCCTGCACCTCGACCAACCCCTGCCCCCGGATTCCCACCTGGGTTCTCCCCATGCTGACTAACCTCATCCTCCGGTGCCACCCAACGGCCACGGCCACGGCCACGACCTCCCCGGTTTCCTGCCGCACCCCTTCTAACACGCGATTTTGGAGGCATCTTACTACATGATATAAAAATGGAAAACTATTAATCACAACATCAAAACTATGAGGTCTAAGCCCCCAAATTCCCAACACAGGTTAATAACAACTCTACACCACTATACGATATCGAAAATACAGTGCCACGTAATCATACGAATGTTAGTCACACAAGCATGCACCAGTCATGTTAAGAAATCCAGAATTTTGAACCCATGAGACGAAACGTCTCCCCACGGTCGCTAGGTGTTCTAAACCTAACGCTCTGATACCAAGTTGTCACACCCTCGATTTTTAACATAAATATAAATGATTCTCATGAATAAAATCTCACCATAATCCGTACGATAACCAAAATAATGCAGCATTCCCCAAAATATTACATCTTTGGCTCCGAGGCCCAAATTAACACAAGTACTGTATATTCAAAGGTTAAGGGTTACAATATTCCATAGTCAAAAGATTTACAAATAAAGTTACAAATACATCTTCAAAAGAGATTTACAAAGATGCCTAAGTAACTCCTCAATTGTTAGCTTTTAAAATATTTCACCCTCCAAGCGTTTTCAACCGAGCATGCTATAGCCCTGAATTAGTACCTGAAAATGATAATAGGCTTGAGCTACACTAGCCCAATAGGAAATTCTACGCTAACATTATATGCAGGAGAAATACAAGGATGATCACAAGGAAGAACAGGATACCGACCACACATTAGGCAATAGCCAAGGCTTAACAATTCAACAAACTCGGTATGAAATTTGGTATACACCTCAATCTTTAACCGTTTCACTTTCCATGTGTCCAACATCGCTTCACGTTAAGTGTCATGAGCCGAAGCTCCTGCCGGGCTAATTATGGGACCCCGCTATCCCCTGCCAAGCGCCCACCGAGAAGGTTGGGCCTTGAATGATCAATATGAGCATTAGCTCCTGCCGGGCCGATTATGGGACCCCGAAATCCCCTGCCAGGCACCCACCCGTCGATGGGCCCCAAATGTTCTCGTTGTGTCGATAAGTGTCCAAGAATCTCGTACACACATAACGTGTCATTTCAATGTAATCATAATTTATATGGAATTCGACGTTCAATTATACCAAACAAGGGGCGAGGGTTGCAAAGATACACAACGAACTCAACGAGTATGAGCGATAATATTATGGAGTGATTTGGTGATGTTTGGAACAAGTTAGAAACGATCGGGGGTCAAAACAATGGAGTCAAAACAAGGAATGAAACTTGGCCTTAAGACATTGAAGTATAGATACTGCGCAGTTCAGTATCTATACAACTGGCCTTAAAAACGATCCAGAGCCAATTGTATCGATACTGATTAATTCAGTATCGATACTTCAATAACTAAGGTCGTTCCAGAGATTCCTGTATCGATACTGAGAAGAGCAGTATCGATACAAATGGGTGTTCGAGCAGATTTTCTGCAGATTTCAAAGAATCGAACAACAACAACAACAACAACAATAACAACAACAATAGACACGATTTCACGCAAGGAGAGCACTTCTATCACATATATTGAGAGGTAGAATCCCTACCTCGAGGCCGAAGAACAAAACCCACGAAAATATGAACCCTAGCCTTCCGAAAACCTTGATTCGACCGAAATACTCCACACCGAGCTTTAATTGACGAAGAGCAAGCCCAAAATCATGTGTAGAACGAGGAATGAAGGTTAGTTTGTAAAGGTTTTGAGGAGTTTTGGTGAGAGAGCAAGAGAGAGGGAGAGAGACCGGAGAGAGAGAGGGAGAGCCGGTGAGGAAAAAAAAAGAAAAATGATTCCATGCTCTTTCTCACCCTCCTATATATACTCACATATATGTAAACTACACATTGCATCCTTCTACAATCAATTCTTTCACTTTAACCCCAAATCACATAAACGCCATTATTCCTTACTTCTTTCTCAATAAACATTTAAAGTTAATTAAAATAAATACGGGTCTCTACAATTGCATTGGCTCCTCTCCGCAGATAACCAAGCCATACCTCACAATGGTTCCGCCAGTCCGGGATCCCATGGGAACGCACATAACCTCACAATGGTTCAGCTATTCCGGATCTCCATTGGAACACACACAACCTCACAATGGTCCCGCCTTTCCGGATCTCCATTGGAACATACACAACCTCACAATGGTTCCGCCTTTCTGGATCTCCATTGGAACACACACAACCTCACAATGCTTTCGCTTTTTCGGATCCCATTGGAGCACACACACACCTCACACAATGGGCAAGTCCGGCCACATTGCGGTTTCCAAAACTTTTCACCCTTTTCAAACACGCCTTTTCATTAATCACACCCTAGGTGTCATGTTTCTACCTTTCTCGATTTTTGTGTCTCGTTTTCATGCAAGACTCCGCGGTAGGACTTTCCACATAAACAATCATACAACACCCATTGAAATCTAAACAAGATCATCCATCTCTACATTATCTAGCATGCTCAAATCATAAGTTGACGAGTTCAACATACTCCCCATCCTTTTCATTATTTCAAGAAAACTCCTTTCAAGTACTTCATGCAATTCTAACATTATAGGTGACAGATAACCTTATATACTCATGACAAATGACCTTAACAGTCAACAGATAACCTTATATACTGACAGTCAACAGATAACCTTATATTACTAACAGTCAACAGATAACCTTATATACCGAAGAAAGGATGATCAAAGTTACTTCTAAATGACGTTCTATTCTCCAACATACGATTTTATACAATACATAGAGTTGATGGACTAGGATTTCTACCTTACTTCTTGGCGGTAGTCGGCTACGGAGAATCGGTCGTCGGTTTTTGTGTTTCGGCGGCGTAACGGCGCCGGATTGCTTCAAAAGGAAGAGAGATGATCTTTTCTCTTCCTAGAAACAACTAGCTAACTTTAACTATGCTACTTTAAAGATCTAGAAGTGGTTTTGGAAGTGGTTTGGTGATTTCTCTCAAGAACTCTCAAGAAAACTTAAGAAAACTAGAACTTTGGAAGCAACACTTAGAATTTCTAGAGAGAAGTTGGAGCAATGGTTGAAGGTGTGAGTTCAAGCTTGGAATGAGCTTCTATTTATAGGCAAGGCTCACCCTCTCCCTGCTCTTGGCCGGCCCCCCTCTCTCTCTCCATATCCCATTTTTTAATTCAAGAAACCAAGCTTTCTTGGAAGATCAATGGCTAGTTTCTAGGCTTGCATGGCTAGGTTAGTCCTTTAGATTTGATCTTGGAAGATTTGTGTAAAAGAAAAATAGTTTGTACAAGATTTGGTGATCAAAAGAGTACAATAGGACATTGAAAAAGAATAAATTTACTTAAGAAAATATATCATCTTAGATTTGAAAGGATGTAAGAAGATTATGGTGAGGACAACTAAATCTATTTTCTTCCTTCATGCAAGGAAAAATCTAGGTTATTCTAAGGGTTTCTAGTCTTGTCTAGCTCATGGAAGACTAAGAAAAGTAAGAAAAAATCTAGATTTGATTGTACCAAGATTGTGTGAGATGTTGGTCAAAAGGAATTGACTAGATGGAGTGAGCAACACATGCACACACCTCACCCTCTCCCTCTCTCTCCTCTCTCTCCCTCTCTCTCCCTCTCTCTCCCTCTCTCTCCTTTCTCAGCCTCTCTCTCGCTCTCTCTCTCTCTCTCTCTCTCTCTCAAGTACTAGCACATATAAATATGTATGCACTACAATGCAAGAATACAAATAAATTATAGGTACTTTTGTACAAAAGATCAACTTAGTCTTTAAAGGTCAAGATTCACCCATAAACTAATACAAATGGTACTCGTACTTAATTAATATAATAATGTACTTTGTACTTTCGGGAATCTTAATAAAATATTAGTTTAATGGGTCAAGTACTTAGTTGGAAGATGGACCTATTACCCAATAGATAATAAATCCCCTAATGGTTAATAACCAATGGTTAATAAAGGACGGGTACTTTAAATAATAAAATAAGTCTTTTAAAAAGACTACATGTACTTTTATAATAAAAAGTTTATTGTCCAATGGACAAAGATTACCCTTGTGGTTATTAACCAATGGATAATTGAGGGGTAGAAGAATACCTAATAAACAATGCATATATGTACTAGCACATGTGTTTATAAACCCATTAAAATACTATATCCTTGTACTTATCAAAATATTTTAAAGGAAAATCTATTGTCCAATGGATAAAAATTACCCTAACCATTATGGACCAATGGGTAAAAGCAAAAGGTCCAAAAGGTTCATCTAGTAACTAGGTATGTTGGTTGCTCGGTTCCTCCAAGTAGTCGGTTGGAAATTAACTAAATTGGTCACGTAGGGTTTCTAGTCGAGTGTTAACCAATCGACCAAAATCTAACTACAACGAAAAATAACAAGAAATTATATAGCCATTCAAGAGAAAATAAGTAATTCAAATAAAATTCAAATATTTAATGAAATTTTTACTGACCAAAATTCAGGGGTGTTACACACACATACACACACAGAGATTATCTCCAACCTCGGCAATTTGATCCTACTCCAGCCTTCTAGATCAGTCGCCACCCGATAACTTGATTCCGTAGTGGATCCTTCAGTTCTTGTATAGTGCCATGAGAAACCAATGCTTAACCTAACCAACAAAAGCAATAAAGAAAAGAACGGATTAATTTAGTTGTCAAATCTTGAGATAGTGGATGACAGATTTGATATTGAGCATGACCATGACCATGACCAGGAGTATTGATTTTTTAATTTCAATTTCTTACCAAACAAGATTGTTGCCTTCAGTAAATGCTACAAATAGAGACAATTACAAAAAAGTTTGTGGCAACTACCAACCCTATTTCATAGAAGAAAAGAACAAAAACTAAAAGAACATCCATCTACCTTTGAAAAATAAATCCACGACACAAGGCTTTATGGGAATACTGGACAAGAAAGATAGGTTAGCCACAATTAATAGGAATTATCCTTTTTGTTGACCTTTTCTCTCTAGCAAAGAATATCAATACAACTCACATAGATGACAAGGGGATAATTAGGAAGCCAGCGTTACAGTAAGTATGATACCTGTGGGGTATGTTTTTTAGGCAATCCCAAATGGGATGATCTCATTGAGCTTCAAATGGTATTGTATATGCCTTGCAGATTGTACTTGGGAAGCCAAAATTTTTAACACACACGAATAAAGCATGACAATACTTAGCTGAATCCAAGAAAATTTGCAGTGCTGCTCGAACTTTTCTGGTATAGGGTGCGATGCTTTTGGGTCATCATATCTACTAATTGATCTTAGATTGTGTTGTTATTAGATTTGTCTTCCGATAGTCTTTGTATAACTACACCTGCGTTCCACGTGGTGTTTTTTTTTAGGTAATTAAGGCATTTTTTTGGGTCCTAAGGGGGGATGAAGTTCTTAAATCTATGCAGAACTAATCTAGCTGGTTTCAGTCATAAAGCTTGATAAATACAAAGGATAACAGGACATTTAAATGCGTGAACAAATAAAAGGGTGCTTTTATGTTTGGACGTCTTTTGAGATTGGTAAGTAAGGGACAAAAACTTCATGCAAAATGCTAATGTGTTTGCTAATGCTGAATGCTGAGAATAAGTATCCACTTTCTTTATGTCCTCTCATAAAATGGCCAGGCCCCTTTGGATGGATGCCCAGTAAAAAGAAAATTGAAAATGAAAGATCATAGTTAATCGAGAAAATGGCATGAAATGGATAAAAGGATCACAGCTAATTGAGTCAAAGAAATGATATTGTAGCTGTGAGGACTGATGATGCAAGCCTCAATGTCCTTGATGTAAGCAACAAAGCGACCTATACATAAAAGTTGCAGAATGAAATCATGTTCTTCACCTGGAGGGATAGCTCTCTCAAGGCAATGGGTATGTGGCATATGCAGAAACCAAAAGTAGTTAGTAAGTAGCAACACACATTTACATTGGTAGATACGAAGAAGAAATTAATTGATGTAGGAAGCATGCTAGCGAGAACAACCTATTAGAGAGTAAAGACACCCATATTCACCAGGTACTGAGTTCTGCAAGATATTATGCAAAACTATGCCCAGGGTATTATTTTTGGAAATGAAGGCAGTTTTGGGTGATGGAGTTCTCAATGCAAACACACAAACAAATAAAGCGACTCCTTTTCACGCATGTTGGAGAGATCCCTTAACTCCTTCCACTATGAATTTTCACTCCCTTCAAAATCCCAATCTTCTATTTAGACATTTTCGTGGGGTTGTAACCCTCCATTGAACTCATTGATGAGTATCTTCTTAGGCCTAATATGATATCTAAGGCTTCTTGTTACTCAAAATGGAAAAAAGACCGGACATTTTGTCGAACAATTTAGGCACATATAATATGATGAAAGGGTAAAATTAGTGGTCCATTCGCACCACGGGAAATAAACCCATGAAATCCAACACCCAACAATGAAACTGTCGGAACTCATGAAAACAATGTAATGATGAAATGAGTTGTCATTGGATCATCGGATCAAACAACAAGCAAAGCACATGGAAGGACCGAAGGACTATGATCATTAAGTTTACATGACCAACATGGTCTCTTAATCAGAAAACAGCCAAAAAATAGAAACTAAAGTAATGGTGAAATTTAAGCAACACTCACCGTATACAATCAAAGTTTTGTTGTAATGAAGTTTTGAAGCAACACTCACCGTATACTATCAAAGTTTTGTTGCAATGAAGTTTTGAGGCAACACTCACCGTATACAATCAAAGTTTTGTTGCAATGAAGTTTCCTGTTACTCCAAACCGAAGCTGTGCACATGCTTCACACCAACGACCATCAAATCCACCGGTTTCTCCTCACCCACTCCTTCTCGCTATGGCAAAAAGGTTCTTTGTCCACCATTCCTACCACCCAAAATCCAAAAGGCATAGAAACTGAGAGGGCTGCAAAAAAAATCACCCATCGGATAAAAGAAAGCCCTCAAATGAAACAACCAACAATTTTTAGGGATTTCGTCGAATAGTTGGTGGGCATAACATCCTAACAATGGATGTTTATTGAACTTACTATGCGAATACTCTTGGGCGGCAGAATTTGGGCATCCCAAAAACCCAATTTCAAAATTTTCATTTCCAAGAATTATGAAGTTGAAGTCCACAAGGTTAGGTACATCTACAAATGGAATGAAACCAGGGAGATAAAAGATGGGCAATGCAATATTGGAGTAACTACACTCAATTTCAACTTTCAAAGTAAAAACTGTATCGCCATGGAGTGGTAAATGAAATGGATTTGGCAGATGCTTCCAGATACATTTTGGCAAAAAACAAAAACCTAAAAAAAATAACCAAAAGTTCTCACCAATTTGAGTTATTCTGATCATGAAAGGTCATTAAGCAACCATTTCTTCAAAGGATTGTCCCAATGGTTGAACAATAAACCCCAAACAAACCATGTCCACGCGCTTTCAATGTCCTAATTCGCAGAATATGGATGTTGTGTGTTGTGCTCGCATTCGATGGCACACGACCCGTGACAAGATGGGTTAATTACAGTCCCAAAATTCATTTGAAAGGTGAGATGTGAAGATGGTGTTCGAATCAGATGTAAAATTCCCTTTGAATGCCGCTAGCGATCAACGTCATCCTCGAATTTACACAACGCAATTTCTTCAAGGTTCCTCTCTCTCTCTCTCTCTCTCTCTCTCTCTCTCTCTCCCAGTACGGAGTTTCCGGGGGACAACTACCTAAACCATGTTCAAGTGCCGAGCCTGTTAACGGTTTCGTAACAGATCGTTGTCTTTGGGATGAGTGGTGTGGAAGGTCACAACTCTTTACTCTATAAATTAACATGTACGCACAGTCGTTTACTCTATCAACGCCTTTCAACTTCTGATCCCTTCATGAAAAGGTCATCAAATGGTTGAAGGCCCAGCGTTTGAGACTTTGATTAGGAATGAGCGCATACCTTGGGATGATTGAAGGAAATTTATCGGATTCCTTTTGTTTGCACGAGGAATATGTAGCCTTCATTAGGTAACTATCAGAAAACACAAAGATAAAGGGATGATGAAATTGAGTAATTGTTGCGTCATTGTATCAAACAGTTTATATGCAAATCACATAAGAGAACTTTGTTCACAAGGTATGTGTAAGGAATACGTTGCCTTCATCATGAAACAGTCAGAGAACATCAATTTAAGTAATGGTGAAATTAAAGCAAAGACCCACCGTTTACCTTTGTAGAGACAGATTGAGTTTAGTTCGGAAAAGTTTTTGCAGTTGTATTTCTCTGCGTATAGTCAATCTGCCGGGAAGGGGAGTACGTGAATGGGGTCGCCTTTTCACCCTTACTCGTCGGCCGCTGTTATTTTGTATCTTTGTAGCCAAATTCAATTAACTCTTTGATGTGTGGGTGTGTGATGTTGAATTCTGTTATTGTCATTGAAACATTATATCAAACACATGGTAGGCAAATCACATGGAAGCTCTGGTTTAAGTTTGCATGAGGGATACGTTACCCTCATCAGAAAGAACTCGAAAATGTCAATCATCATAATCTAATGGGAGAGAGTGCAGATCAAAAAATAAACTAATGGTGAAGTTGACGAAGAACCAACCATTTACCCTTTGCCGCCAAAGAGAGAGAGCCACCTAGAGTTCTATTGCAGTTTGATTTGTGACGGTCGTGTGGTCGTTGTGCCACTTTGTTCTTTTGGAGGTGTTGTTTCCGTGAAGAATTGTTTCCATGAAGAAGCGTGGGCTGGGTTGCCCTGTAGATGGGTGTGCCGGAACTCGTTGGGTGTGTCATTTTCTTTGAAGCAATGTATGGTGTCGGTTGGGAAGAGGTGCAATATATGGCAGGTATTAATTGCAAGTGGTAGGGGCATTTGTGGAAAAGGAAAAGGAGGAAACATCTTCGTACATTTAAAAGAGGTAGTATAGATAATGTTGGCTTTGGTTTCCTTTTTTTTTTTTAAAAAAAAAACTATGATTAAAGCATTTGGTTGACATCAAATATACACCAAGATAAACTCATCTCGGGAACATACATGCACAAATGATCGGAACGTTTCATTTATAAAAATATTTTTCTAAGTGTCTCTGTAATAAACCAGTTCATCCGGATATCAGTAAAGGGTTGATCAATTTTCGTCTCTGAATTTGCCAAGAGAAAAATTAAATGAATTGATCAAAATCTTTACCGATATTCTAACGAGTTGGATTTTTTTTAAGGTAAATAATGTGGTCAACAAATTAAACGGCTCAGGTTATTGGTATGAAAACTCCGTTCCAAATTAATATCACGAAATTTGGTGTATATTTGGTGTGCTTGGCTCATCCGATATATAAGATTGGAGTTGATTTATGAGAAGGGTTTGTCTTTGTCCTTTTGGGCAAACTTTCGCCGTGGAAAACAACCACAGCCTTCAAATAATTTCCCACTTTAACTACACATCCACATTTATCAAGTAAATAATTTTATAAAGTTGGGATTGTTTTCCTTTTCCTTTTACAGTGGAGCAATTTTGAGATCAGGCATGGCCAAGCTTCTCCGAGCATGGGATAAAGTTTGATGTTCTAATTTTTTATTAGAATTCTAAATAAAATATTTTAAACAAAATGAGTGACTTCGATCATCTTTGTGAAATCCGATACGAATCCCAAAGCCATATATGCACATGGAGTATGTACTCAAACGTATGTATTCATAGCAGCTTTGTTTAAATACACACAAAAAGCAAACCATTTGTATGGTGCAAATCTTGAATGAATTCTTCTACAACCAGTGATGGTACTCAAATATATATTCATGTGAATTTAGGTGCTCGCATTTGTGACTGTAAGCCACTGTCAAAGACCCAACCTAAAGATGGATATAATCACCAATTCGAAGGAACTAGGGGACGGTGCTGTGCACCATCTGAGCTGTCTGTTCAGTAATCCAAGCCCGATAACCCGTGCATCAAAATTGCTTCAAACTATGCACCTCCAAAACAATTTAGCACTCTATCAGTAGACCATATCTCATTACTTAGTATATGATTACATTTTTGTTTCTAAAAATCTACTCCAATGCGTACGTATGTTCACTGTGAAACTACAATGTAAAGGCTCTGTTTTTCTAGGAATATTCAAAACCTTCGTCTCTATTGCTTTTTTTTTTTTAAATAATGTGAACGCAAGGGAAGAGAAGAGGAAATTTTCTCTTCGATTGTTTGCTTTGAGAAGAAAGAAGAGAGAACATAACAAAACAATATTGAAACGTAAGGGTTTGTGAAAACTTTTGTAAACTGAAGTAACTTTTCTCATTGAATTGATTATCAGAGTTACAAAGTTACAATGCAACCAAGCCCTAGCTCTGTACTTATACAAAATCAAGAGAGTCATTAGCTCAAACTAAAACTGCATTTACACACTAACAGAATCCCTAACAGAAACGCACTAACTAAAGATTAAGTGGGATGAGCTGGCAACTAAGCTGATGTCAGCTTACATCACCATCCGTTGAGGTTGTTACAGCCGTTGGAGTACATGAAGATAATTCCTTTAACACCCCCCCGCAAACTAATGCTGGAAGAGGTGACAGTGTTAGTTTGGTCTTGAGAAACTGAAATCTGGCAATAGTTAGGGGCTTTGTAAGAATATCTGTAACTTGATACTGAGAGGGAACATATTTGATAACCAATTGATGCTGAATCACTTTTTCTCGAATAAAGTGAAAATCAACTTCTACGTGTTTAGTTCGGGCATGGAAAACAGGATTTGAGGCTAAAGAGATAGCAGAAACATTATCACACCATAAGAAAGGAGGAGGAACAGGAGTAGGTAAATGCAAATCTTTAACTAACTGCATTAACCATACTAGTTCAGCAGCTGTATTGGCTAAGGCTTTATATTCTGCCTCAGTGGAAGAGCGTGCCGTCGTTGGTTGCTTTTTAGCAGACCAAGAAATGAGATTCGAACCAAAACAAACACAATACCCTCTTGTTGATCTTCTGTCAACACTATTTTCAGCCTAGTTTGCATTAGAAAATGCAGAAAACTTCAAAGCACCCTTTGTAAAAAGAAGACCTTGATTGTGTAACGACCTTTTTTTTTTTGGGTAAATAAAAATTTCGTTAAATATTTGAATTTTTATTTTAAATTACTTAGTTTCTTTTAAAATTCCTTTTTAATTCTAAAAATCCGTCAGAATTAGATTTTAGTCCTTTAAAATTATTTATTCGCTAGAAATTATACTTGGCAAGTAGAATTGCTTTCCAATCGATTAGTTGGACAAACCGAACTACCAATTCACCTAGTTACAATCTCCTAACCATAGATGAACCTTTACCCATTGGACAATAAAAGTTAGGAAAACTTTTATCCATTGTACAATAGAAAACCTAGATTTTCTGTCAAAGATATTTTGTGCTAGATTTGATAAAGTACTCATATATAGTTGTATATAGACTTATATACACATGCCTAAAGGACATTTGGTTATTTTAAAAATTATTCAAATATATATTACCTTATTCCTTTTATCCATTGCTCAAAAAATGCAAGGGAAAATATTATCCATTGGATAATAAGTTAGTCTTACTAACTAGTAATAGGATTTATTAAATAAATCACTTCATAAATTAGGGATAAAACCCAATTGCAAAGATTTTTGGGAAGTCTCAATTATATAGGAGACTACTATAAAGAATTGGCACAGGATTCTGCACCTTTATATGAAAGGCTTAAGAAGAATCCTCCCCCATGGTCTGAACAGCATACCAAGGTTGTTCGAAAAATTAAGTTAAAAGCAAAGCAATTACCCTGTTTAGCAATAGCTAATCCCGATTGGAAGAAAATAGTTGAGACAGATGCCTCAAATATTGGTTATGGAGGTATTTTGAAACAATATAATATCAATTCTGATAAGGAAGAATTGGTGAGATTTACTTCTGGTTTGTTTAAAAATGCTCAAACCAATTATAGTACCATAAAGAAAGAAATTCTTTCTATCATTAAATGTATAAACAAATTTCAAGATGATTTGCTAAATCAACAATTTTTATTAAGAGTTGATTGTAGTGCAGCTAAGCAGGTTTTAAAGCAGGACATTAAGAACCTGGCTTCTAAACAAATTTTTGCTAGATGGCAGTCTGAATTATCTGCCTTTGATTTTGAAATTGAATAGATTAAAGGAGAAAATAATTCTCTACCTGATTTCCTCACTCGAGAATTTTTGCAGGTATGAATTATGCTAATTTTGTTCAACAGAGAGCAATTTTCGAAAAATGGCTCAAATTACAGAGAGCTGTTTTCAAATCTCATACTGAAATGGTTGTTCAAAAATTGCCTCAAACACGCATAAATTTAATGCGTTGGATTCATGCTAGAGAAGCTTTATTAAGGCATTATCAACAATATGGTGTTGATGACTGTAACAACTCCGATTTTTCGTTCAATAAAAATCTCGTTGTTATTCGAAATTTCCTAATTTCTCTTAACTGCTTGTTAGTTTTCTTATTTAAATCTTCTTACGGTTAGTCTTTAAGAAATCGAATGCTTTATTATCGTATTTCCCGACTCAAAACCCTAATCGCACTTTAGTCCCTCAAGAATCGTTTCTTGACTTTGGTCCGACTTAGCAAGCCTAGTTAGCTTCTAACCGGCTTGATGGATTAACCTAACTAGAAAGTTATCTAGTTACTTTTCCCTAACCAAGAATGACCATTTTACCCCTCTTGGACCTTTTTGAACCTTTTTGAACCTTTTGAACCCTAGACTAGAAATTGATTACTATTTTCTTTTATTATTTTGGTTTTATTCTTTATCCATTGGACAATAAATGTTAGGGGAATTATTACCCATTGGATAAAAGAAACCCATTTCTTTATAATAAAAGGATTTTGAAAGATTTAAATAAAAGTACCATGATTGACATTTGAAAAGTACTTTCAATTATTTTTTATAATAAAAGTACCCAAGTACCTTTGGACCATTGGTTAATAACCATTAGGGTAATCTTTACCCATTGGACAAAAGCCTTTTCTTTATTTAAATGGTTAAGTACATATATATATATAAACATGGGATTTTATAAAAAGGACATGTAGTCTTTCCAAAAACTTATTTTAGTATTTAAAGTACTAGTACCTTATTATCCCTTGGATAATAACCATTAGGGATTCTATTAACCATTGGGTAATAGGCTCATCTTCCAAACAAAGTACTTATCCCATTAAACTAATGTTTTGTTAAGATTCCCGGAGTACAAAAGTACATTATTTTATTAATTAAAGTACCGTACTTTATATTTGTTTATTGGGGAAATCTTGACCCCTTTAAAGACTAAATTGCCCTTTTGTACAAAAGTACCCTATATTTATTTGTAGTCTTACATGTTAGTACATACTTATATATGCATATATAGTAAGTACATGGGAGAGAGAGAAAGAGGGAGAGAGAGGAGAGAGAGGCCGAGAGAGAGAGAGGAGAGAGAGGCCGAGAGAGAGAGAGGAGAGAGGGAGAGAGAGAGAGGGAAAGAAGAAGGAGGAAGAAGAAGAAGGATTTGATGTGTACTTGACCTTTATCTTCCAAAGTACTTCAAAATCCTTGGTGATTCCTTCCTAGCCAAATCTTGACTACATTAACCTCTATTGTACTCCTTTGTACCAATTACAATTGTTTACATCAAGAATTTTGTACCCATGTCTCCTCCATGGCAACATATCTTCCAAGAATCCCATCCAAGGACTAACATAGCCATGCAAGCCTACCATTTTAGCTTCCAACCTTTCAATCAAGCATGACATGTGAAATAAAGTTGACATAGAGAGAGAGAGAGAGAGGGCCGGCCAAAGAGAGGAGAGGGAGAGCCTTTGCCTATAAATAGAAGCTCATTCCAAGCTTAAACTCACACCTTCTCACTTTGCTCCAACTTCTCTCTAGAATCTCTTAGTGTTCTTGCTTCCAAAGTTCTTCTTTTCTTGAGTTCTTGAGTGTTCTTGAGAGAAACCACCAAACCACCTTCCAAAACCACCGTTAGATCTTTAAAGTAGCTTAGATAAGTTAGAAGTTGTTTCTAGGAAGAGAAAAGTTCACATCTCTTCCTTTCGAAGCAAACCGACGACGTTACGCCGCCGAAATCCAAAACCGACGACCGAATCTTCTTAGTCTTCTTCTACCGCCAAGAAGCACGGTAGGATGTTCTTATCTTCCACCCCACGTATAAAGTAGATTTCCTTAACTTTCATTCAAAGTAGATTTGTATCAAACAAAGTTCATTTGAAAGTAACTTTGAAAGTTTATAAGAAATAGATAAGGTTATCTTTGTGAGATTTTATGAGATGCATGATGTTGTTATTGTGATTCAAGCATGATTACGTAGCCTAGAATTGTATATTCTTGTTGGTTTCATTTCAAGATTTGATAAAGTACTTGATGTATGGAATGTCTTACACTACGGAGTCTATGCATGATGAACGTGACACGAGAAACAAGATAGTAGAGACATGGCACCTAGGGTGTGTTAATAAAGATGAAAAAGTGTGTATTCGAGGAAGGAAATGATTTTGAAACTACATAATGACCGGTTTTGGGTGCATTATGTGAGTTAGATGGGTGTGTGTGTGCCAATGGGAACCCGGCGCGGCGGAACCATTGTGAGGATACTCGGGAACCCGGCACGGCGGAACCGAGGTAGGGTGTGTGCTTGGTTATCCGCGGTTCGGAGCCAATGCGGTTGTGTGCCAATGGGAACCCGGCGCGGCGGAACCATTGTGAGGATACTCGGGAACCCGGCGCGGCGGAACCGAAATTGGGTGAGTTAAAAAGGAGTTTTTGGGTAAAAAGGAAAGTGAGTTAATAACATGGTCTACGATGAGTCTAAAAGATGAACACGACGTTAGTTGAGTAAGGAACGTGGATTTGAATACTTGTTTGGACTATATGCATGATTTAAGTTGAATTGTTGTTATTATGCCTTTATGTTCATAAGTTAAGGGTTGGAAGGGTTTGGATATTCTATTGAGCGTTTGAGCTCACGGTGTTGCCTTTTTGGTGACCCTGGCATATTATACCGGTGGCGACGCGGGTATAATGTGTCAGATCTCATAGATGAGCAGGGCGAGCTGTACACCTTGGAGGCCTTCGGAGCCGAGGAGCTAGCCATGATGGAAGAACAAGCGGAGCTGTAGTTAGGAACCTTAGTTCCCTCCCGTTTGTAATAAAAGTACTTCCTTTATGTTTTGTTTGTAATAAAGAGCCAGACTCAGCTTTTATTTCAATAAAATGTTTTATTTAACGTACCCAAAATCCGGGGCGTTACAACTTGGTATCAAAGCTTTAGGTTCAAACCTCGGCCATGGGTAGAATGGGTAGAACCACAATATAAGTTGACCGTTGCACCGTCGTGAATTGAGTTTAAGTTTACCGTCCCAAATTGGGTGGAATTCTGTCAAAACAATCTTCGGATTGAAGCAAAGCGCGGAAATTGGCAGTACCGCTGAGCTGGGAATTCCCGAACAATTGGATGATGACTTAAATCAAGAATCGAATGTGGAATGTAGAAACCTAAAATGTTTTTCGATCTCTAAAGTTTTACTAAAAACTTCCTTTTCAAAGTTTGACTAATAGAAATCTTTCCTTGTAGATGAATCACATGAGCTCCTACCAAATCAACCTACTAGCCGAAACGCGTCATCTCGCAAGTACCCTAAGGTCCATGACAAACCAACTGATAGACGATCCTTACTTCCCGTATGCTTTTCCCTACACCAACGACTACTATCAAGAGCATGGCAGTGTCATATTTTACGATGGAGAAAATCATGCCGAAGCAGCACCCGTCCTTGTTCAATTGGCCCCTCCCATCGATGTAGATATCTTGATCGAAGATAATGAAGAAGGCGATGCGGGAGCAGCCCTCGTTCAAATCCCGATGATTCCGCCCATCAACATGGTAGCGGGAGGACCCGAAGAAGATCCTGAGGAAGATCCGGAGGAAGAACCTATGGAGGAACCCGAAGAGGATCCCGAAGAGTTTAGTGACGGAGAAAACTTTGAGCAAGCAATGAACGGACCCGATTTTGATGCACCGACCGACGACGAGGATTGGGAATCTGACGAGGAGGAAGTAGCATACCTAAGAGCGGAACCCGAAGTCATTGACATAACCGTTAACCCCGGAGAAGTGCCACCGCCACCCTTCGAAACCGACATAGGCGCTTATCGAATGGAATTCCCTAGTATTTTCTAGAGTAATTAAGAAAGCTTGAGTAGAAGTTGGAACCCTTTTGATGTAATCGATCTTAGTAGGAAGTTGTGGCTAGTAAGCCTTTTTCATGTTGTACTTGCTTATTATGAAATAAAAGACTTGTGTTTTCTATTTGACTTGATCAGTGTTTGTGTATAATTGTATGCATGCGATTACATCTCCCCATTTTAAGTCTAATATATAATTTTCCTTATTGTAGATATGGATTGCCGTACCCCTATCACCGTAGCCGATCTGCTATACTACAAGACTTTGATATCACCCGAGAGTCCCATTTCCATCCCACACTTGGGAATCCGTGACCCCGAGACCGATGAACAACTATATGAGGTGGTAGTGATGACACCCTTTACCGATGACGAGCAGTATTTGACGTTCGACCCTCAAGAACCATTGTTTAAAGAGTTAGCCGAGAAGATTCGCAAAAAGGGAGAGCGTTGGCTCGAGATCCGAGAGAAGGAGTGGATGGAGCAGCTGAGAGCGTTGTTCGGACTCATTCCGCCCCGTCAGTAGAGTGGTAGTACTAGAATAAGGTTTCGATAGCTTAAGTTGCCCTTAAAAGCACTAAGGCTAGAAGAATCATGTAGTAGGATCATTTCATCTTGTAGTAGAAATCTCGTTTTCAGTCTACTTGTTTTATAGTAGAACTCTATGCTTATGATTGTAATTTCTTACTTATCAATGAAAAGCTTGTTTGTTTGCTAGTAATATTGTTGCTTAGTAATTGATAAAATTACGTTTACAAAGAAAATTTTTCAGTAGACTAAACCGCCCCTTTACAATTTTACTCGTAGATGGTGAACCGACGCAGTGGACTAGGATACGAGAATGGTGAATCCTCTAACCCTAACCCTAACACCGATCTCGCTCGAGTCATGCAAGCACTTGTGACTGCCTTGAACGCTAACCGCCCTAACCAGAATCGCGATGATGGACCGATGACCCGAACCCGGGCGATGAATGAATTCTGCAAGCGTCGACCCCCGACCTTCAATGGAGATCCTAACCCTACTGTGGCTGAAGCCTGGCTGAAGGAAACCAAGGTGATCCTGGACACCTTGGAGATCACCCGAAATGGAGACCGTGTGGCCTTAGCCACTTACCAGCTGAAAGGGGAAGCTCGCTACTGGTGGGAGTTGATGGAGGCCACCCATGACATAGCCACCATGACCTTCGCCGAGTTTGAAAACCTGTTCCTTGACAAATACTTCCCTACACCCCTTCGCCTAGCCAAGGAGCAAGAATTCATGAACCTGAAGCAAGGAACAATGACCGTGACCCAGTACGCGGCCAAATTTGAGGAGCTGTCCCGTTACGCTCCAACTGCTGTGGCAACCGAAGACAGGAAGGCAAGAAGATTCGAGTGGGGGCTGACTACCGCTCGAAGGGCCGTAGTGGCACAAGCCTTTACCACCTATAATGGTGTGGTTCAGTGTGCCCTCCGCCTGGAAAGTGAGGAGGCTGACTTCAAGACTCGCTGGAAGAAGGCAACAGGCAACACTGGCGGGCCTATCCGAACCCAGTCACCCAACAACAACCGCGGACCTTACTCGACCAAGCCATTTACCTCTGCTCAAAGCAACCAACCCTGGAGGACTGTCGCATCCGGGCAGAGTGAACCACAGAGGGGCAGCCAGAACAAGACGTCAGTGCAGTGCTTCTACTGCCAAGCCATGGGCCACTACAAGCGTGATTGCCCCCAGCTTCAAAAGAATGGAAGCTTTGGGAATCAGAAGGCTCAACAGCCCGGGCAGGCCAGCTTTGTGAAGCAAAACGCTGGAAGCCCACTGCAGCAGCAGAACGGGCAAAACAAAGGAAAGCAGCCCATTAGAACCCAGCAAGGCACTGGAGGGCGCATCTTTGCTCTACAGACCGAGGAGCAGGAGCAGGACTCTTCTGTGATCCAAGGTACGCTATTGTTATATAGCACCTGTGTACGAGCTTTATTCGATTCTGGAGCATCGCATTCGTTCATATCTACTGCTTGTGTAACTGCCCTAGCACTAGAAACGGAACCCCTGTGTAATAGTACGAAAGTAGTAACACCAACAGGGGGGAGCATAACTGTTAATCTAGTGTGTAGAGGCTGCGAGTTAGAAGTAGCCAACCTGCGCCTAACCTGCGATCTCAGAGTGATCGACTATGGTGGATTTCGACGTAATATCTAGGCATGGACTGGCTATCGGCTTACCGAGCAGTCATAGACTGTCATCAGAAGACAGTGACGGCCTACACCCCAGAGGGAACTCGTTTCCGTTTTAAGGGGGATAGAGAAGCAGCAAGTCCGACGACGAAAAGATCTAGGTGGCAGAATCAACTATTTGGATGGCTAGCTAGTCTCCAAATGGAAGAAACTGACAGGATGGAGTTAGGATTACCTCACATCGTGTGCGAATACGCCGATGTTTTCCCTGAGGAACTTCCTGGCTTACCACCTCCGCGAGAGATAGACTTCTCCATAGAGCTTCAACCTGGAACGGCACCAATTTCGATGGCGCCATACCGAATGGCCCCGGCCGAACTAAAAGAGCTCAAGACCCAGCTGCAAGAGCTATTGGACAAGGGATTTATCAGGCCGAGTACTTCACCGTGGGGAGCGCCTGCTCTGTTCGTGAAAAAGAAGGAAGGAACGCTGCGATTATGTATCGACTATAGGAGGTTGAATCAAGTCACCGTCAAGAATCGATATCCGTTGCCTAGGATCGATGACCTTTTTGATCAATTAAGGGGAGCAACCTGCTTTTCCAAAATAGATCTCCGATCAGGCTATCATCAACTACGGATTCGAGACGAGGATATTGCCAAGACGGCTTTTCGTACGAGATATGGCCACTACGAGTTTGTAGTAATGCCATTCGGGCTAACCAATGCTCCGGCGGTATTCATGTGTCTCATGAACAAGATTTTTCAACCCTACTTAGACAAGTTTGTAGGTGGTGTTCATTGATGATATATTGATATACTCTGCCAACAAGGAGGAGCACGAAGAACACCTTCGGATAGCGCTGCAAGTACTTCGAGATAACCAACTCTACGCCAAGGCGAGTAAATGCGAGTTTTGGCTAGAAGTGGTTAAGTTCTTGGGGCATGTAGTATCCAAGGAAGGGATTGCAGTAGACGAAGGAAAGGTCGAAGCAGTGCTGAACTGGAAACAGCCGACCTCAGTGTTCGAAATCAGGAGTTTCCTAGGATTGGCGGGATACTACCGAAGATTCATCCCGGACTTCTCAACCTTGGCCAAGCCAATGACCAAGTTGACTCAGAAAGGAGTGAAGCTGGATTGGAACGAAACCTGTGAGAAATCTTTCCAAGAGTTGAAGAAGAGACTGACCAACGCACCGGTTACTTATCATTCCTGAGCGAGGAGTAGATTACACTGTTTATTGCGACGCTTCGAGAGATGGTTTAGGATGCGTGTTAATGCAAAATGGGAAGGTCGTAGCCTACGGATCTCGACAACTTCGACCGCACGAGAAGAATTATCCTACCCATGACTTAGAATTGGCCGCAGTAGTGTTCGCCCTCAAATCTTGGCGATACTACCTGTGGGGAGAACAATTCGAAGTTTTCACCGACCACAAGAGCCTCAAATACCTGTTCACTCAGAAGGAGTTAAATCTGAGGCAGCGCCGATGGATGGAATACTTGGAGGATTACAAGTTTACGCTCCAGTATCACCCTGGCAAGGCCAATGTGGTAGCCGACTCTCTGAGTCGAAAGGACAGAGCACAGAAGGTCAAGACTGCCATCAAGGAATGGGAGATGGTGGACACCCTTAACGAGTTCAACCTGCGATCGTCATCGGAGAGCGGAAACGCTCGACTATTACGCTCTAGTTGCTGAGCCAGCACTTCATCAGGAAATCTTGCTAGCCCAAACCTTCGAGCAGAATTGTGAGTTCGTCCGGCATCGAATCCGAGAAGGAAAGGCGGTGCCAGGATGGACTATCGAGGAGAATAACAGCCTAAGATTCAAGGGAAAAGTGTTCGTGCCTGATGTTGGAAACCTTCGAGAAGAGGTACTCCGAGAGACTCACCATTCAAATTTCGCAGTTCACCCTGGCGGTACAAAGATGTATCACGACTTGCGAAGAACGTACTGGTGGGAAGGAATGAAAAAGGATGTAGCACGGTTCGTGTCTACCTGTTTGGTGTGTCAGCAAGTCAAGGCTGAGCATCAGAAACCTGGAGGAGATCTTCAACCCTTGCCAATACCGACTAGGAAGTGGGAGCACATTTCGATGGATTTCGTGACAGGAATGCCAAGATCTGCCAAGTCCAACACGGCCATCTGGGTGATCGTAGATCGACTCACCAAGTCTGCACACTTTCTGCCTGTCAAGATGACAGAAAACGTGGAACAACTAAGCATGTTGTACATTCGAGAAATCGTACGCCTCCATGGAGTACCAATCTCGATAGTGTCTGACAGAGACCCACGTTTTGTATCACACTTTTGGAAAGGACTGCAGAAAGCGTTGGGAACGGATGTGAGGCTTAGCACGGCCTTTCACCCACAAACCGACGGACAAACGGAGAGGACTATTCAGACCCTGGAAGACATGCTGAGAGCCTGCGCCTTGGATTTCTCTGGAAACTGGGAGCAGCATTTGCCATTGGTGGAGTTCGCCTACAACAACAGCTATCAAGCAAGCATTGGGATGGCACCTTATGAAGCTTTATATGGTCGACCCTGCCGATCTCTAGTCTGTTGGACCGATGCTGGAGAAACAGGATTGATCGGGCCTGACCTAGTACGAGATACCACGGAGAAGGTTAAGACCATCAGACAAAGGATCCAAACCGCTCAGAGCCGACAGAAGAGTTATGCGGATAAGAGGAGCCGACCATTGACTTTTGCTGTGGGAGATCATGTATTCCTGAAAATCAGACCAAAGAAAGGAGTAATCAGATTTGGGAAGAAAGGGAAGCTGTCTCCACGCTACACGTGTTTCACGTTTCCATGCTTCGCAAGTATCTAGCCTTGCCCACTCATGTTCTCAATTGGGAAGACATCACTATCGAAGAGGACGCGACATACGAGGAGGAACCGATAGAGATTCAAGACCGAAGTAAGAAGACTATCCGGAACAAGACCATTAAGTTGGTACGAGTTTTGTGGAAGCACCGAGGAACTGGAGAAACCACATGGGAAAGGGAGGAAACCATGAAGATGAAATACCCTCATTTATTCGAATCCTAGCGTCTACCTAATTTCGAGGACGAAATTGTTTAAGGGGGATAGGTTGTAACAACTCCGATTTTTCGTTCAATAAAAATCTCGTTGTTATTCGAAATTTCCTAATTTATCTTAACTGCTTGTTAGGTTTTCTTATTTAAATCTTCTTACGGTTAGTCTTTAAGAAATCGAATGCCTTATTATCGTATTTCCCGACTCGAAACCCTAATCGCACTTTAGTCCCTCAAGAATCGTTTCTTGACTTTGGCCCGACTTAGCAAGCCTAGTTAGCTTCTAACCGGCTTGATGGAGTAACCTAACTAGAAAGCTATCTAGTTACTTTTCCCTAACCAAGAATGACCATTTTACCCCTCTTGAACCTTTTTGAACCTTTTGAACCCTAGACTAGAAATTGATTATTATTTTCTTTTATTATTTTGGTTTTATTCTTTATCCATTGGACAATAAATGTTAGGGGAATTATTACCCATTGGATAAAAGAAACCCATTTCTTTATTATAAAAGGATTTTGAAAGATTTAAATAAAAGTACTATGATTGACATTTGAAAAGTAATTTTGGTTATTTTTTTTTATAATAAAAGTACCCAAGTACCTTTGGACCATTGGTTAATAACCATTAGGGTAATCTTTACCCATTGGACAAAAGCCCTTTCTTTATTTAAATGGTTAAGTACATATATATATAAATACATGGGATTTTACAAAAAGGACATGTAGTCTTTCCAAAAATTTATTTTAGTATTTAAAGTACTAGTACCTTATTATCCCTTGGATAATAACCATTAGGGATTCTATTAACCATTGGGTAATAGGCTCATCTTCCAAACAAAGTACTTATCCCATTAAACTAATGTTTTGTTAAGATTCCCGGAGTACAAAAGTACATTATTTTATTAATTAAAGTACCGTACTTTATATTTGTTTATTGGGGAAATCTTGACCCCTTTAAAGACTAAATTGCCCTTTTGTACTAAAGTAACCCTATATTTATTTGTAGTCTTACATGTTAGTACATACTTATATATAGGCTATATAGCTAGTACATGGGAGAGAGAGAAAGAGGGAGAGAGAGGAGAGAGAAGGCCGAGAGAGAGAGAGGAGAGAGAGGCCGAGAGAGAGAGAGGAGGAGAGGGAGAGAGAGAGAGGGAAGAAGAAGGAAGGAAGAAGAGATAGGATTTGATGTGTACTTGACCTTTATCTTCCAAGTACTTTCAAAATCCTTGAAGTGATATCTTCCTAGCCAATCTTGACTACTTAACCTCCATTGTACTCTAATTACAATTGTTTCACATCAAGAATCTTGTACCCATGTCTCCTCCATGCCAACATATCTTCCAAGAATCCCATCCAAGGACTAACATAGCCATGCAAGCCTACCATTTTAGCTTCCAACCTTTCAATCAAGCATGACATGTGAAGATAAAGTGTGACATAGAGAGAGAGAGAGAGGGCCGGCCAAAGAGAGGAGAGGGAGAGCCTTTGCCTATAAATAGAAGCTCATTCCAAGCTTAAACTCACACCTTCTCACTTTGCTCCAACTTCTCTCTAGAATCTCTTAGTGTTCTTGCTTCCAAAGTTCTTCTTTTCTTGAGTTCTTGAGTGTTCTTGAGAGAAACCACCAAACCACCTCCCAAAACCACCGTTAGATCTTTAAAGTAGTTTAGATAAGTTAGAAGTTGTTTCTAGGAAGAGAAAAGTTCACATCTCTTCCTTTCGAAGCAAACCGACGACGTTACGCCGCCGAAATAAAAAACCGACGACCGAATCTTCTTAGTCTTCTTCTACTGCCAAGAAGCACGGCAGGATGTTCTTATCTTCCACCCCACGTATAAAGTAGATTTCCTTAACTTTCATTCAAAGTAGATTTGTATCAAACAAAGTTCAATTGAAAATAACTTTGAAAGTTTATAAGAAATAGATAAGGTTATCTTTGTGAGATTTTATGAGATGCATGATGTTGTTATTGTGATTCAAGCATGATTACATAGCCTAGAATTGTATATTCTTGTTGGTTCATTTCAAGATTTGATAAAGTACTTGATGTATGGAATGTCTTACACTACGGAGTCTATGCATGATGAACGTGACACGAGAAACAAGATAGTAGAGACATGGCACCTAGGGTGTGTTAATAAAGATGAAAAAGTGTGTATTCGAGGAAGGAAATGATTTTGAAACTACATAATGACCGGTTTTGGGTGCATTATGTGAGTTAGATGGGTGTGTGTGTGCCAATGGGAACCCGGCGCGGCGGAACCATTGTGAGGATACTCGGGAACCCGGCGCGGCGGAACCGAGGTAGGGTGTGTGCTTGGTTATCCGCGGTTCGGAGCCAATGCGGTTGTGTGCCAATGGGAACCCGGCGCGGCGGAACCATTGTGAGGATACTCGGGAACCCGGCGCGGCGGAACCGAGGTTGGGTGAGTTAAAAAGGAGTTCTTGGTTAAAAAGGAGTTTTTTGGGTAAAAAGGAAAGTGAGTTAATAACATGGTCTACGATGAGTCTAAAAGATGAACACGACGTTAGTTGAGTAAGGAACGTGGATTTGAATACTTGTTTGGACTATATGCATGATTTAAGTTGAATTGTTGTTATTCTGCCTTTATGTTCATAAGTTAAGGGTTAGAAGGGTTTGGATATTCTATTGAGCGTTTGAGCTCACGGTGTTGCCTTTTTGGTGACCCTGGCATATTATACCGATGGCGACGCGGGTATAATGTGTCAGATTTCATAGATGAGCAGGGCAAGCTGTACACCTTGGAGGCCTTTGGAGCCGAGGAGCTAGCCGTGATGGAAGAACAAGCGGAGCTGTAGTTAGGAACCTTAGTTCCCTCCCGTTTGTAATAAAAGTACTTCCTTTATGTTTTGTTTGTAATAAAGAGCCAGACTCAGCTTTTATTTCAATAAAATGTTTTATTTAACGTACCCAAAATCCGGGGCGTTACAGATTGACTGACCTGGACGGGAACCCAGTGCCAAGGCCTTGGAATGTCCACAACTTGAGGAAGTTCTTTATATAAATATGTTTGAGTATATTTTTTCTTTATGCACATCGTGATTGTGTGAGAGTTACGAATAAAATTCTCTTGAGTTTTGCATTTTTTCAACTCCAATTCTGAATAATGGCATGTTCTTTAAATTTTTTATTTGAGGGGTCCCATACGTTTCTACGTTTTCTTTGAGGAATGTAGCTTGCTTAAAGTATGAATAAACTTAAGCATATATCCAAAACATACGAGATATGTAACTAATTGCTTCAAGTACGAGTAAACTTAGGCATGCAACCAAGCATGAATTACATGTTGAGACGCATACGAGAATATGCAAAAATAGTTCAAGTACGAAACACTTGGCAAAAACAAAAGCTATCTTAGGGATGCATACGAATACATGCACAAGTATGAGAAACTTAAATAAGTATGAAACACTTAGTTAAACTATGCACCCAGGAACAAAGACAGAGTATCAAACACAAAACCATATTCAAAAGCCATACAAAGGCCACATATGGCCAAAACACCTATGTTAAAACAAAGTTTGGAACTTGTGCCATGAAGGGGAAAATTCAAATGGCTAGAAGGTTGTCAGTCAACAAAAGAGATGGTATTTATTCATCCTCAGTGAGATCTTGAACGATTGCAGGAGCTGCTGGTGCAGTCGTGTCTTCCGTGGCATTCTCACCTCCAGGATGACTACCACTGACTTCCTTTTGGCCAGGGTTGGTCACACAATCACCTAGTTCAACATCAGCAATAGGTTGCTCGAACGTGTGCACATCTTGCTCTTCATCTCCCTCCTCCGTAATGTCTTCCTCACGACTAGCAGCTGAACTTGGAAGTTCAATGTTGGTCCAAAGGGGAGACAATTCAGGTATCTCAGCTTTTGCAAGGCAAGCTGTCCAGGAGGCGATCCAAATCTGATCTTGTATCCCAAGCATCTGGTTTTTGTAGCTTTCAGTAGCTATTTTAATTCCTTCATTCTATCCCCGCTCGAATGCAGCTTTGGCTTCATTCTGACTTGCCTCTAGCTCTTTCAAAGATTGGTTCAGACTATCTTCCGCCCCCTTCAGCTTGCCCTTTAGCCCATCAGCTATCCCCAGGGCTTGGTTCCTCTCCTCTCAAGCCTGATGATAGTCCGTTGAAGTTTGGTCTTTTCACTTACAAGCTTGGCACGCTGGGGCTCGGACTGGCTGAGCTTCTGGGCCATAGCCACAATCTTTTGCATTACCTGAAACATCCAAATAGTTAACCACAAATACCAAAAGATATGGTTTATAATGGGAAATTTTACCTTGGCATTATGGGACATGAAAGAGCTCAGAAGGTTGTCAGGAGAGCTTGCCACTTCTTTCTGCATATCTCCAGGCAGCAGAAAGGCTTGGGACAAAGCAAGAGCAGTACCTTCAGACTCCACACTGTCTCGAGCAGTGATAGCTCGATTCCCGTGAGTGAAAGAAGGAGCCCATGTAGGAGCTGGAAATGAAGAGGCTTGTGGGGGCCTTTCCTGAGATTCCTCCATTCGCTGATGTTTTTCTCGGTGGAGGGCTTCAATTTCTTCTGGGGAGAATCCTGGAGGAGCATCAGTTTGAATCTGGGCACGGCGACCATGACCTTGGGAACCACTTTGGCTCCGAGCAACGTTACGACCCCGACCAGGAATGGTAAGAAGGCTCCTTAGGTCAATTGGTCGGTTCATTTCTGGAGGTGAAGGGGTGTAACCACTAGACGAGGAGCTAGATGTAGAATTGGATGCCTCTTCAGCGAGAGGAAATGGCTCGTCGGGAACTGGAGGTGTTCGAGAACGTCTCTCTCCTTGCTCGGGGAACGGTCTTGAAGGACCAACTAAAACAGGGTTGTCAGCTGCACGGGTACGCCGATAATGAAACCACCGTATGAAGCTTTATAACTGAGCAGTACCTAAGCTGCTCTTGCCCAGCCTGAAAGGTATGTCCCTTCACTGTTGAAAGCAAGTGCACGTTTGATATCAGCTACATGAACTTGTGGGGTTATGATGTTATGACCTTGATTAATGTTTGGAGCTGAAACATAACAAAA